>CM046373.1:17637054-17660433 GCA_025413025.1 Ficus hispida | reverse complement strand
TAAATTATAGAGGTATTCTGAAGTAAATTATACACTTATAAAGATTTATAGTTTCATCATAGATATTGTGGAAGTAAAGTTTCCTCTAAAAACTAGTGAATTATAATTTTATCCTTAATTAAAACTCACATGACTAAAACTCATTCAATTTCGGTCCACATTTTAAAAGATTACTGATAAGACCATTTGCGAAATAATATAATACTTCAGAATAATATGATGTGTAAAATCAAAAATCATAAGTCGATATGAGACTGAATGTATTTGAATTATTTGTGAAAATACCTAATTACAAGATAACATACCTACAATAACTATTGTTCCTTTTAACGTTTTTTATCGAAGAATTAAAGGAACTATTAGTGATACATCTTTTGAGTGTAGAGACCATATGTAGGGATAAAATTCAATACGAAGGATAATTTTAGCTAGAAAAGAATTGGGGCACCTCTAATGAATTTATTCCAAGACAAAACCTACTAAGGAAGAAATGAAGAAAAATAATAAGCATAGTTTATGTGGAAGAGAATTGTACCAAGTTTTTTTTTTTTTTTTTTTTAACTTCAGAAGAATTACCACATGTAGTATGCTTTTTAGTTGGCGAAAATAAAGAGCGACCTAAAAACCTAGTGGGTCGTAAAGCTATTTCACTTTTTAAACTTTTTATTGGTGGAATTTCATTTTTTAAATCTTTCAAAACAATTCAATTGAAGTACTTCCATTTAAATGTGGGTCTATTTTTATATATGCCAGAAGAATTATTGCATTCAGTTTTTTTTTTTTAAATTAATGTAAACATCTCATATACACCCTCTTAAATTAATTAATTTATTATTAAATTTTTACACTGACCAAAAATCAAATCCACGACTTACAACTCCGAATCCTTAAACCTCTCAGTCCCTCACCTTTGGGCTAGCCCCGATGGTTTTATTACATTTAGTTTTTCGATGACAAATCTCGTTGAACAACTGCATATGGTCATACTACAGAATACAGATTTGATGATGGTTTTTAACAGTCGTTGTAACCATTACACGACGGTTTTCTAACCGTCGTGGAAGCCATAGTCGTGGTATTTTTGAAGATACGACGACGGTTTTTTAACCGTCGTGTAATGGAGAAAATGGGATAATAATAGTAACAGTAATGAACATACCACGACGGGTTTTTTTCAAAAAAACCATCATGGTAATTCAACTTACAACGACGGTTTACATAAAACCGTCGTGGTAGCCATCGGGTTACCACGGCTGGATTGAAACAATTTTCTAATCCCATGGGATTGTTTTTTCGCAAATTTATTAGCCTGTTGAACAATAGTCGAAAAGTTAAGGAATTAAAAAAGTGGGACAATGTCAAAGTTTGAGTATGAGTCCAGAATAAGTATATGCTATTGGCATGGAACACGTGCTTTATATAGCTGCACCTAATTTATATAGGCAATTATTTGCAAATTTGCAATCTATAGTGTAAGCCGAAAGCAACTTGTGTGTGTGTGTTTCCTAACTTAATTATTAATTTTAAGGGCCTACAGCTATTCACCACCTTTGATCTTTGTAAACGCGAGTGAACTAAGAAAGCGTTGTATTTGGTAGTAAGGGTGATGAGTTGTGAATCGAGATACGTTCATGGATCAGATTAGGTAAATTAGGACTCAGTCCATAATACTGTAATGACACGTACTTCTTTTTAATATGAAATTGTTAGTTTTGAGCCTTCTGCTTGTACGATTTTACTCTTAAGCTCACCTCAAAAGACTTCATACGATAATCTCTTTTCTT
Organism: Ficus hispida; assembly: GCA_025413025.1. Taxonomy (NCBI): domain Eukaryota; kingdom Viridiplantae; phylum Streptophyta; class Magnoliopsida; order Rosales; family Moraceae; genus Ficus; species Ficus hispida. The sequence goes on along the minus strand of CM046373.1, from coordinate 17,658,649 downwards.
ATGAACCATTACATATATTCATTCATAATCAATATGAAACTGCACAGCTTAACATTTTCCTTCCAAGAACTGATGACTGTCACAATCACCCTTTCTTTTGGGTCCCAACGTCCTCATTGGCCTCACTTCCGGTTGGGTATACGCTCTGATATCATTTGCAACGACCTCCCTTTGGTATGATATTATCAGCTTTGAGTCTCGTGTCTGTACAGTTTTGCTTTTGGACTCACCCTAAAAGGCCTTATACCATTAGGAGGCTGTCTCTTTACTTATAAACCATCACAAATATCTATTTTTAAAAAAAATGTGGGACTGTACAGCTTATTCGTTTCCTTCTAGGAACTGATGACTGTCACATATGTAATAGTTTCTTTAAAATATATAAAGAGTATGACAAAAGGGTTTACAGTAGCAAATTACATATCAGAGGGAAATTTGATTTGACAAAAGAGATAAACCACCCCGTTCAAAATAGTAATGAGTCTATCTGCCGAGGCAGAGCACATTTTCACATCAAACGACAAGAATAATTTTTATAGAGCATGAACAATGGACTAGATTTTTATTGAGGACATTAAAACTTGAATATTGAGGATTGTGAGTATCATTTTTTAAGTGCAAATGAGTAGTTAATAACTCTATTAAGATTTATAGTGACGACACTATATCTAATTGATAAATATTAGACGACTTAGCTACTATAATGATCCATTTATTATGACATCCTAAGCAAATCAAGTATTTTATATAAATCGACCCCGATGATTCGTATATGTCTTGTAGTCATGTTGATGGAACTAAATAGAGATATTGCTTGTGATGGCAGTGGGGAGATGATCAAAACGACATCTTAACTTTTCTAGGGTTCAGAAGGATGCAAGTGTTTGATATGAACAGTTCTAACTGGTGTTGGGCGAATGGTGAATAGATGTATGTTGATGGAGCTGAGAAGAGAAGAGAAGTGCTATGTACTTTATGAACCATTTGACGACATAAAATCAATTTGTTTGTTAAAGATTAATATCATTTTATAATGCGGCCACGATCCACTAAGATTTAATCTTATATAGTTTTAATTCGAAAAAAAAAAAACTATCGCCACCATTTATATAAAAGAAGATTAAAATATCTTCTTGATAGTTTGAAATTAATTATAAATTAAATGCTCTATAAAGATATATGAGTTAGGATGTGAACGTTTTCATGACTTTTAATAATGTTAATGTGTGTGTTTGATTTCAAGATTGTAATATTGTGAGGTAAAGGCCAACCGATTGGAAGAAAAAGGCAATGAGTCTCTAGTTATGTGACATTGGAATATATATATATATATATATATATATATATATTTTTTTTAAATTTAAGTGATATTGGAATTTTTGACCCAAACAAAATCTGTTTGCGATCCACTGGTAAATGGAAATCTGAATATGTTGGAAACAATCAATTAATGAAGATTCTATTTTGACCACTGGAAAGATAATTGGGATCTTTTATTGATTAATCTAGTATTTTGTTATTAAATTGTTATAATGATATTCTTTTAATCTAACGAAATATATAGAGTTTTTTTTTATTTGTTGTTATAAATGCGTTTGACTACTTTACAATGATATATATAACCCGTTTAATAGAGTTTTTATTTTTACTTCTAGCAAATAGAAGAAAAGACGTAAAAGTTGTGGCTTTTTATAGTAAGTGTTTGGAACCAAATATCTTTTGAAGTCAAAATGATCTTTAAAGTATTCTAATACTAAGTACTAAAAATGTTAAATGGAGTTTATAATGTCTAATTTAAATTTTGTTACAAATTTTAAAATCTACTCAGAAGAACTTTTCTCAAAAATCACATTTTTTGACTTTAACAGGAAGCACTTATGGAGACTAGAAACTCTTATCATCTAAATACTTTTAGAATCAACTTTTAGATTTGAGAAGCCAAAATCACCTTTTAGAAAACTCTACCAAATAAGGTCATGTTAAATTTGGGTTGTTTAAATTAACATGTTGGTCACCAATTAACGGAAAAAAAAATTGGAAAAACAACATTTATTATTATTATTTTTTTTTTAAGAATTACAATGGATATATTCGCTATTTCATTTGTATGAATCATCGTAAGATCTAACACACGTAAGATGAGGATTTCTGCCAAAAAAAACCATCATTAATTGTATTTTCTTGAGAAACGACAATTCTAAACATACAACTGCGCTCAAACAATGGGTCAAGTTATCAGACCATAGGCACTTCCAAAAAAAAAAAAAAACATTTATGATTTTCCAAAATTCTTTTTTCTTCTTTACAAATTTAAGCATCGGAGTCTAATTGATCATATCACATTGATGTGCCTGGTGAGAAACTTGGTTTGCAAATAATTTTGTTTTTTTCCTCGAGTTCTTCATGGCATTCCAATTAGGTCCATTATGTGTTGTAACTTCTATATATATTTGGTTCTGCACATTAGGTTTGTAGAAAAAAAAAATATTCAAGTCAATTCTGTTAAGTATGATATATAAGAGTGTTGTATTTGTACCACAAGATTATAAATACCCCAAATTAATAATGTTTCTTTAACAGAAAAATGGTAAATTTATCCCTTTTATAGACACTTTTTATATTATATACCAGATTTAAATTTCTCATACACCAACTTCTTTTTTAATTTTAGTTTGTTTTATTAAAATAAATTAACAAATCTCAATAAGGAAAAAATACTTTTTATTCTCAAAAATAAAGCATAAAGTATCTCTAAAAAACAATGAAACGAAATTTTTTTTTTTTTTTGTGGCAACATCACTTCTAACAAAATGATTTAAAATTTAATCAGTAAAAAAAAAAAAAAAAAACCCTTTAGACAAGAAGAAAAACTCAAAAACTGTCCTAGTCAAATCAAGTCATCCTACATTTAAAATATATATATATATATGTATGTATGTATGTATAGAATCACATAAACGAACTTAGTAATAATAATAAATAAAAGAAGAATGTATTAAAAAAACCGACAAATAATCATTTTCAAATACTAAAAGCAAAAAAAAAAAAAAAATTATATTAATGAATCAAAAAATTACTTTAACATATAGTTGTTGGCTCTTCAAGAAACATGATTTTTTTAGTTTTGTTCCACTTGAATCATCTTTAAAATTTTTCATGTAGTTATAAAAATTTCTTAAGAAAAAAAATGATGAATAACAATTTAGAATTTATAAATGAAATTATAGTTAATTAAATTGTAAGATTTTTTTTGTTTCTTAAAAAAAAAATTATTTTCATTTATAGTTAATGTGGTGTATTCTTTAATTATTTTATAAAAGTAATATAAAGTATAATAAGAATCTTTAATGATTTTGTGTAGGTATTTATTAATATTATATGTGCAAATAAATCTCCCAATATCAAATTATTAATGAACAAGTTTTAGTTTAGATATTTTTCTATCCGTTAAATTTGTGACCACAATTTTCAGAGATTTTGGTTTTGCCCATGCTCTCATTGCTGTTCAAGTCGAGTTTTCTCAATAAGGTCATTTATTAAGACTAGGTGATGTGCACGTGCAAATCACGTGCCGGTTTGTTTAGTAAGTTTCTTAATTGATTGTGAAATTATTTATATATAAATATATGTTTAAGTATATATAGATATTAGTATATATGTTTATTATTTGTTGTAAATTTATTAATTTAGATGTTTATTAATTTATTGTAAATTTATTAATTGATTGTAAAATTGTTAATATGTAAATATATGTTTAAGATTATTTATTATTAAAAATGAGTGAATATGAGTACATATACACCATATATTACTGTCAAAGGTGAATTTTTTAGATATTTCAGAATTTTTTTTATGTTGTGTAGTAAATATAGTAAATTTATGTTTTTAAAAACATTAAATTTGAAAACATGATTAAAAAGTTATTATAATATTAATAAAATAGTATAATAAACATAATATTTATCTAATTTATCATTTACTAAATAATTTAATGAGTAGATATGAAGAAGAACAACAATAAGAACAAAAGAAAAAAAAAAAGAAAGAGAAGATATTATATATACAGTAAGTTACAATGAAATAAAACTTAAGACTGTTTTCTTTTTCCTACTGACAGTTGTAGGTAGTGTTTCTTCTGGTACATCAAAAATATGATTAACAGTAAATACACATTGTGTGCCGTTCAAATATTCTGCCTTTGAGATCTCCAAATGCATTATGTATTTTTGTTATTTGGAGTTCTTGCTAAATTTCTCGACATATTTCTTGTGTCCTGTAATAAATGCAATATTGTAAATTTATGTAAAAATATTAAATTTAAAAACAATGATTAATAAGTTGATGATAATATATTAATAACTATAAAGCTTACATCTCTGGATTGTTTTATAATTTTATATGCTGAATAACTGAAAATGTTCTGCATTTTCTGCGAAAAGTGTAGCAACTTGCTCTCCATATGGATTTTCAAGAATAATACCAAGTTTGCATCTAAAGTTACATATAAATAGTTATTAATCCTAATATTATTAATTGCTGACTTCAGAAGTGCCGATTTGGAACCGAGAAAAGAACGAGCGTGGTTGGAAGTTGTAACTTCATTCACTGTTGACGAATCGCACAGAAACAAGTTTTGAAGTCCTGTGGGGAGTCAGTGAAGGGTTTTAGATATGATCTTTACCAAGCCTTTGTTAGGGATAATATTGGTGAATAAACTGTTTAGCAACGACTAGCTAAAGTGGTTCAAAATTACCCAACCATTAGCCAGGACGATTGGGAAAGGTTTATTACCTATCGACGAACGGCCAATTTCAACAGGCTTTCCCAACAAGGAAGTTAGATAAGGAAAAAGAGCAAATACGGATCTACTACATGCCGAGACGGATATAGAAAACGTGATCAAGAAATCATACGTTAATTAATTGGCCAAAAAGCTTCAAGTCTATTTAGGTTAATTGACATTACGTGTTTTATTTATGTTTACTAACTTTAATTACTAAATTACAGTTCGAAAAGACGGGGGAATATGCTACCCGACATTTTATTTGACGGGACACGCGGTTCAAACCCGATGGAGAGTACAAGAATCCGTCGATTAAAATTATTGGTGAAACAATAGTAAGTATATGGATTCTATTTCAAATATAGAGTAAGATTGTCTCCATTACATTTACGAGCTCAATAACATATTATGTAATTGTTATAGGACGATTTAACACAATAAGAGACGCAAGGAAGCTTCGAATCCGTGGGTACAGAGGATATTTTGACCAAGTCTTTGGGCAATACCGAGCATTCTGATCGTCTTCGTGGGCAATCAAAATTTATCAAGCAGGCGCAATACTACAATGCTATGAATATATCAAGGGAGAATCCTGAAGTCTCCTATATGAAACGACAGTTGGCTGCCTTGGAAAGAACGGTTCAGGAACTTTGTGCGAAGCATGGTATCAACTGTGAGACGATGGCTGAGGATGCAACCACACCTACTGTTGATCAACATAACAGTTTCAAGGATAGTTGCACCCTCAATGAGAAAGAAGCCGACACATCGAATCAGCAGCCCATGCCTAATGCAAGTAAGGAATGCTAGCTTTTCTTGACTGATGTCATTAATGGTAGAGATATTCTGGTTGCAATGGGCAGGGCATACATGGACTGTGTTCCAACCGACACAGTCCATGGGATTCCTTTAGGCGAGTGGAATGTGCGTGTGACAATTAGTGTCCCAAAAATAAAACGTGCACTTTCCGATTCCGACGGATGAAGCCACCTATATTGAAGAGGCTATCGGGGGGTTTGTTGCGTGGCCAAGAAAAAACGTCGTCCTTCAAACCAGTTTAAGCCAGGCCAGTCGAGGTCCCAGTCAAACTCCCAAGCCTACTGCAAAGGGAACCAAACGAATAAAGAAGAGAGCCGAGAGGAAGAAACCACAGTCAGAACCGGAGGTCCAACAACAAACTGGTGAAGAAATACTGACGTTTGACTTTGATGAAATTAACGTTGATATGAGACCGCTGGCTGACTACGCATAAAGTTCCTTGAGTGACGGTACTCAGATTGCGTGTCCACAACAACAGTCCGTCAATGGTGATGACATGCCCATATATATTGGGTATGAAGATGTATACCATTTCATTTCCTTTAAACAAATAAGTGCAAGCAGTATAATAGTTTACATCAGATAATGGTTTTTTCCTTAAACAAGACTTATTATTCCAATTAGAATGGTGATACATATATATGTTGATTTTAGGGAAACAAGTTTGACTTAATTATTTTGTAGCTATCTAGCGAATTGTTGTGCAAGAGCAGGAATGGATCAGTGTTACGAGTTTATTTCTCCATTCCTTGTCTCGCCAGTGCAACAGAATGTAGATCGCGTAGCGTACATTAGAGAGAGAGCCGACAATATCATCCGGATCATAACAAACACACCAAGGGGAAGCCTTGTTCTCATGCCATATAACAGCGGCCAACATTGGATATTGGCTGTTATTAATCCGTGGGATAACTCGGTCCTCTATTTTAATCCTCTTGGAAATGATCCAGGTGAAGATTTTCAACAGCTAATTACGTTGTAAGTATTCTTTGATATTTATATTAATGATTTGACATTCCAATATTGTAGTTCCAGATGTATTGATCTTTGTTAAATTGTTAGGGTACTAAACGATTGGATGTTGTTGGTGGGACGAGGAATAACAAAGCGATGCAACTGCCAGACGTTGATTCAGACTGCTCGATGTCCTATACAACAAGGAAATGTGCAGTGCGGCTATTTTGTATTGGGGTTCATGTGGGAAATAACGTTGACCGTCGATGGACTTGCCTTACTTCAAAATAAGACTTCTTATACTGAAGCTGATTTTAATTTGGTTAGGCAAGAGTGGATTTACATATGTTATGCGCTTCATACAATATTGATCAAAGCATGACGATAAATTTTGTATAGGCGTTGTATTAATTATTATTGTACATTATGACATTTTATTTGCCATATCAGTTTTGTTATAATTTTATTCTTGGCTATGTAATTTTTTCTTGTTATGAATAAATGAACTGGTATTAAATTGGACGAATTGGTATTTTTTTTTGTTTACTTGATAACATACCACGGCGGTTTTCAACAGAACCGTCATGGAAGTACGTATACCATGACAGTTTATAGATGCACCGTCGTGGTACATCACCTACCACGACGGTGGAATATAGAAACCGTCGTGGTAGGCCAATATACCATGACAGTTTCAACTTTGCATAGAGCCACCATCGTGGTAAGGAGAACTACCACGATGGTGGCTTACATAAACCATCGTGGTACGTCAGTCTACGGCGACGGATTTTGTCAAGTCACCATCGTGGTATGTTGTATACCACGACGGTGACTTATAGTAACCGTCGTGGTATACTACATACCACGACGGTTTCAACTGTACATAAATTCACCGTCGTGGTATGTAACACTACCACGACGGTGGCTAATATAAACTGTCGTGATACGTCGGTCTACCACGATGGTGAAGATTCTAAACCGTCGTGGTATTTTACGTACCACGATGGTTTTCCATAAAAACCGTCGTGTTAGATTTAATTCCACGACGGTTTTGTTTACCAAAAACCGTCGTGGTATGTTGTTAAATTATCCATTTTTTGGCCCTATTTTACCTATTCCACGATAGGAAAAAGACCGTCGTGGAATATTAAAAGATTCCACGACTCTGGATTCCACGACGGTTGGAGAACCGTCGTGGATACCTTCCACGACGGTTAAAAATCGTCGTGGAATCGACATTTTGTAGTAATGTACCCAAAACCCCTTATACCCTTTGCCTAACTCTCTTCTCACTTTCTCTTAAAAATAGATACACACTCTCTCTATTTTTCTGATCACATGCACACCTAAACACAATAGACCTATTTATAACCTCTCAATGGGATACAAAATTAAAACTTTCCTAAACTTATAAAACAGAGACTTATCCAAAACTAATTTGAGTCACCTACCTAACATTACTTAAATATAAGTATGAAAGAGAAAATATTTAAATGATTTAACTTACATATATTATACATGTGATTTATTTTATCTTATTTCAGTCTTTATTAATAAAAGGGATCAAATTGCACTATTTTAAAGAATTTAAGATCTGTTTTTGGACCAGTTTGACAGTATTGTGCTGTGGAAATTTGTTGTAGATATACTATGGGTCCAAAGTTATTGTGTTTAGAAGCTTATAGATGTTTGGTGAAATTTTTTTCAAAGCTACTGTGAATACCATAATCAGAATTTAAGGTGTTTGGTAAACTATGAATAAAATTGTTTTGCAAACGTATAACGACATTAACACCAAGATGCATCAATGACATATCTCAACATTAATATTTTTTTAAGAGGAAAAGAATTTATAATTTAATAATTTTCAAACAAAAATGGAATATAGTTTCAGTATTCGTTATGAAGATAAGTAAAGTGGGTATATTGAAATTATGGTAATTATACCATATAGCATATTTAAAAGGTACTAATGAAAATTATAGCATATATTTAAAATGATGATACGTTATAGCATATTTTTTTATTCAATTAAAATAGATTTATTGGTTTCCCATTTTACGCTTTTTTCTCTCTCCTCACTCTCTTTCCCTTTTTTCCCTTATATATTTCTCTCTCTATACTCTCTCTCCCTCTCTAAATTCTTGCTTCTCTCACACTCTCTCTCTACAGACTCCTTCCTCTCTCTCTAGACTCGACTTCCTCCTCCCTCTCACTTAACACAGACTCGATGGCAGACGAAGGATCTTGGTGACGTGATGGCGACTGCTGTCGTGTCGGTGGATCTCGTTATGATGGTTGAGGATATCAGCGATGTGACGACCACATATGGATTTGTGGTTGCAATTGAGCTCTGGCCACTAAGCTCTGGCGAACATGCAAAATCGCAAGTCACGACGAAGAGGCGACGAGTTTGACAAAGCTTCCTCAGTGACGGTGTGATGTGTCAGGAATGCCCTAAGAGTGAAATACATTTTAATTGTATTTCATTTATTTTGAACTAATTAATAATATATTTGAGATTTTTTCATTACATCTTTACTATACTATCCTTATTTAGATTTACATGTTAACGTAAATGTAAGTAAATATGGCTCATTGACGACTTGGTGTTTAAACTATTAGAATGTTGCATACAATGAATTTTTATATGTGAGAAGACAACGTTTTAATGTTAGTAGCCTAAATCTATAGTCCATAGTCTATGGGGTTAGAGTGAGCATTTAACTCATATGAAAACTATTATGCTGTCTAAAGTCAATTTAGGATATGGTTTATCTTGATCATCTGGAGCGAGCCGACTCTCAAGTAGAGACATAGATATATTGTCTATTGGTGGTGGTATATTGGACTGGACCAAAGTATAATTAATATATAAGTCTGTATGATTAGATTAATTCACTTTTGACGTTCATTATGCAACAACCTTAATCCTAAGTAAGAAAATGACTTCATGTTTATGATTTGTGTACTTTGATATTCCAAAAGCTAAAGTGTCTCAGAATAGTAAGCTTTTAGACCGGTTCGTTGGGTATATGACTTTACACTCGACGTGTGCTTTGCATATAGATATGGAATCATAGCTCCCATAAAGAAAAAAAAATGTTATCATCTTAAATGACATTATATATGATGTGAAAATAGGTGAGGTCTCGGGTCATTTGCTAAGAAAATGACTAATTATTCACTTTGTGTAAATATCATTTTCATAGTGGATATATAATGGATCTTTAAGATAGCGTGATCAAAAGGTTAAATGGACTCTAATTTTAAATTGATCATGGATATCATAAGAGGGTGTTATATATATGACAAGGTCATTGGACTGCGGCTATACACTGGCTTACGTAATACGGTATATAATTGGGAGTGTAGTTTCGGGCTTATAGTGGTGTGACTCTGAAACTAATAATTGTATAATTAATTTATTTGATATAGAATAATTAATTACATATATTATTAGAGTCCATATTATATATGTCAAATTGGTCCTTTTACTAGCTTAATGTAATTCCTTAATCAATGGTAATCAATTGGGATATTCATTATGGCTTTAATTCTTGGACTTAGTGAAGAGAAAAATCCAGAAATTCCTCCCACAAGATGTAGGCAATTTTTTTTCTGCTAAAAGTAGAATGATAATTTTGTTTTCATTTAATTAATTAGATAAATATTTAGTTTGGAAAAATATTTATTTAAAGATAAAATTTGAAATTTGAATTAATTAGATTTATTTTTTTGTGATAAATATGGGATTAATTGAAATTAAGAAATATGGATAAATTAATTATTTGGGTAATTAATTTAAATATCTAGATAATCTTAATTAAATCAATATTTTAAATTAAATATGGTAATTATCCTATTTGAATTTAAAATTGAAACAAAATATTATCCTAGTTTACCTTGTGTAGGTGTAGGTGTTTTTTATGAGGATAATGGAATGAAAAGATTTTCTCCTAATTAATTTTATTTGAATAATTATTACATAATTTTTTAATTCAAATAAAGTTATCATGATTTTATATTGAATTTAAATTAGAGTTATGGAATATTATCTGTTGATGCCAAAAACGGTTCCGGCAACAACACCCAATGTAGTCGGGTAAGGATCGGCCAATCGCTCCGCCGTCGATCACCTGCAAAAGGGGAAGCACCTCGGAATGATGGGGACACCGGTGTGGTGTCTGCCGCGGGCACTCCGATGCTTAAGTCAGTTGAAGAACTGGTGAGCGAAAGGAGAGGCAGAGCTTTGGCCAAGTGAAAGTGATCATACCTGAAATCAGGGGTTTCTTCCTTATTTATAGGTGTTTCGCTGGACCAGGTGCCCGGTTCGACCCGGCCAGGGCGGCCGTCGTGGACCCCTAGGGCCCGGACACCTCATGGGTTAGCATGAATAGGGGTACTGATCAACTGAGGCTACCTACTTCTGGCACGGCACTGTGTGGTGGATAAATGTCCCATCGCTGCAGATGTCAGAATAGGTAGTGGCAGGTGACGCGACTGGTGCCAGTGGTAGGTAGGGCGGCGCAGGTAGTTATGAAGTGACGACGTTCCGTGTCAGGGAGGGTTTCCATAGGCACCGAACTGGGAGTAGGTCGGCTGATATCCTGGTCGGTCCTCCCGGCTTCCCGGGATAAGGCCGAATACGTGCCGCACTGGAAAGAGAGAAGTCCGAGAACCATAGGTGTTATCGGCTGGTCGGGAGACTCATGTTGTCGGCTTGTCCCGCCTTCTCGGCAGGCGTAGACACCCTTCCCGGCGGTGCCCGTACAGGGGGACTGATTTGGCCATCAACATAAGCCCCCCAGCATCTCTGGCCGGGTGCCGGTTAGGGGTGCTGCAAGTGCTGTCCCAACAGTGGTATGATGCGTACTCGGATACTCTGTATGGCCGGTTCTACTCGGCTACTTCGATGGCCGTACATTGTTGCCAGCTGTCCTACTGACGTGGCACGATCTGCTGATGTGGCAGGACCTGCACACGTGGTATGCGTGGCGGGAAGGTGAAGCGGCAAGCTCTGTATTTTGAAGTTTGAAATTTAAATAAGTGCGGGATTGGCGGGAGACCGACACGTCGCCGTGGGAGTCGCGCCCGTTCGAATCCTCGAGCCCCCAGCTATAAATAGGAGGGATGGGGCGAGTCCTTTCCAAATTACTCAAGAGATTCGTCGCCGAGAGCTGCCGAGAACAACCGACGCGCCTCGCTGTGGGAACAAGACGAGAACGTCCGAGAAGGTATAATTTTTTGCTTTACTTTTATTATGAGTAGCCCGTCAGATTCCGAGAACCCTTCCCTGTCGGGGGATGTGGATATTTCGGGGAGCTCAGGCTCGGACTCGTCCGAGACGACACCCGATAATCTGTCCGGGTTTACGGATCCCTCTACGAGTGAGCCGACCACGCCGAGCAATCTGCAACAGGAGGGGGCGGCTCGGCTGCAGGAAATCCTGCAGGTGGGTCCGGGCACCCGCCCGGACAGCCAATTCATCGAAGAGCTCGGGCAGGCCGCTACCGCCCGTTCCGCTCCAGCAGGCGCTCCGACAGCCGAGGAAAGGGGCCCTTCGGCAAGATCGGCCGGCCAGGTCAGTACGTCAGGCCGAGAAGGGTCTGAAAGCTCGTCGAGCTCGGGCCCGGCTGGGGAGCCATTACACGGGCCGAACCGGCCGGCTAGTCGGCCGATGCGCGTCAACGACTGTCGGGTCTATCGCCGATCCGACCAAGAGATGGAACGTCTAGCAGGGGGTTTGCCCGTCTACTCGGCGGATTATTACACTTCTGCCGTGACACCAAAGTACCTCGCCGCCCTCCGCCGAGATTTCCAGATTCCAGACGACGTTGAATTGAGGGCCCCGGGCGAGGATGATCTGCCGTCCCGAGCCCCACCAGGGTACGTCACCCTGCTGGCCGAGTACTTCCGGGCCGGGCTGCGATTGCCCCTCAACCAGTTCATGCGGCGGGTAATGGTACGGCTGAATGTGGCTCCGGCACAACTGAACGCCAACGCCTACCGCGTGTTGGTCAGTTGTTACGTCCTCTGGGCTAAGAATTACGCGGCCATAATGCCCTTCCGGGCCTTTCAGAACCTCTACAGGATGAAGTCGGCTCCTTCCTCGACGGGGTTCTATTATTTTCAGGGGTTCAAAGGGACGTTCATCGGCATGTGCCCGGACTCAGATAAGCAATTTAAACATCTGTGGTTCTATGCCGGTGGCCGGTGGTTACACGAACGGCTTGCTCGGAATCAGCTGCCCCGTGCCGAGAGGGTCCCCACAGTTTTCAGGAGGGGCTACGTGTGGACTCGGGCCCCGCACATTCCTGAAGCACAGCGGGCTATGGTGGAATCGCTGTACGAGCTGGCCGAGTCCGAGCGTAGCCAGAATTGGCTGCTACGTCCGAGCAGCCTAAGTGAGTTCGGCTGGGTCGGCTCATCATCAGCTGCTGGTCAGCCGAGCACGTCTCGCGAGGTCGCAGGGCATGTGACCGTCGCGCGCATGCCCGAGCCCACAGTCCACTATCGTGCTCGGACGGATGGGGCATCCGAGACGGCGTCTGAAACACCTGCCCCAGCCCCATCAGGCGACCCGTCCTCCGAGACTTGGGGTCCAAGGATAACCGACGAGGATCTGGGCCTGGTCATCCGCGGGCTATACCCCCCTAAGGGTTTGCGGATAGAAGGTCGGAGACAGAGCTCAGCCGAGCACTGATAAGCTTCTTTCTCAGGTGACTGACTCTTTTCCCTCTCTTGCAGAGACAATGGCTGACAGGCGGGGCACCAAGAGGCCAACGGATGAGGAGAGAATTGCCCGCCTTCAGAAGAAGGCGAAGATGGGCGACCGAGGCAAAGGGAGGGCCGAGACCTCTTCTGCCCCCGTGTCGAGCAGGCCGCCTTCTGGAGTGGTAGTCCAGGCCCTGCCGAGGAGTGCAGAGACGGCCCCGACTAGCCGTCCAGCCGAGAGGTCAGAGTCCCGTCCTGCCCGTCCCGAGGAGCGACCGTCTTCGCGGCCCGATTCGCGATCCGACTCACGGCAGGATTCTCGTCCCACACGCCCCCGCGAGGACCGACTACCTCCTCCGCCCGCGTCCCGCGTGCGTCGAGAAGATTCTCCGGCTCACAAGGCCCTTGTTTCTAAATTCTTTGGCGGACTCTCCGTCGAGGTGGCCGAGTCATCCAAGCGCTCCGACGCCGTGGAGGCTACCGGGGACTGCATCCCCAAGCTAATAGAGGTGGGCCGCGTTGTAAAAATATATATTTTATTTTATTTTATTTTATTATTATTTTTTTTTTTACTGATACTTTGACTTGGTAGGCGCTGTGCCTAGTTTTTGCCGGGAACTCCGCCGCAAGATCGGCTTCCAATAGGGCGGCGGACGACATAAAGCTCGCGGAGCTGTGAGCCGAGAATGCTCGCAATGCTGAAAAAGCGGCGGTATCAGCCAAGGACGCCGCTGTAGCAGCCGCGAAGGCCGCGGAGGAGAAGGCGAGGGCGTCAGAGAATCGCGCCATTGTAGCAGAGTCCGCTCGGCAAGGATTGGAGTCGGAATTGCAGAGATTACAGGGCGAGCTGGACGCTGCACGGGCCGAGCACGCCCGTTACCTGGAGGTCGCATTGCCTGCCGCCCTCGAGGAGGCAAGGGCTCAGGCTGTGGAAGACTTCCTTGGCTCCGAGGACTTCAGTTCTCGCCTCTTGGCAGAGTACCAAGAGGGCATGAGGGATATGAAGGCCGGTTTTCGAGCGACCAACCCTACCCTGGTCGGCGTATACTGGTCTTTCGTGCCCGAGGAGTCAGGGGAGGCGACCATCGAGGACGCAGCAGAAGAGGGTGAAGTAACCGGCGCTGCGAAGGTTCCCGAGCAGCCCGAACCACAAGTAGTGGTCCTCGACGACCCCGATCAGCCTGAGCAGGCCCCTCCCGAGCAGTCGGACGCGGCGCTCCCCTCGACGCTCAGCCGGCCGTGCCCAGCAGCGATTCCATCTTACCCGGGCAGCTTGACTGAGCGGTCATTTCATCATTTTTATTTCTTTTTTTTTTTTTTTTGGGTTCGGGGGTGCCTAATTTGTACCCCCCTCCTTTTGACAATCAATATATATATTGACAAGGTTAATTTCTTCAAAAATATTACATATTGACAAGGTTAATTTCTTCAAAAATATTGCTTTTGATTTCCTTGTATGCCCCCTCTCCCCCCTGGTTGGTTTGGGCGTGTTTCGCCCAATTCCAACCTTTGTTCTGGTCGGCTTCAGCCGAGCACAACTTTGGTGCGTTGTCGATTTGTCTTGAGTATTGGTCGGGCACGCCTGTTGGTGAGTGCCCGGCCAAGGGACTGACTCCGTGGTCCGAGAACCACGAGAGTATTTTTGGGTCCTGGTCGGGCACGCCTGTTGGTGAGTGCCCGGTCAAGGGACTGACTCCGTGGTCCGAGGACCACGAGAGTATTTTGGGTCCTGGTCAAGGACCTAACTCCGCGGTCCGAGAACCACGGGAGTTTGGTTTGGTCCTGGTCGGGCACGCCTGTTGGTGAGTGCCCGGTCAAGGGACCTAACTCCGCGGTCCGAGAACCACGGGAGTTTGGTTTGGTCCTGGTCGGCACGCCTGTTGGTGAGTGCCCGGTCAAGGGACTGACTCCGTGGTCCGAGAACCACGGGAGTTTGGTTTGGTCCTGGTCGGGCACGCCTGTTGGTGAGTGCCCGGTCAAGGGACTGACTCCGTGGTCCGAGGACCACGAGAGTATTTTTGGGTCCTGGTCGGGCACGCCTGTTGGTGAGTGCCGGTCAAGGGACCTAACTCCGCGGTCCGAGAACCCGGGAGTTTGGTTTGGTCCTGGTCGGGCACGCCTGTTGGTGAGTGCCCGGTCAAGGGACTGACTCCGTGGTCCGAGAACCACGGGAGTTTGGTTTGGTCCTGGTCGGGCACGCCTGTTGGTGAGTGCCCGGTCAAGGGACTGACTCCGTGGTCCGAGGACCACGAGAGTATTTTGGGTCCTGGTCGGGCACGCCTGTTGGTGAGTGTCCGGTCAAGGGACTGACTCCGTGGTCCGAGAACCACGGGAGTTTGGTTTGGTCCTGGTCGGGCACGCCTGTTGGTGAGTGCCCGATCAAGGGACCTAACTCCGCGGTCCGAGAACCACGGGAGTTTGGTTTGGTCCTGGTCGGGCACGCCTGTTGGTGAGTGCCCGGTCAAGGGACTGACTCCGTTCCTGTGCGAAATACTGCTATTCACAGAAAGAATTTTATAATATTAAAGAACTGGGTCCGTACAGGAACTCAATCGAGTTGAAAAGAAAGGAGTACAGTTTTAGGACTACTGATAGAAGCGTTTCAGGTGGTCGGCGTTCCACGGGTGGCCGAGAGGCTTGTCCTCGTGGTCGATTAGCCAGTACGTTCCGGGTCGGACAATCTCCGTGATCCGATAGGGTCCGTCCCACTTTGGGCCCGAAAGACCCGAGACCGGGCTCCTGAACGAGCACCCTCTTCATTACTAGATCCCCCACCTGGAAGATCCTCGGTCGGAATTTCTTGTTGTAATACCTGGCTACGACTTGATTTCGAGCCGCCGTACGAATCAGGGCTTGTTCGCGCTTTTCTTCCACCAAATCAAGCTCAGGCAACATTTCATCGTTGTTGGCTTGCTCATTGTAGTTCTCGGTCCTGAAGCTTGGGAGCCCGATCTCGACTGGAATCACGGCTTCTACCCCAAAGGCCATCGCAAAGGGGGTCTCTCCGGTGGCCGCGCGTTTAGTGGTACGATAAGCCCAAAGTACTTGAGGCAACTCGTCGATCCAGGCCCCTTTGTGCTTCTCAAGGTTCTTCTTCAGATTCTCCTTGATAGTTTTGTTGGCGGCTTCCACCTGCCCGTTCGACTGGGGATGCCCGGGAGAAGAGAACACCTTCCTGATCCCGTACTCTTCACAGAGCGCGTCGAATTTGCTCCCAAACTGTTTTCCATTGTCCGTGACCACGGTGTGGGGGAGTCCAAACCGGCAGATGATATTCTTCCATAGGAAGCTTGTGCACTTCGCCTCCGTCTGCTGCGCCAAAGGTTCCGCCTCGACCCACTTTGTGAGGTAGTCTATTGCTACAATACAATATCGAAGTTGCGATCGGGCCATGGGGAGTGGTCCGATCAGGTCGATGGCCCATTTTGCAAATGGCCACGCACACACCACCGAGGTGAGCTTCTCGGGGTGAGACTTGATAGAGTGGGCGAATTGTTGGCATTTCAAGCACTTCTGGGAGAATTCCCTTGCGTCTTTGCCCATGGTCGGCCAGTAGTATCCCTGTCGAAGGCATTTAAATGCCAACGCTCTTCCCCCCGAGTGGTTCCCACAGACCCCGCTGTGTATCTCCTTCATGATGTATTCGGCCTCAGACGGCCCCACGCACCGTTGGTAGGGTGCGGAATGCCCTCGGCGATAGAGTTTCCCATTGATCAACGTGTACCGAGCTGACGAGTTCTTCACCTGTCGGGCTTCTTCTCGGCCGTCAGGAAGTTTGGACTCCGACAGAAACCTGATGATTGGGTCCATCCAAGTCGGAGTGTTCTCGGCACAGAGGACCTGTTGCTCCTGCTCCGTGCTCGGCCGGTCCAACTTTAAGATTGGGAAGGAGACAGTGCCTTCGAGATCGCTCCCGGAGGCTAGTCGGGCGAGGGCGTCCGCCTCGACGTTCTCGGCGCGTGGGATTCTCGTTAGCCGATAGCTTGAAAACTGGGCAAGAAGGGATTTCACTTTCTTCAAGTAATCCGCCATCCGCTCCTCCTTTGCTTGGAATTCCCCCACGATCTTGTTAACTACGAGCATGGAGTCGCTGAATATTTCGACATCACATACTCCGAGTTCTCGGGCCAACTCAAGCCCGGCTACGACCGCCTCGTACTCCGCTTCATTGTTGGACGCTTTGAAGTTGAAGCGCAACGCCTGACTGATCTTATAGTTGTCAGGACTCACCAATACAAGGCCCGCCCCGGAGCCCCCCGAGCAGGAAGAGCCGTCTACGAACAGCTTCCAACTTTCGGGAAGTTCGGGCGCGGCCGAGAACTGCTCGGCTGGAGTGGCCTCCTTGCCTCCGGAGAATGCTCGGGCGACCTCGGGGGGTACCGTGAACTCGGCCACGAAGTCGGCCAGCGCCTGGGCTTTGATCGCGGTTCGGGGGACGTATTCTATGTCGAATTCCCCGAGCTCAATTGCCCACTTCGCGAGCCGTCCCGACAACTCGGGGTTTTGCAAAACTTGGCGGAGCGGGTAGCTAGTAGGGACGCGTATCGGATGTCCTTGGAAGTAGGGGCGCAGCTTGTGGGCCGAAGAGACCAACGCTAGGGCGAGCTTCTCCAAGGGGGGATATCTCTCCTCGGCCCCCCGGAAGGCCTTGCTACTGTAGTACACTGGGTGTTGTGTCTTGTCTTCTTCTCGGACTAGGACGGCGCTCACGGCCATTTCCGAGACAGCAAGGTAAAGGTACAGCATCTCGCCGGGAAGCGGCTTCGACAGCAGCGGTGGGGTTGCCAAGTACTCTCTAAGGCCCATAAAGGCAGCTTGGCATCTGTCGTCCCAGGCAGGCTTACCCTTGGCCTTCAGCGTCTGGAAGAAAGGGTTGCACTTGTCCGTCGACTTTGATACAAACCGAGAGAGGGCTGCGATCATCCCCGCGAGTCTCTGAATTTCCTTGGTAGTTCGGGGGGGTTGCAGGTCAAGCACGGCTTGGGCCTTAGCGGGATTGATCTCTATCCCCCTATGGTTCACCATGAACCCTAGGAATTTCCAGACCCTACCCGAACGCGCACTTTGCGGGGTTAAGCTTCATCTTGTATCGGCGCAGGATGGCAAAGCAGTCTTGGAGGTCTTTGATGTGGTTGCCGACAGCCGACTCTTCACCAGCATATCGTCGACATACACTTCCATGGTTTTCCCGATCAGCGCGGCGAACATCTTGTTCATTAGCCGCTGGTAAGTCGCTCCTGCGTTCTTTAAGCCGAACGGCATGACCTGGTAGCAATATAACCCCCGGTCGGTGGTGAACGCCGTCTTCGCCTGATCAGCCCTGTTCATGGGAATTTGGTTGTACCCCGAGTATGCATCCATGAAGCTTAACAGCTCGTGTCCCGCCGTCGCGTCAACGAGTTGGTCTATTCTGGGGAGGGGGAAGCAATCCTTCGGGCATGCCTTGTTCAAATCCGTGTAGTCTATACACACGCGCCACTTCCCAGAAGCCTTCCTGACTAGGACCACGTTGGCTAGCCACTCCAGGTAGGTCACCTCTCGGATGAAACCGGCCGCCAGCAGCTTCTGCACTTCGGCGTTTATGGCCTCGTACCGTTCCGGGTTGAAGGCCCTTCTCCTTTGAATTACGGGCCTGTGCCGAGGATTAATGTTTAGGTGGTGGCACATCACGGTCGGTCAATCCCGGGCATATCCTCGTGCGACCACGCGAACACATCCTTGTGTTCCCGGAGGTTCTCTCCAGCGCTTCCCGGGTGCTCGGCTCCAGCCTCGAACCGAGCATGACGGTCCTCTCGGGAAACTCGGGGTCCAACTGAATTGGACCAGCTCCTCACCGGGGTAAGCCCGGATTTCCTCCTCTGGGAGCCGAGGATCGAGGTCGGCCAGGCGCCCGACCACTTCATCAGAGGCGTTGGCCTCATCGACTGCAACGATGGTGGCCACCACGGCTGGGGCAGGGGGACGGCACACCTTGTTCACGCCTCCATGTAGCTCTTCCGAGCCCCTTCCTGGTTCCCTCGGAAATGCCAACTCCCTCACCGGCGGGGAACTTCATGGCGAGGTGGTAGGTTGAGACCACCGCTTTTAGCGCATTGAGAGTCGGGCGACCTAGGATGACGTTGTAGACTGACGGTCGATCCACTACGATGAATTCCACCATCCTGGTCACCCTCTCCGGACCATCCCCGATCGTGACCGGGAGACGAACGGTGCCGGCGGAGTGCACACAGTCGCCGGCAAACCCATAGAGCGGTGTCTGAGCGGGCGTCAGGACAGCCCCGTCGATCTTTAACTTTACGAACGCGTCCATAAACATCACATCGGCGGAACTCCCGTTGTCGACCAGGACGCGTCGAATCACGTTGTCGGCCACTCGGATTTCGCCGACCAGCGCGTCGTTGTGGGGGTGGAGCAACCGATCTGCTTCGTCATCCGTGAAGGTGATCGAAGTATTGCTCTGGCGGCATATTTTCGAAATGTGCTCGGCCATGTTTATATGCTCCCCACGGGCCAGCCGCCTGGCTTCACGGGCATAGGCTCTCCGGCTGCTGGCAGTGTCTCCGGTGGCGGTCCCACCAAAAATGGTGTGGATGATATGCTCCTCACCACGATCGCCTTCTCGGTTGCTGGGACCTGGGTTCCGCCTAGCGCTCGGGCCGGTCGGGGTGATTATCCTTTCCACGAACTCCCGCAGATGACCCTCGCGTATGAGCGATTCAATCTGGTCTTGGAGCTGGATGCAATCCCTCGTGTCGTGGCCGACATCCTTGTGGAAGTGGCAATATCGTCGCTGATCTCTCCGGGCGCGCTCCGTCCTGATGGGCGGCGGGTCTCGGAGCAGCCCCTTGCCAGACACCTGGGTCAGGACGTGCTCAATGTTGGTTATCAGCGGGGTGTACTGGTGAAACCTCCTCGGTGGTTTAGGGCGAGAGGCTTCCGCGCGGTCGTCCCTGACCGGTGTTTTCCCGCTCTCTCGACGGGAGCGGTCAGCAGCGTTTCTATCCGCTCTCCTCCCGGAGGACCTTGGTCGCTCTCGGTCACCTGGTCCTCGCACCTGGTCGTCCATCCCTCGTCCTCGGCCTCCAATCCGCGCCCTCGGACATACTCGTCGGCTTCCGCATGCCTCCAGGCGATATTCCTCAGGTGGGCGGAGGTAGGCGGCCTGTCGTAAGCCAGCGTCCAAACGAGACGGGCGTCCTTGATACCCTCCCGGAACGCCTGAATTAGGGTGTCGTCTGTGCAGTCTTCGACCTGCATGACGGCCTTATCGAAGCGCTCGAGGAACTTCTTCAGTCTCTCACCCTCGCCTTGCTTGACGCCGAACAGGTGTGAGGCCCCAAGCTTTCCTGGCTCGGGAACCCAGGAATGTAGCTGAGAATAAACTCGACAGCTGCCGGAAGCTGTTGATCGAGCCGGGGGGAAGCCTTCGGTACCACTGCTGGGCCGCCCGGTCAGGGTGAGGCAAAAGACTTGCAGAGTGCGGCCTCATTGGCGCTCTGGATCAGCATGTGTGCCTGGTAGTTCTCGAGGTGCTCGTCTGCATCCGTGGACCCGTCGTAAGATGGTACAGCCGGGCATCTTGAATCTGCTCGGATAGGGGTTTCCATGATGTTCGAGCTGAACGGCGGGTCGGCTGCTCCGGATGGTTCGAGCCCGTACTGTTGGCCGACCAGCCTGTCGAGCTGTCGCTGGATGTGGTCTAGGCGACTTTGTTCACGGTCTTTCGGGCGGGTTCCATAGAGGTGTCGTGACCCAAGCGGCGGTAAATCTCCGGGCGCCCCAAGCGGTCGAAGACAGATGTGTTTCCTAGAGGCGGCCATGGTGTCCTCGGGGGCCCTGGTCGGCAGGATCCCTCGTACAGCCGGATGCTCGGCTGGTCCGGGGGGGCTTCCCGGGTGTGGCGACTCCTTGAGCGTACTCTGCTGGGCTCGGCACCCTCTCTTCGCTCCCTGCCGAGGTCGTCTTGTCGCAACTGGTCGCTTTCCCGGCCACCCGAGGAGCAGGGTCTCGACGCCTGCTGGCCGGTCGGGAGGCCTACTAGGCGTGGACTCGGCTTCCTCTACCTGTGCCTGGGCAGTTGTACATGATGGGACTCCCGGATGGCCTCCATGAGCACTTGGACGGTCTGGGTTAGTGCCTGGACGTTCCCGGTCAGAACTTCCGTTTGGGTTGGTCGGCGTTGTGCTCGGGATCCACCGCGCGTTGGGTCTGTCAGGTGCCCCGCGAGTTCGACGGGATCGCATTGTCAAGTTCCTGGATCTCGTGGTTCCTGTGCTCATCCATGGCGTACGCGGTAAATGTAAGTGCTGAGGTGTTAAGTGC
>CM046373.1:17493117-17636954 GCA_025413025.1 Ficus hispida | reverse complement strand
CTATATTTATACAATTTTCTAAAATTTTTGGTAGTTAATTTGTACAAGATTTATTAGTAAATACCTGGATTTACTAGTATGTACTTAGATTTACCATATTTACAAAACATTTGTAACATTTTTAGTGATAAACATGTACTAGATTTACTAGTAAATACTCGGACTTACTTATATAATGATAAGTACATGATTAATTACAAAATAGTAACAACATATATTACTATCTAATTATTTTTACAATAAATCCCTCAAAACTAAATACTTTTAAACGAGGCCCCAAAAATATACCATACTTCCCTTTAAACCTTACCCTAATTGTTCAACCCCTAAAATTGCCACGCTATAGGAGGAGATAGCAGCTCCATTGCCGAAAATTGAAGGAGAACATAAGCCGGCATGCAAAAGAAAACAACAAACCTTGAATCAAAGTTAGATGATACCTCCGATACTGGAAATTGAGGGAGATCGCGAGGCCTGCAAAAGAACAACAAACCCAACCCTAGCGCCATCGAAGTCCATGGTCGAAGATTGGAGGCCGTCATCATGTAGAAAAAATGGGTAATTTATGCCAGTAGAATTTTTAAAAATTTCTTAAAGTTACTAACTCATGTTACTATATACAATAAATTATTCTACAATCTACGTATATTGAGAGAAGACAACATGACTGCCGAAGGATGTGATCAGAGAGCTTAAACCAACTATCCTTCTTTATTATTCTCCAATTCTGGATAGTAGAGTGTGCGGGCACTCGGTCTCTCGATCAATATTTGTGCTGGCTTTATGCTGCCAACCACCCCATAACTCTTGCAACTTATTACTATAATGGGATAATAAAAATAAGCTCGCTCACCTTAGAGTCCATAGTCTAATAAAATAGGAGCATCTGTGGTCTTATTTCTAGTGAATGGACTGGGTGGAATTTGAATTTGAATAGGACTAGGAGATTCAAAATTTGATTCAAATTTTTTATCTCCAATATCATATTATTTTATCTCCATGGATAATATTCCATAACTCTAATTTAAATTCAATATAAAATCATGATAACTTTATTTGAATTAAAAAATTATGTAATAATTATTCAAATAAATTAATTAGGAGAAAATCTTTTCATTCCATTATCCTCATAAAAAACACCTACACCTACACAAGGTAAACTAGGATAATATTTTGTTTCAATTTTAAATTCAAATAGGATAATTACCATATTTAATTTAAAATATTGATTTAATTAAGATTATCTAGATATTTAAATTAATTACCCAAATAATTAATTTATCCATATTTCTTAATTTCAATTAATCCCATATTTATCACAAAAAAATAAATCTAATTAATTCAAATTTCAAATTTTATCTTTAAATAAATATTTTTCCAAACTAAATATTTATCTAATTAATTAAATGAAAACAAAATTATCATTCTACTTTTAGCAGAAAAAAAATTGCCTACATCTTGTGGGAGGAATTTCTGGATTTTTCTCTTCACTAAGTCCAAGAATTAAAGCCATAATGAATATCCCAATTGATTACCATTGATTAAGGAATTACATTAAGCTAGTAAAAGGACCAATTTGACATATATAATATGGACTCTAATAATATATGTAATTAATTATTCTATATCAAATAAATTAATTATACAATTATTAGTTTCAGAGTCACACCACTATAAGCCCGAAACTACACTCCCAATTATATACCGTATTACGTAAGCCAGTGTATAGCCGCAGTCCAATGACCTTGTCATATATATAACACCCTCTTATGATATCCATGATCAATTTAAAATTAGAGTCCATTTAACCTTTTGATCACGCTATCTTAAAGATCCATTATATATCCACTATGAAAATGATATTTACACAAAGTGAATAATTAGTCATTTTCTTAGCAAATGACCCGAGACCTCACCTATTTTCACATCATATATAATGTCATTTAAGATGATAACATTTTTTTTCTTTATGGGAGCTATGATTCCATATCTATATGCAAAGCACACGTCGAATGTAAAGTCATATACCCAACGAACCGGTCTAAAAGCTTACTATTCTGAGACACTTTAGCTTTTGGAATATCAAAGTACACAAATCATAAACATGAAGTCATTTTCTTACTTAGGATTAAGGTTGTTGCATAATGAACGTCAAAAGTGAATTAATCTAATCATACAGACTTATATATTAATTATACTTTGGTCCAGTCCAATATACCACCACCAATAGACAATATATCTATGTCTCTACTTGAGAGTCGGCTCGCTCCAGATGATCAAGATAAACCATATCCTAAATTGACTTTAGACAGCATAATAGTTTTCATATGAGTTAAATGCTCACTCTAACCCCATAGACTATGGACTATAGATTTAGGCTACTAACATTAAAACGTTGTCTTCTCACATATAAAAATTCATTGTATGCAACATTCTAATAGTTTAAACACCAAGTCGTCAATGAGCCATATTTACTTACATTTACGTTAACATGTAAATCTAAATAAGGATAGTATAGTAAAGATGTAATGAAAAAATCTCAAATGTATTATTAATTAGTTCAAAATAAATGAAATACAATTAAAATGTATTTCACTCTTAGGGCATTCCTGACACATCACACCGTCACTGAGGAAGCTTTGTCAAACTCGTCGCCTCTTCGTCGTGACTTGCGATTTTGCATGTTCGCCAGAGCTTAGTGGCCAGAGCTCAATTGCAACCACAAATCCATATATGGTCGTCACATCGCTGATATCCTCAACCATCATAACGAGATCCACCGACACGACAGCAGTCGCCATCACGTCACCAAGATCCTTCGTCTGCCATCGAGTCTGTGTTAAGTGAGAGGGAGGAGGAAGTCGAGTCTAGAGAGAGAGGAAGGAGTCTGTAGAGAGAGAGTGTGAGAGAAGCAAGAATTTAGAGAGGGAGAGAGAGTATAGAGAGAGAAATATATAAGGGAAAAAGGGAAAGAGAGTGAGGAGAGAGAAAAAAGCGTAAAATGAGAAACCAATAAATCTATTTTAATTGAATAAAAAATATGCTATAACGTATCATCATTTTAAATATATGCTATAATTTTCATTAGTACCTTTTAAATATGCTATATGGTATAATTACCATAATTTCAATATACCCACTTTACTTATCTTCATAACGAATACTGAAACTATATTCCATTTTTGTTTGAAAATTATTAAATTATAAATTCTTTTCCTCTTAAAAAAATATTAATGTTGAGATATGTCATTGATGCATCTTGGTGTTAATGTCGTTATACGTTTGCAAAACAATTTTATTCATAGTTTACCAAACACCTTAAATTCTGATTATGGTATTCACAGTAGCTTTGAAAAAAATTTCACCAAACATCTATCAGCTTCTAAACACAATAACTTTGGACCCATAGTATATCTACAACAAATTTCCACAGCACAATACTGTCAAACTGGTCCAAAAACAGATCTTAAATTCTTTAAAATAGTGCAATTTGATCCCTTTTATTAATAAAGACTGAAATAAGATAAAATAAATCACATGTATAATATATGTAAGTTAAATCATTTAAATATTTTCTCTTTCATACTTATATTTAAGTAATGTTAGGTAGGTGACTCAAATTAGTTTTGGATAAGTTCTGTTTTATAAGTTTAGGAAAGTTTTAATTTTGTATCCCATTGAGAGGTTATAAATAGGTCTATTGTGTTTAGGTGTGCATGTGATCAGAAAAATAGAGAGAGTGTGTATCTATTTTTAAGAGAAAGTGAGAAGAGAGTTAGGCAAAGGGTATAAGGGGTTTTGGGTACATTACTACAAAATGTCGATTCCACGACGATTTTTAACCGTCGTGGAAGGTATCCACGACGGTTCTCCAACCGTCGTGGAATCCAGAGTCGTAGAATCTTTTAATATTCCACGACGGTCTTTTTCCTATCGTGGAATAGGTAAAATAGGGCCAAAAAATGGATAATTTAACAACATACCACGACGGTTTTTGGTAAACAAAACCGTCGTGGAATTAAATCTAACACGACGGTTTTATGGAAAACCATCGTGGTACGTAAAATACCACGACGGTTTAGAATCTTCACCATCGTGGTAGACAGACGTATCACGACAGTTTATATTAGCCACCGTCGTGGTAGTGTTACATACCACGACGGTGAATTTATGTACAGTTGAAACCGTCGTGGTATGTAGTATACCACGACGGTTACTATAAGTCACCGTCGTGGTATACAACATACCACGATGGTGACTTGACAAAATCCGTCGCCGTAGACTGACGTACCACGATGGTTTATGTAAGCCACCATCGTGGTAGTTCTCCTTACCACGATGGTGGCTCTATGCAAAGTTGAAACTGTCATGGTATATTGGCCTACCACGACGGTTTCTATATTCCACCGTCGTGGTAGGTGATGTACCACGACGGTGCATCTATAAACTGTCGTGGTATACGTACTTCCACGACGGTTCTGTTGAAAACCGCCGTGGTATGTTATCAAGTAAACAAAAAAAATACCAATTCGTCCAATTTAATACCAGTTCATTTATTCATAACAAGAAAAAATTACATAGCCAAGAATAAAATTATAACAAAACTGATATGGCAAATAAAATGTCATAATGTACAATAATAATTAATACAACGCCTATACAAATTTATCGTCATGCTTTGATCAATATTGTATGAAGCGCATGACATATGTAAATCCACTCTTGCCTAACCAAATTAAAATCAGCTTCAGTATAAGAAGTCTTATTTTGAAGTAAGGCAAGTCCATCGACGGTCAACGTTATTTCCCACATGAACCCCAATACAAAATAGCCGCACTGCACATTTCCTTGTTGTATAGGACATCGAGCAGTCTGAATCAACGTCTGGCAGTTGCATCGCTTTGTTATTCCTCGTCCCACCAACAACTTCCAATCGTTTAGTACCCTAACAATTTAACAAAGATCAATACATCTGGAACTACAATCTTGGAATGTCAAATCATTAATATAAATATCAAAGAATACTTACAACGTAATTAGCTGTTGAAAATCTTCACCTGGATCATTTCCAAGAGGATTAAAATAGAGGACCGAGTTATCCCACGGATTAATAACAGCCAATATCCAATGTTGGCCGCTGTTATATGGCATGAGAACAAGGCTTCCCCTTGGTGTGTTTGTTATGATCCGGATGATATTGTCGGCTCTCTCTCTAATGTACGCTACGCGATCTACATTCTGTTGCACTGGCGAGACAAGGAATGGAGAAATAAACTCGTAACACTGATCCATTCCTGCTCTTGCACAACAATTCGCTAGATAGCTACAAAATAATTAAGTCAAACTTGTTTCCCTAAAATCAACATATATATGTATCACCATTCTAATTGGAATAATAAGTCTTGTTTAAAGAAAAAACCATTATCTGATGTAAACTATTATACTGCTTGCACTTATTTGTTTAAAGGAAATGAAATGGTATACATCTTCATACCCAATATATATGGGCATGTCATCACCATTGACGGACTGTTGTTGTGGACACGTAATCTGAGTACCGTCACTCAAGGAACTTTATGCGTAGTCAGCCAGCGGTCTCATATCAACGGTAATTTCATCAAAGTCAAACGTCAGTATTTCTTCACCAGTTTGTTGTTGGACCTCCGGTTCTGACTGTGGTTTCTTCCTCTCGGCTCTCTTCTTTATTCGTTTGGTTCCCTTTGCAGTAGGCTTGGGAGCTTGACTGGGACCTCGACTGGCCTGGCTTAAACTGGTTTGAAGGACGACGTTTTTCTTGGCCACGCAACAAACCCCCCGATAGCCTCTTCAATATAGGTGGCTTCATCCGTCGGAATCGGAAAGTGCACGTTTTATTTTTGGGACACTAATTGTCACACGCACATTCCACTCGCCTAAAGGAATCCCATGGACTGTGTCGGTTGGAACACAGTCCATGTATGCCCTGCCCATTGCAACCAGAATATCTCTACCATTAATGACATCAGTCAAGAAAAGCTAGCATTCCTTACTTGCATTAGGCATGGGCTGCTGATTCGATGTGTCGGCTTCTTTCTCATTGAGGGTGCAACTATCCTTGAAACTGTTATGTTGATCAACAGTAGGTGTGGTTACATCCTCAGCCATCGTCTCACAGTTGATACCATGCTTCGCACAAAGTTCCTGAACCGTTCTTTCCAAGGCAGCCAACTGTCGTTTCATATAGGAGACTTCAGGATTCTCCCTTGATATATTCATAGCATTGTAGTATTGCGCCTGCTTGATAAATTTTGATTGCCCACGAAGACGATCAGAATGCTCGGCATTGCCCAAAGACTTGGTCAAAATATCCTCTGTACCCACGGATTCGAAGCTTCCTTGCGTCTCTTATTGTGTTAAATCGTCCTATAACAATTACATAATATGTTATTGAGCTCGTAAATGTAATGGAGACAATCTTACTCTATATTTGAAATAGAATCCATATACTTACTATTGTTTCACCAATAATTTTAATCGACGGATTCTTGTACTCTCCATCGGGTTTGAACCGCGTGTCCGTCAAATAAAATGTCGGGTAGCATATTCCCCCGTCTTTTCGAACTGCAATTTAGTAATTAAAGTTAGTAAACATAAATAAAACACGTAATGTCAATTAACCTAAATAGACTTGAAGCTTTTTGGCCAATTAATTAACGTATGATTTATTGATCACGTTTTCTATATCCGTCTCGGCATGTAGTAGATCCGTATTTGCTCTTTTTCCTTATCTAACTTCCTTGTTGGGAAAGCCTGTTGAAATTGGCCGTTCGTCGATAGGTAATAAACCTTTCCCAATCGTCCTGGCCAATGGTTGGGTAATTTTGAACCACTTTAGCCAGTCGTTGCTAAACAGTTTATTCACCAATATTATCCCTAACAAAGGCTTGGTAAAGATCATATCTAAAACCCTTCACTGACTCCCCACAGGACTTCAAAACTTGTTTTCTGTGCGATTCGTCAACAGTGAATGAAGTTACAACTTCCAACCACGCTCGTTCTTTTCTCGGTTCCAAATCGGCACTTCTGAAGTCAGCAATTAATAATATTAGGATTAATAACTATTTATATGTAACTTTAGATGCAAACTTGGTATTATTCTTGAAAATCCATATGGAGAGCAAGTTGCTACACTTTTCGCAGAAAATGCAGAACATTTTCAGTTATTCAGCATATAAAATTATAAAACAATCCAGAGATGTAAGCTTTATAGTTATTAATATATTATCATCAACTTATTAATCATTGTTTTTAAATTTAATATTTTTACATAAATTTACAATATTGCATTTATTACAGGACACAAGAAATATGTCGAGAAATTTAGCAAGAACTCCAAATAACAAAAAATACATAATGCATTTGGAGATCTCAAAGGCAGAATATTTGAACGGCACACAATGTGTATTTACTGTTAATCATATTTTTGATGTACCAGAAGAAACACTACCTACAACTGTCAGTAGG
Source organism: Ficus hispida (assembly GCA_025413025.1). Lineage (NCBI taxonomy): Eukaryota > Viridiplantae > Streptophyta > Magnoliopsida > Rosales > Moraceae > Ficus > Ficus hispida. The sequence goes on along the minus strand of CM046373.1, from coordinate 17,629,451 downwards.
AAAAAGAAAACAGTCTTAAGTTTTATTTCATTGTAACTTACTGTATATATAATATCTTCTCTTTCTTTTTTTTTTTTCTTTTGTTCTTAATGTTGTTCTTCTTCATATCTACTCATTAAATTATTTAGTAAATGATAAATTAGATAAATATTATGTTTTATTATACTATTTTATTAATATTATAATAACTTTTTAATCATTGTTTTCAAATTTAATGTTTTTAAAAACATAAATTTACTATATTTACTACACAACATAAAAAAAATTCTGAAATATCTAAAAAATTCACCTTTGACAGTAATATATGGTGTATATGTACTCATATTCACTCATTTTTAATAATAAATAATCTTAAACATATATTTACATATTAACAATTTTACAATCAATTAATAAATTTACAATAAATTAATAAACATCTAAATTAATAAATTTACAACAAATTAATAAACATATATACTAATATCTATATATACTTAAACATATATTTATATATAAATAATTTCACAATCAATTAAGAAACTTACTAAACAAACCGGCACGTGATTTGCACGTGCACATCACCTAGTCTTAATAAATGACCTTATTGAGAAAACTCGACTTGAACAGCAATGAGAGCATGGGCAAAACCAAAATCTCTGAAAATTGTGGTCACAAATTTAACGGATAGAAAAATATCTAAACTAAAACTTGTTCATTAATAATTTATATTGGGAGATTTTATTTGCACATATAATATTAATAAATACCTACACAAAATCATTAAAGATTCTTATTATACTTTTATATTACTTTTTATAAAATAATTAAAAGAATACACCACATTAACTATAAATGAAAATAATTTTTTTTTTAAGAAACAAAAAAAATCTTACAATTTAATTAACGATAATTTCATTTATAAATTCTAAATTGTTATTCATCATTTTTTTTCTTAAGAAATTTTTATAACTACATGAAAAATTTTAAAAGATGATTCAAGTGGAACAAAACTAAAAGAAATCATGTTTCTTGAAGAGCCAACAACTATATGTTAAAGTAATTTTTTGATTCATTAATATAATTTTTTTTTTTTTTTGCTTTTAGTATTTGAAAATGATTATTTGTCGGTTTTTTTAATACATTCTTCTTTTATTTATTATTTATTACTAAGTTCGTTTATGTGATTCTATACATACATACATACATATATATATATATTTTAAATGTAGGATGACTTGATTTTGACTAGGACAGTTTTTGAGTTTTTCTTCTTGTCTTAAAGGGTTTTTTTTTTTTTTTTACTGATTAAATTTTAAATCATTTTGTTAGAAGTGATGTTGCCACAAAAAAAAAAAAAAATTTCGTTTCATTGTTTTTTAGAGATACTTTATGCTTTATTTTTGAGAAATAAAAAGTATTTTTTTCCTTATTGAGATTTGTTAATTTATTTTAATAAAACAAACTAAAATTAAAAAAGAAGTTGGTGTATGAGAAATTTAAATCTGGTATAATATAAAAAGTGTCTATAAAAGGGATAAATTTACCATTTTTCTGTTAAGAAACATTTATTAATTTGGGGTATTTATAATCTTGTGGGTACAAATACAACCACTCTTATATATCATACTTAACAGAATTTGACTTGAATATTTTTTTTTTCTACAAACCTAATGTGCAGAACCAAATATATATAGAAGTTACAACACATAATGGACCTAATTGAATGCCATGAAGAACTCGAGGAAAAAACAAAATTATTTGCAAACCAAGTTTCTCACCAGGCACATCAATGTGATATGATCAATTAGACTCCGATGCTTAAATTTGTAAAGAAGAAAAAAGAATTTTGGAAAATCATAAATGTTTTTTTTTTTTTTTGGAAGTGCCTATGGTCTGATAACTTGACCCATTGTTTGAGCGCAGTTGTATGTTTAGAATTGTCGTTTCTCAAGAAAATACAATTAATGATGGTTTTTTTTGGCAGAAATCCTCATCTTACGTGTGTTAGATCTTACGATGATTCATACAAATGAAATAGCGAATATATCCATTGTAATTCTTAAAAAAAAAAAATTAATAATAAATGTTGTTTTTCCAATTTTTTTTTCCGTTAATTGGTGACCAACATGTTAATTTAAACAACCCAAATTTAACATGACCTTATTTGGTAGAGTTTTCTAAAAGGTGATTTTGGCTTCTCAAATCTAAAAGTTGATTCTAAAAGTATTTAGATGATAAGAGTTTCTAGTCTCCATAAGTGCTTCCTGTAAAGTCAAAAAATGTGATTTTTGAGAAAAGTTCTTCTGAGTAGATTTTAAAATTTGTAACAAAATTTAAATTAGACATTATAAACTCCATTTAACATTTTTAGTACTTAGTATTAGAATACTTTAAAGATCATTTTGACTTCAAAAGATATTTGGTTCCAAACACTTACTATAAAAAGCCACAACTTTTACGTCTTTTCTTCTATTTGCTAGAAGTAAAAATAAAAACTCTATTAAACGGGTTATATATATCATTGTAAAGTAGTCAAACGCATTTATAACAACAAATAAAAAAAAACTCTATATATTTCGTTAGATTAAAAGAATATCATTATAACAATTTAATAACAAAATACTAGATTAATCAATAAAAGATCCCAATTATCTTTCCAGTGGTCAAAATAGAATCTTCATTAATTGATTGTTTCCAACATATTCAGATTTCCATTTACCAGTGGATCGCAAACAGATTTTGTTTGGGTCAAAAATTCCAATATCACTTAAATTTAAAAATATATATATATATATATATATATATTCCAATGTCACATAACTAGAGACTCATTGCCTTTTTCTTCCAATCGGTTGGCCTTTACCTCACAATATTACAATCTTGAAATCAAACACACACATTAACATTATTAAAAGTCATGAAAACGTTCACATCCTAACTCATATATCTTTATAGAGCATTTAATTTATAATTAATTTCAAACTATCAAGAAGATATTTTAATCTTCTTTTATATAAATGGTGGCGATAGTTTTTTTTTTTTCGAATTAAAACTATATAAGATTAAATCTTAGTGGATCGTGGCCGCATTATAAAATGATATTAATCTTTAACAAACAAATTGATTTTATGTCGTCAAATGGTTCATAAAGTACATAGCACTTCTCTTTCTCTTCTCAGCTCCATCAACATACATCTATTCACCATTCGCCCAACACCAGTTAGAACTGTTCATATCAAACACTTGCATCCTTCTGAACCCTAGAAAAGTTAAGATGTCGTTTTGATCATCTCCCCACTGCCATCACAAGCAATATCTCTATTTAGTTCCATCAACATGACTACAAGACATATACGAATCATCGGGGTCGATTTATATAAAATACTTGATTTGCTTAGGATGTCATAATAAATGGATCATTATAGTAGCTAAGTCGTCTAATATTTATCAATTAGATATAGTGTCGTCACTATAAATCTTAATAGAGTTATTAACTACTCATTTGCACTTAAAAAATGATACTCACAATCCTCAATATTCAAGTTTTAATGTCCTCAATAAAAATCTAGTCCATTGTTCATGCTCTATAAAAATTATTCTTGTCGTTTGATGTGAAAATGTGCTCTGCCTCGGCAGATAGACTCATTACTATTTTGAACGGGGTGGTTTATCTCTTTTGTCAAATCAAATTTCCCTCTGATATGTAATTTGCTACTGTAAACCCTTTTGTCATACTCTTTATATATTTTAAAGAAACTATTACATATGTGACAGTCATCAGTTCCTAGAAGGAAACGAATAAGCTGTACAGTCCCACATTTTTTTTTTAAATAGATATTTGTGATGGTTTATAAGTAAAGAGACAGCCTCCTAATGGTATAAGGCCTTTTAGGGTGAGTCCAAAAGCAAAACTGTACAGACACGAACTCAAAGCTGATAATATCATACCAAAGGGAGGTCGTTGCAAATGATATCAGAGCGTATACCCAACCGGAAGTGAGGCCAATGAGGACGTTGGGACCCAAAAGAAAAGGTGATTGTGACAGTCATCAGTTCTTGGAAGGAAAATGTTAAGCTGTGCAGTTTCATATTGATTATGAATGAATATATGTAATGGTTCATAAGAAAAGAGACTATCGTATGAAGTCTTTTGAGGTGAGCTTAAGAGTAAAATCGTACAAGCAGAAGGCTCAAAACTAACAATTTCATATTAAAAAGAAGTACGTGTCATTACAGTATTATGGACTGAGTCCTAATTTACCTAATCTGATCCATGAACGTATCTCGATTCACAACTCATCACCCTTACTACCAAATACAACGCTTTCTTAGTTCACTCGCGTTTACAAAGATCAAAGGTGGTGAATAGCTGTAGGCCCTTAAAATTAATAATTAAGTTAGGAAACACACACACACAAGTTGCTTTCGGCTTACACTATAGATTGCAAATTTGCAAATAATTGCCTATATAAATTAGGTGCAGCTATATAAAGCACGTGTTCCATGCCAATAGCATATACTTATTCTGGACTCATACTCAAACTTTGACATTGTCCCACTTTTTTAATTCCTTAACTTTTCGACTATTGTTCAACAGGCTAATAAATTTGCGAAAAAACAATCCCATGGGATTAGAAAATTGTTTCAATCCAGCCGTGGTAACCCGATGGCTACCACGACGGTTTTATGTAAACCGTCGTTGTAAGTTGAATTACCATGAGGTTTTTTTAAAAAAACCCGTCGTGGTATGTTCATTACTGTTACTATTATTATCCCATTTTCTCCATTACACGACGGTTAAAAAACCGTCGTCGTATCTTCAAAAATACCACGATATGGCTTCCACGACGGTTAGAAAACCGTCGTGTAATGGTTACAACGACTGTTAAAAACCATCATCAAATCTGTATTCTGTAGTATGACCATATGCAGTTGTTCAACGAGATTTGTCATCGAAAAACTAAATGTAATAAAACCATCGGGGCTAGCCCAAAGGTGAGGGACTGAGAGGTTCAAGGATTCGGAGTTGTAAGTCGTGGATTTGATTTTTGGTCAGTGTAAAAATTTAATAATAAATTAATTAATTTAAGAGGGTGTATATGAGATGTTTACATTAATTAAAAAAAAAAAACTGAATGCAATAATTCTTCTGGCATATATAAAAATAGACCCACATTTAAATGGAAGTACTTCAATTGAATTGTTTTGAAAGATTTAAAAAATGAAATTCCACCAATAAAAAGTTTAAAAAGTGAAATAGCTTTACGACCCACTAGGTTTTTAGGTCGCTCTTTATTTTCGCCAACTAAAAAGCATACTACATGTGGTAATTCTTCTGAAGTTAAAAAAAAAAAAAAAAAAAAATTGGTACAATTCTCTTCCACATAAACTATGCTTATTATTTTTCTTCATTTCTTCCTTAGTAGGTTTTGTCTTGGAATAAATTCATTAGAGGTGCCCCAATTCTTTTCTAGCTAAAATTATCCTTCGTATTGAATTTTATCCCTACATATGGTCTCTACACTCAAAAGATGTATCACTAATAGTTCCTTTAATTCTTCGATAAAAAACGTTAAAAGGAACAATAGTTATTGTAGGTATGTTATCTTGTAATTAGGTATTTTCACAAATAATTCAAATACATTCAGTCTCATATCGACTTATGATTTTTGATTTTACACATCATATTATTCTGAAGTATTATATTATTTCGCAAATGGTCTTATCAGTAATCTTTTAAAATGTGGACCGAAATTGAATGAGTTTTAGTCATGTGAGTTTTAATTAAGGATAAAATTATAATTCACTAGTTTTTAGAGGAAACTTTACTTCCACAATATCTATGATGAAACTATAAATCTTTAGTAAGTGTATAATTTACTTCAGAATACCTCTAATAATTTAGGTGTAGTTTTACTCCAAAAAATGTTCTTACGATCTTGACTTTAACCAAAGTTCACCAATTAGAATATTATATATCTTATTTTTGGCGGAATACTAACCAAGGGATGCTATTTGCATGACAAAAAAGAAGTTCACGATAGTATGATGTCTAAATTAAAAGTTAGGAGTGACATGGTACGTAATTCAAGTGTGGTTTCATTACACTTTTTAATATTAAGAATTATTCATTTTATTTCCTTAAAGGTTCATGAATACTTTCTCTTTCATTAAAATTAATCGTTGGGTTTTTTTTTTTTTTTTTTTTTTTTTACTATTATTAAGAAATGGAAAGTACTTAATTCAAGCACTAATTACAGACTTGCGCACCCAACCATTGAGCTAGAATCATTGAATTCTTTTTCTTTGTAAATTCAATACTTACTTTTTTATTTAGAAATATCCTCGATTTCTCTTTCCATACTCATTTTCTTGTCTATAGAAATTGGCACATTAAAAAGACGACACACATATAAATAGACTATGGGCATATTTGACGCTACAAATTATAGGAAAAAAGAGATAGAGAATACATATTTACAGAAGCCGAAAGAAATCACTAACATATTACGATTAGATATGTTTATCATAGGAGTGAACAAATTACTTACCTAATGAATAAACTTATTTTCGAAATAAATAATTTATTGATTAGTAAATATGCTATTTATTTGTTTTAGCTTATGTGAAAATGTTATTCATATATTTTCTACAAAAGACAAAAGGATACGTATTCAGCACAATTATTAAATGGTCCAGCACCAAAACACTAATACCCAAAGTAAAATACACAATTGGGCCGGGTCAACCTCTTTTTTTTTTTTTTTTTTTCCCACACTTGGAGACGGGAGGATTCAAACTTTATATCTTTTATGGTATATTTACTTATGCATAATTGGAGTGAACATGAATCGAAATTAGTAGGATTCAGAATGGACTAGATTCATAATCAATATTTGGAGTCAACATATGCTGTTTACTTGGGTTTTAGAAATCGGAGTCGGAATCACTATCAATCGCATTCATACGTTTACTTAGAATAGAAATCGGAGTTAGTTGCTGTAAATTTACTTATATACCCCTTTATCTATTGTGTTTTCAAAAATTAAAAAAATGATTAATTTTTATTCATTTATTATCATACTATTAATCAAAAGTAAAATAATCATTATGATATTAAGGCAATAAAATTAAATTGTGTAATTTTTTGTTTAAAAAAATTAGAAAGAGTAAAAAGAATTAATTAAAATAAGTATAAAAAACATAAAATAGAAACATAATAATATATTATTATAAAAAAAAAAGGTTCTTTATTTACTCTAATTACGTTAATAGTAATTAGGATAGTTATATAATATTAAGTTAATAAAAATATATTATATTTAGTTAATAAAAATAATTAATATAGGTTGTTATTATTTTTAATACATTTTTTTGCAAATAAACTATGAATAAAATGGTAATTTAATGTTAACAGTAGGAATGAGTGTTACAATTCGAAGAGTGCATAGGATTGCCAATCTCATTCCTCATTCTCAAATTGGAGTGGGACCTAACATTCTCACTTCCATTATAGAAAAAAAAAAAAAAAAAAAAAAAGAGCAAGTAAACAAGGGATTGGCTCCCATTCTCCACTTCCATTCCCACTGATAAATAAACATATTATTAATGAAATCAGATGTGTATTACCGTTAGGCTATGACCATAACCACATGATCAACCTATTTAACATCTCTAATCCCTATTTATTTTAAATATTGAGAAAGGGTTTATACTTGTATTATAACATATTACATTTTTTTAATTACTAAAAAAATGGATGGAGCAAAGTAATTGTCTAATAAATCCAAACATATTTAAAATTATTATGTTCTTAAACTAGTCCTTTTGTGTAAAAGTTTCTAAATTGTAAGCATGAAAGATTTTAGAATTAATATTCGTACTCACTTTCCATCCTACAATTTGTTAGAAGACATTTCTTATTTTTGTAAAAAAGGAAAAATAAATACATTGAAGAAAATCAATGAGTTTATTTCTTGCTTTTACAATTCACACTACACTGTAAGCCAGCTTAATTTGCTTTTGGAGTTGGGAACAATAAGAAAAAGATGTATCTTTTGAATTAAGGTCTATAATTCAGAGATATTTATGAAATTAATTATTTGATTTATTTCTAAGGAAGTTTATAATATGATAGTGCTTCTTATTTTACACCATCAGTAAGAATCACTTTTTAATTATTGAAAAAACTTTTTATCGATATAATCTATAATTGTTCACTTTAAAAATTTTAAGAGCATGAAATAAAAATGTTTCAATCATAAATCATGCCGTTGAAAAATTAATAAAATTAAAAAAATATAAATCTTATTAGATAAGAAGTTTCATATTGAAAATTCCCTATTTCTAATCATTTTGTTCTAGAAAAAGGAAACTCCTCTTAGTTTACCTCGGACAAAACTGAAAACATAGTGCTAATTCGTTTTGTTTTGTTTTTTTGTTTTTTAGTTTTTTTTTTTTTTTTTTTTTTTTTGGCCAATAGATCTCGTCAATTACTTTTCAATTATTTGAATGGTAAGCACCTCTAGCTAATCTTTGAAGGACATAAATGGTAGGTTATACCTGTCCTTCTCTATTGGTACTATACCTATCTTTCTCAAAAAGAGTGCACATTGTCTTTACTCATGTACCAAATCATATCTATACATAACAAAACGTATGATAATTTTGTTTTTTTAACTTTTTATCAAAAATTTCCTTTTTTAACTTTAAAAATCAGATTAAAATTCTATACTTTAAAATAAAATCATACATAAAATTACTGTTAAATTATATCCATAACACAAAATATTTACAAAAGTAACCCCTTTATTTCATATCAAATGTATTTGTATCCCATATGACTTTAATGACCGAATATTCCTCTAATTTACAAACACTTTCTGATAATTAAAAAAAAAAATAAAAACAGTTTTGAGTAAACCAAGTCACGGTCGTTGGGGAAAAGGGGTGAGTTGTCATCACAGGGTCCTACGTCACGTCGTAGGGAATGGGGAAGGTTTGGGGCCTTTTGCGGGATGGGGAGTTGGTCATCGAAGCAAGGAGCTAGGGGCGCTCAATCACGGTTAATTTGCAATTTTCCTCACTAGTCCCATTAATCTGCGGGGACAGTCTTAAACGAGACGAGAATTCCGATCTAAACAAATTCAGATTATTAACCGATTAAAAGCTTGTCCCATCATGGGTTACAAGACAGATACGAGTTTAGAGGCCCCGCCCCTATTCATCATTAACTTGTCCTTTTTAATTATATATTCTTCTTATGTTAAAGACGATAGTTTTATAATAAGTATAACTTTAAATTGCATATATAAAAAATTGAAAATTATGATTCCGTTAACTTTAATTTAAAGTCCTATATATATTTATGTTTTACATTTTACATTTTTATATTTTATATAATGAAAATAGCTAATTAGATAAATTGGATATCCTGTAGTATTTTTAACTTTTAACAAGAAAAATTCATCCCGTCTCTGTCAATTTAAACGGGTTATACAAGGGATATGAATAGTATTCTTACACACGATGCAGGTTGACGAGAAAACATCTCTTCTATGAATCCATCCCATTGATATCCCCATGAAACACCGAATCTTGTCTGCCTAAAACACAACCATGTCCTTATAATAATAATAATAATAATAATAATATAAGTAAAATAAAAATAAAAAACTCCACGTCTTTCTTTAGTTGTTTTATTTATTTATTTATTATTTCTCTTCCTGTTGCTGATACTTTTTTTTTTCTCTCTATTTTTTTTAATATAAAATGAAATAATAATAATAATAATAAATTTTAAAAAAAAACACTGTTGCCTTGTCTCTAATTGCATTAGCTACATTGCGTGTAGCAATGTGGGTAGTAAGCTGTACTTTTCAGTTGTCGCTAACACATATTATGTGGTTAATTAATTAACCTTAACTCATGACTATATAAGAAGCTTGAAAAAAACGTGGCTGATATGTGGATTTAAATTATACAGTTCGTGGTTAAATGGATAAATATTTTTTGAGAAGGAAAATATAAGAAAAATTTACCATAGCAGAAAATTTTTATGTTTATTAATAATTAACCATAATTAGCTTCATCCAGGTCTAAAATTTCAAGAAAAACCAAAATTAGGTCACTAATTACTGAAAACGAAAGGTTAGATGTAGGATATAAAACAAAATGCGGAAAATATGTTCCTCCCTGACTGCCCTAGCTTAATAGGCTTGGGTTAATTAGCAATGCTCTTTTATTTTTTCTACTCAGCGGTAATTAACTATTCTCTTCTAAAACGAATGTCATTGTAATTATATTTTTTAATGTTGTTTTTAATTTTTACTATATTTTTAATCCAAAAACTTAAATGCGTTTTAGAATAAGGATAAACTAGTACTTGTACATTTTATATCTTAGTAACCCATTTGAATACTTAGCATTAGCACATGTCATTTCCATTGTTCAAACTAACAAAAAATAAAAATAAAAATAAAAAAAAATAAATTTGCCAATGGAATATACTTCGAAGAACTCAATGTGAGGTCTTAAAATTCAGACCATAAAGTATTACAAATACTATAGAGGAATATTATGTTATTCCAAACAATTATAGATATATAAGTTTTACAATTATGATTTTTTGAACTTAATATGAGAGAATTAAATATATTAGAATTAAATACTGAATTACTAGCAGACTATCCTTACAATCACTTTTACAATCATATTCCAAAATGTAATGGACTTTCTTTTTTTTTTTTCTTTCATATAATTTAACTGAACTGTTGGTGGTTTTTTTTTTTAAAAGAAAAACACAAGCAAATCTGTAGTTTTGAGCCAACGATTCTTTCGTCCGAAGAGCCATTTCTTTAACCTACGTGGCACGAAACTGATCCGCCAATTAGGTGACTTTCAGCACAGACATGTGACCGTAGTTTGTTCTCGGGGCGCCGAATTTTTATTTTTGAAAGGAATTTTTATTTTTATTTTTATTTTTATTTTTTCCTCGTTCTAAGTTCTAACTCTTTTATCTTCCTCACTATGAAATTCAAAGACTCCGCCTGACGACACAAAAAAAGCCACCGAAAAAAATTAATAATAATAATAACCTTTCAATTAAAAAAAGGAAAGAATTGGTCCAAAAAAGCCGGCCAATAACTTAACCCATTTTATTTAACAAACTCTTCAATTATTACGTAATATCCCAGCGGACCCAGCAAAGACAGTCCCGTGTGGGGGGGGCAATTGAAATTGGAATTTTCTCCATATTTTTTATTGGAGTGAAAATAATACTAAAATTTAAAATGTATTTAAAAATAAAAAATAAAAACAATATGATCAGTTTTAATTTCTCTTTAAAATTTATACAGATTAAAAAAAATAATTTCATTTTGATTTTAAATAATAAAATTATGAATTTTTAAATTTTAAATTTTAAGATAGCTTTAGAGATATAAATAGTAAAATTATATTTAATTAAAAAAAAAAAACAAAACGGTCAGAAAAAATCAGTATGGAGATTCACATACGACTCCTAAAATAGAAATTAGAGAAAAAAAAAACAACAAATGAATTCTAAAAAAATATTACAATGCATAGTTTTGATCCATCTAATATTCATAAGATAAATTACATTTTTTATTACATTTTTTAATGAAAATTTTAATACAATTTTGGTATAGTTTAACAATTAATATGGTGTATCTTATCCAATAAAAAAAATACGGTGTATCTTATCCAAAAAAAAAGTCTGGCATTTTTTAAAAATCTTTCAAGGAAAATTTTAATACAATTTGGTATAGTCTACCAATTAATGTTGTGAATCTTATCAAAAAGAAAAAAAATTAATATAGTGTCCTACAGAGAAACTTTTTGCTCAAAATTTAGCTTTCTCTGTCTCCTCTTTCTCTCTCTAGTCTCAAGACTCTCAACATTGATTTTTACCAAGCAAGTCAAAACAGGCTACAGAACTAAAACAAGATAAAATTTTAATACAATTTTGGTATAGTTTACCAATTAATGTTGTGCATCTTATCAAAAAGAAAAAAATTTTAATGTTGTGTCCTACAGAGAAAATTTTTGCTCAAAATATTGCATTAAAAAAAAGGAAACCCTCCCTTAGAAAGGAACTTTCCTAGCTCTCTCTCTCTCTCTCCTCCTCCTCTCTCTAGTCTCAGGACTCTCAACATTGATTTACCAATCAAGTCAAAATGGGGCTACAGAACTAAAACAAGATTAAAAAAAAAAAAAAAAAAAAAAAGCCCCTGTGAATCCGTTTTGCTCCCAAAACTGTACAAAAACAATATTTTTTTTTACCATACCTCATACTTGAAGAGAGAGAGAGAGAGACTGGTTTTCTTTTCCCCCAAACAAAAAGTTCTTTGTGGCTTTCTGCAGCACCTGGTATTGGTGGAGAGAGAAAACTCCATATTTTTTTTTCCTTTTGTTTAATCCTCTAAATAGTTTGTTCTTATTTTTTTCTTTTCTGTAGAAAACTCTGGGCAGGTTTGGTTTGGTTTTGGTTAAAACCGATCATCATCAAAATCTGAGACAAACCCACCTCTGATTTTCATCGGATTTACATTTTTTACTTGTTTTTATATTTTTCATTTTTCATTTTTTTAGTTTTGTTTTCTTTTTTTGTTCACATATCCTAAATCCCATTACGTGTAATCCATTTCGTAACAACAACAAAATCTGTATCCTGTTCAAAAGCGGTACAAAATCACCAATATCGGGTTCTGATTGCAGATTCTTTATTATATTCCACCGAATTTCTACCGAATTTGATTTTCCCATTTGTGGGTCTATCTCAAACTTACGTGGGAAATTGGATTTTCTCGTCGTCAAACCGATTTTTTTTTTTTCCGATTCTGGGCACTTTTTTGCCATCGGAATCAGATGAATTCCGGATTCTGATTTCTGGGTATTCACCATTTTGTTTTTGAAACAAGAAAAATAACTTGAAATATGGCCAAGAAATCGGGGTCACTGGATTACTGGAGGAATTACTTTCGGACATCGAACTCGAGCATTTTCGACATAATCGACCAAGCGATCACGGTGGCTGCTTCGGATTGTCCGAAGGAGTTGAGATTAAGGAGAGATCGAATTGCCGAGAGGCTGTTCTCTTGTTGTTTAAGGAAGTGTTCTGGTTGTGACCGCGTGGAGCTTTCTGTGCCGTGTGGTGATGAAGATGGTGGTGACGATGATGACGGTAATGGCGATGGTGAATCCGGTGACGGAGTTGGAGTTGGTGGGGCAGAGTTCGAGGCCGGAGCGAGTAAAGAGAGCAAGGCGAATAGTAGTAGAGACGATGAGGAGTTGAACATGATGATGATGATGAACCAGGTCGGTAATTTCAGCTATGGAGATGCTGAAGCATTGACCGATGAGATCGAAGAAGCGTCTCAGATTGTTGATGAGGTCTTTAGGATCAAAGAGATTCTTCTCAGTAGTGAAGAGGAGGTATATATTAGTCTTTTTCATTGAATTGAATTGAATTATCATTCATATTTTGTATAACTAAGTTTCTGTTTGCTGTGATTGTTGTTTTTGACAGTCTGATTCCTTGTTGTTCGACTCGTTGCGGAGGCTCCAGTTGATGGCTTTGACTGTGGATACTTTGAAGGTTGGATTGAATCTTCCTATTGATTACATAAGAGAATTTTTTTTTAGAAATGTGGAATTTGTATAGTTTGCTCGTTGCTTTGTTGGTCTGAAGGAGTTCTTTGACAGGGAACCGAGATTGGAAAGGCGGTGAATCGATTTCGGAAGCACGGATCAGAGGAGATTCGAAATCTTGCACGGACTCTTATTGAGTATGAATTTATACCCTCTGGCTTACAACTATTTGTTGCTGTTTTCTTTGTCTGCAGCTGGGAATTAGAGTCTTAAATTGTAGGCCTTTCCAAGATTGTTGGGGCAAAGCAATTCTGTTTCTTTTGTATGCGAACTCATGATGCACTTATTTGAATATTCTCTTATTGTTTACCATATTTGTTATCTGTAACGAGCCGAAAGTTCAAGCACTTCGCTATAACAGCTCATTACTTAGATAACGAAACCTAGCGTTCATCGATTCATGCAAGTTATGCCTTATTAGGCTATTTGGGAATAATGCAGCTTGTGAATTTAATTTTTTTCTTGGCTTAGAGTGCAAAGAAGATAAGATTAACTCAATTTTAATTATTGTAGTGGATGGAAAAACCTGGTTGATGAATGGGTGAATGCTACGCAAGCTATTGCAAGCATGAACAGTAAGTATTATTTTGGCCTTGTGGAGATGTGTTCTCCTTGCTTTTGATTCTCGAGTCATCTAGCTATAAATGCTGACTTTGCTTCATGCAAATTTTTATTATAGGCACCGAAGGTACTCCAGATTCAAAAAATTTGTCTGCTCTTGATGAAGAAGTAGGGCTTCCATCTCCTCCTTTGGACGAAGGAGTTTTCTTTACTACTCAACCGACTTCAATAGAACTCTCCCGGGTAATGTCTTTTCTTCTTTTGTTTTCCTGATGGGAAGGATAAGTTTTCTCTAGTGTTTATTGTAAACTAACTTGATTTTGTTCTCTTGGGTGTCTGTTACTGCAACACGTGAAGTTCTTCGATGGCATGGATGACGATGGAAGTGAGTTGACTTTGACATGTCTTATGCTTCTATTAGATTGCCTTTTCTATTCGGTTCTATATTTGAATTCCCCACTACCTAGGTTTTCTTTAACTAAATGCGGGGAATGTTGTTGCAGATCCTCGAAATAGTGGGGAATTCAGCAAGAACCGTGATGATGGAAGAAAACCCTCGATGGAGAATGAAAATGTTGAAAAGCGGAAACCGAAGTCTCCTGCTGAGGCGAATTTGCTAGCCAAGGAACACAAGAATCAACAACAGAAGAAGCAGGAAGGAGTTATGAAGACAACTAAGCCCTCAAATACCGACTCTGGGCCTAGGAGACCTCCGAGAATAAGTAATGAGCAGAAAGTCAGGAATGAGATGAAGTCCCAGCAAAGACCCGATAGGCCTGCTCTTCAAAAGAGGCCGCTCTCTGTTCCACAAGATGTAAGCACAAATATCAATTACTTGTTTAGAATCTTTTGTTTCAACTTCCCTCTAATTGCTTTTCTTGGTCTATTAGAAATTCAAGTCTACAGAAGACTTGAAACTTGAAGCCACCAAAAGGAAACTCCAGGAGCGGTATCAACAAGCCGAGAATGGTAAGTTTCTCCTTCAAGTAAATATGGCAGCATTGTTTTTTTCTTTTATTTGATAGTTTGTCGCATATCGAACTGAATATATCTCATGAACACGATAAACTAACTCTTCTTACTTGACAGCCAAGAGGCAACGAACGATACAGGTTATGGAATTGCATGATCTCCCTAAGCAGGGACTTGGCCATAGAAATCCACACATGAAACCTGGGAACCACAATCGTCATTGGGCGCATGGACGCCGATAGGTCAGTTCCCTGGGTGGTACTTTTTCGTGGGCCTTTTTCCTCAGGTGTCTTCCATTTTTAATCCGGTGGAAGAACACAAATTACTCTCCGGCGTGGTTGATGCACCTGTGAATTATAGAAATAAGAGATCCGTTCACCATTCATGCCGGAGAGGTGCTGTTTCTTTTGTGGAGTCGAGAATGGAAAACTTTTCTCCTGAATTTAAGACATGAGAGGTCAAGATGACATTAAAATGTGTCAAAAATTTGAGAGGCAGGCCATAGAGATTAAATCAGTTTGAATTATTTACATTGTTCTCAGATAAAATGCAGTCTGTAGAAAACCCGGATTCTCACCAATTTCATTGAGTAGTCATTTCATTTTTCTTTTTCCTTCTTTTCCCTTTCTGACAATTAAAATCTCTAACTCCGCGGTCGAGATATATAAAATACCATGCACAGACTAAAGTGCATTGTTCTAATCTCATATGTAAGAACCTTCAGATGTAAGTATGTATAAGATGAAACTTTTCACTTCCATTTTTCAAAGCCTATCAATTTTATTTTCTAATAATGTCATAACTAAGATTTGTGTAGTACAATTTATGGAGTAGAAAGTTTGGCTCTTTTTTTTTTTTTTTTTTCAATTAGTTTTTTTTTTAATAAAAAATTCATTTCATTATAGTTGGTGATACTATTTAGAGTGCCATGAGAAGTGATGATGGCGGTGAGTCTGGTGACAACAATGACAATGATATTTGTTTTGCTGATGTTAGTTTGGAGACTTTTTTAAGTGCTGGTGCTCGAAAGTGCTACCAGCTTTTACACACACCACCAAAAAAAAAAAAAAAAAAAAGATGAATAGTAATAATAAATGATAAAGGAAGATAGTGCTATTTGTAGAAGTTGGTATTATATAACATGTGTTTATAGTAATTAATAGTTATAATTACATATTTTTAAAGTCATTGTTATGCATGATAAATGACTTGATATACATTTTGTTTCTTATGTGATGGACCAAAAAAAAAAACTAAGTATTTTAATTTTTTTAGCAAATAAATTTAAAAAAGAAAAAAGAAATTATAGTTGTATCTCACTTGATGTGCTACTAGGTGTGTGTGTACTTTTTGAATTATTCCAAAAAAAAAAAAAAGTAACAATTTAAATAAATGTTGATTTACAAATTCTAAATCAAAGGTTTAACTTTAAAACTATCGTATTTTAGAGTAGATGTCCCTATTACCATAAAATGACGAATCTATTACGCGGGAAAAGAAAGAATTGTTTATTTGGGATCCGTAAAGGTGAGGGTGAAAAGTTAGAATTGAAAACTAGAAAAATAAAAATAAAAATAAAAAATATAAGAAAGGTGAAAGTGATGCTAAAGAAGACACCAGCACTGGCTAATAGTGGTGACGACAAATGGATAGATTTTTAGCATTTTTCCATTTTGTTGCCAAAATTCTTTCTTTTATTTCTTTTTTGATATATTCAAAGCCATATTTGAAACTAGAATATGCCTGCGTTTCAACGTGGCATGCCTTTGAGCTCTTGTCCCATCAGAAGATGGCCTACATTGTGGGACTTTGTTGAAATTCCTAATTCAAATACGACTTGACATGTAAAAGTCATTTAATTAAATTTCTCGATGCTTTTTTATTTTATTTTTATTTTTTTTTAATTGTACCCACTATCTATTTTAATGAATACCACAGCCACATGAGTGAAAAATCACTTATGGTCATGAAAAAAACTAGGGGAAAAAAAAAAGTTAGGCCCTAGTGATATTAAGCATCACGCCTAATGAATAGTGAATATGTTGAGGTTGTTTAAAATTAGTAGGTGATATTAAACATGATGTCATTTAGCATTATTTTATGACAAAAATATTATAAGGTTATTTAGTATTGTTTTTTTTTTCCTAAATTTGTCATCCTATGGTAACTTGCCCTAAACTTATAGATTTTGGCCCACATTGCAATGATGCCAAAATTAACTGGTTATTGGCTATGACAGAGAAAGCACTTTGATTATTTTTCCAAAAAACATCCTGATAATTATGGATATTAAACATGTTATCCAAATCACATTTTGTTTTTAATTATAATCATGTGAAGGCTACACCTCCGGACTGTTCTTGGGACATGCCATGTAGCAAGAATATTATTTTTCACATGGTTTTCTTTCACATTATGAATGTGGATAGCATTTATTTTATTTATTTTTCCCCTCCTACCCAAGAAGAAAAATGCTATTTTGTATAATGATATTTTAATACTAATGATTCAGTGCTTGCGTTAATATCACATCTACTTTATGTAGACTGGGGGGACCCACAGAGATTTTGTTTGCTAGTAAATGGCATTTGCTTGAATGTGATTATAGTTTATTGCTTTATGGATTTTGGAAAATATGTGGTAACAAGCATACAAATTCCAAACCTATCTATATTAAATAAGATATAAGATATAGAGCTCGATTTTCTGGTTTTCAAGTAAAAAAAAAAAAAAAAAAATCTACGCATCATCAATATGAATGATCACATATTCAGCATGTTGTTGTTGTTGTTTCTTTTAATTATTATATTTAAGATTTAACCTAAAATAAACAACTTGAATAAAAAATAAAGAAGAAAGCCTAAAACAAATAATAATAAATGTGGTTTTCAACATGAATTTGGATAGGAATTTTTAAAGTCAAATTGAGGTTTTTTTTAATTGCATAAAATTCTGATAATAAAAATAATATATATTATTTTTTTAAATATATTATAAGTTTTTATATTTTTTCACTCCAAATATATTTTTTTTAAAACTAAACGCACATCTATAAAATTCTAATTTTCAATCCAAAATTTACATTTTCAAAATCTCTCCTAAATAGATCCTAAATCATAACACTAGTACAGAATATGGATACCACGACGGTTTTTTAACCGTTGTGGTAACATTTCTACGACGGTTTTCTAACCGTCGTGGAATCCAAGATTTAAGATTCCACGACGGTTTTTTATCCATCGTGGAATAGACAAAAAATAGGGCCTCAATGTGGACATTTAAGAACATACCACGTCGGTTTTACGTAAAAAACCGTCGTGATAGGTGGACCTACCACGACGGTTTTTCAAGAAAACTGTCGTGGTGGTCCACCTATCACGACGGTTTTTCAGAAAAATCGTCGTGGTAGGGACTAAACGAAAAAAAAAATTTGCGAATTCATTTCATTTCTTACGGGTGGCAAATCCGAAAAATTTAACTCACAAAATCAACATTTTTTCTGGAAAATTTCCAAATTCGTGCCTTACCCGATCAATTTTAAAATAATCTAAATCACAACAACAATCAACAATCACCGAAATGACGGATTTTGAACATTTTTCTACAGAAAATTCCCAAATCAACAATCAACCAAATCAACATTTTGGAAGTAACATTGTGGATTTTTGACATTTTGGACGGAAATTTCACAATCAACAAAATCAACATTTTGGACGGAAAATTCCCAAATCTATGCCTTACTCAAGGAAGATACATTTCAACTTACTGGATTGTCGAGCGTGGGTACGGGCGGAATGATAGAGAATGTAGGGGATGGAGGAATGGCGGCGAGAGGGAAAAAGGCTTGGAGTTAGAGAGAGAGGGAGGAATGGCACCTAGAGAGAGAGGGAAAAAGGCTCGGAGTTAGAGAGAGAGGAATGGCGGTGAGAATGTAGAGAGGGAGCGGAGAGAGATAAATGGAGGGAGGATATGGGTGGCTTTGGGTTTGGAGTTATAGTTTGTATTAGAGAGTGAAAAAGGCTCGGAATGTAATGGGGTGGGAAAGATTGTATTTTTTTGGATTTTAATATACGTTCCAAAAAGTTGAACAATTTTAAAAATTTTAAAAATTCCCGCCTTCATACCTACCATAATGGTTTTTGAAAAAACAAAAAAAAAAAACCCGTCGTGATAAGGTGAAAAATTCAAAAAAAAATTTTTTGACCTGCCACGATGGTTTTTTGAATCGTCGTGTTAGGGTGAAAAATTCAAAAAAATTTTTTTTTTCAAAATTTTAATTGAGATACCATGCCGGTTTTTTTTAACCGTCGTGGTATCTCTAGCTTCCACGACGATTTTTAATTTTTTTTAAATTAAATTTTTTTTTTAAATTTTAGATGAAATACCACGACGGTTTTTTTAATCGTCATGATATTCTAACTTCCACGACGACTTTTGAAAACTCTATTCCGTTTCATGTTTTTATATATTTTTTACAATGATTTTTTTAAAAACGACAGTGAAAACATCACCATGAAATCCATATTTTATAATAATATAAATCTCATATAATAAATATATATAATTAAATTATATTTTATGATAATAAATATAATTTAATAATAATTTTACGTATAATTCGATCATTATTAAATTGCATTGAGCGCTGTCAAAAGTCCTTTCCCTGCTGCACCGCCGACGCCGCCTAGCAGTTCCGGCACTAGCCCACGGAGGACTGTCTCCACCATCCCCTGGCACATCTGACTATCTTGATCGTCTGAACTACATAAAAACATCCAGGCCCATTACTCAACACGTGTCCTTTACCCCATCATTATTTGGCTGCTTATTTCATTAGCGTCTGACACCGTAGATCTATATCATGAACACATTGCATCTGTTCGCGTTTTATAAATATATATATATATATATATATATATATAAAATAAACGACGAGAGGATGGGGGAATTTGGGACCTAGGGTCCCACTGCCACGCCACCAACCAACCGAGGTAAACCAATTAAGGCCTCAAAGAGTAGGGGAAATGGCGTGCGTTTCACGTGGGGTTCTCAACATATTTGGCTTTTATTTGCAAATTTGTCACCCTCCAGAACACCCACGAGTCCCACTTCCAAAGGCCTTTGTCCTGACTCATCCTGACTACTACAATTATTATTGAATTTAAAAATAAAAATTTGTAAAAAAACGTTGAACCTTAGCTCAGTCACGGCGGCTACAGCCTACAGGTTGATGGTCCGCCACAAAAAAAAAAAAAAAAAAAAAAAAGTAATTGAAATAAAAACAGTGTCCTTCAATTTCTTTTATATCAAGTAATAATAGTTTAGCAAAGAAAGAAAAAAAGTAATGACTATCTTATTTTAGGGACGTATGGATGAATAGTTTTTTTTTAAAATAAAAATTTCAACAAATCATTGAAGTTTTGTAAAATTAATGAAATGACTTTTTTAATAATCAGTCAATAATTAATAAAAAAGAAAAATTCTGATTCATTCTCATTAAGCATATTTGACTATTATTAGTACGCAATTTTTTTATTGAATAATTATGATTGATCACTTATTAATAGTTATTTTTCTTTAAAAAAATTATGCCATTTATTTAAATAAAGGTTTAAAAATTAGTTATCTTATCTAATTTTTTATTTTTATTGGTATCCAATATTTAGAGCCTAAATATGTTCCTTGAAAAAAGCCTAAGATGAATTTTAAACTTTTAATTTTGGTTTTAATTTAGGGAAAAAAGAGTAAAATAACATTTTTGAAAAGAGTAATAATAAATTATTGTATTAAATTTTAAATACAGTAATAAACAGTGATATGTAATTTAAAATAAATTCAATATACCCTTTGTTTAATTCAATATAAGACTACTGAGAATTCATGTTCAAAATTTTCTACCTTTCGTTTTTTCTAAGAAAAACTGCCAGATTTTGATAAAACTCGGTCATTAGTCTATTAGAGAGATCCTGTACAACTAATTGGCTGAGGTACAAGTTTGACGTTATTTATCCCAAAAAAACAAAAAAAAAAAAACAAAAAACAAAAAAAAAAGGGTACAAGTTTGACGTTTTGACGTTTTTCCTCTCAAGTATAAATCGAAAAAATTTATCATAATTATCTTTGCCGATAGTTTCTAAATGTTAATACTATCAAAATATGATTATAAACATATTTTAACGATCATATTACATTTAATGTTATTTAAAAATATAGAACTGGAATCCTTTCATTTTCAAATTCAGGATATGTTTGGAAAGAGTTTTGAAGATGAAATTTTATTATTAAAACTTTTGAAGTTGAGATGAATTTGAAAACATAATTTGAGGTCAAAACTTTTGGGAAAAAAAATTATTTTGAAGTTTTGTATTTAATAAAATAATTAAAAAATAAATATTTTGAAAGACGTGTTTTATTAATTTTTCTATATAAATAAATTTTAATATATTAAATTTTTGAAAAAGACTTTTCAAAATCCAAAAATCCCTCAATCGTCTAAATTATAAACCAGGCTATGTTCCATCATTTAAAAAAATGCCTTCAAAATCCTAATGGGACCTAAAAAAATCACGTTAAAATAAAAAATTAAAGTACCAGTTTCGGATACAGATGCAGATATATATTTCTCTGAATATTTACAAAATCCATCGCTTAAATTGAAATCAGAAATGATATTTTTTCCTTTTTTTTAAAAATAGTCATAGGACGTAAGTGTAGCGTGTAGGACCCACGCGTCTGTATATTTCCACGTGCATACGCTTTGAAAGCAGATATCACATTTTTTTGCAATTTATTATTCTTTTGTTGTCCTCTTTATGATATCCATCAACGACCGACCATCTACTCCCTTTCCTTTCCTTTCCTTTCGTTTTTTTTTTTTTTTTTTTTTTTTTTTTTTTTTTTTTTTCAACCTTTCCAAACCCAACTTTTTTGACCCTCTTTAATGAACAAGTTGTGCCCTTACTTTTTTCTCTTCAACTTCTTGAATTCAATTGGGAGGTTCCTTTTCAAGGAAGCAATTTACGTATCAAACTTAACAAGATACGAGGCTTTTCTATTTATATTTTTATTAGTTGAGAATATTATACTTACTAACAACAGAAGAGCCAGAAATTACTTTTAGTGGAGCGCTAGAAAAAAAATAATTTTTTAAATAAATAAAAAATTAATTATATAATTTAATTATCGAGGATGAACACAATAAAAATTTTCTTATACATTAGTTGAATAATTAAATTCTGCTGAAATTTTAAGGGAAAATTGACATATCAAAATTTAAATTTGAGTTGGGAGACCGTTGGAATTGTTTTTACAAAATAGTGGTATAAAATTTTGAGAATGAGTCAATTTCTCAAAATGTGACTGAATGTGCTTGTGATCACCACTTATTTACATGTGACTCCGGCATTACTTACTAACTTTACATATTTATACTCATAGTTTTTTATCTGGTTTCTTTATTAAATGAAAACACACTCAATTTCTTATTTAGTTAGGCTAAAAAACGTTAACAATGGCTAGCTTTTTTTTTTTTTTTTTAGTAATTTAAGTTGGCGGAGTTTTTTTGGTTCAAACACACAGGCTTGTTAATTTTTAAATAAGAGTAATTTGAATCTCAACATGCAAATTGAAATTAAGTAAAAGTTCTTACTAGCCAAAGTCATAAACTCTCAAACTTAAAAATTATTTATTTTCCATTTAAAAAAACTTTCTTATTTTATAACCACTATACCATGCCGCCAAGTCATACCTTGCAGCCGTGCGGTCTCCATTTACTTAATTATCATCTGAAAATGTCAAAAATAATTTATTGATATGATTTTTTTCCTAACGTTATTTAAAACAATCAATTGATCTAAATATAACATTTTTAATGATACATATCCTATATATAAAGATCTCTCTTTCTTTATTGTAAAAAATTTATAATGCTTGACATAAGAATACTCTAATGCACTCACTAGAAAGTCGATGGAAAATCAATCCAGCAACTAAAACTTAAAACTATAATTATCATTGAGAATGAAAAATGACAGTTTCTATCATTAAAATATCATATTTAATTAAAACAAAAATTTCCCTCTCTGACGACTGTTTTATTGGCTTCATTTCAGAAATGGGAAATTTTGTCTTGACTGGTGATTATGCACGTCACATATTTTATTATTAGTCCAATGAATCTAGAAATAAAAATATGCCATTTAATTTGCTGATTTACCTTTTCTAAGATTCCATCTATTTATTTATATTTCTTAAGATATTGCCAAAAACCAATTCAAGTCGGGGCATTCCCAAAATTGAACTCGGGAAAGCGAGAATCATACCACCAGACCAAATGCCGGACTTTAAAAAATAACTTTTCATGCACACATACTTCAAATTAAGAACTCTTTAGTTTTTTATTTAGAAAAAAAAAAAAAAAAAGAACTCTTTAGTTTTCTTGTCTAACTTTTGAAGATTAATTTGATATTAATTCATCCTGTGCTTCCATGAATGAACATATCTTGATGCGGGTTTATAGACAATTCTAGTCTAAATATACTATTTTTTTTAGTAATTTACTATTTTACAAATTTTTTTAATATATAAAAAGCAACAAAAACGTATTTCAAAATATCTTTTGTTCTGATTATTCTTCTATTAAATACAAAATTCCAAACAACTTATTTCTAAAACTTTTTATCCCAAATTCTCATTTTCAAAACTCATATCAACTCCAAAAGTCAATCTCCAAAACACCGACCGACGGTGTCTTAAATTTGTTTTGTTTTGTTTTTTTTCTTTTTTATCGATAAACAACTTAAATTTATATTTATATCTTGTGAAATTTATACCCAAACCTGAATCTTGTCTCCACCAGTCATTCAACTTAGAATTACTGGTGAAAACCAAGATTCAGGTCCGGACAGTAACTTTTAAATATTCCACGTCTTCAAAATAACACCATACAAAAGACAGGTTCCACTGTTACAAAATCAAGATTAATAAGATTGACTCAAATTAATCGGTATTGAAAAAACGAATAACGATTATTAATCCAACAAAAATAATGAATAACAAATATACTAAAAAGATGATATGCAAAGTCAATTAATAGTACATGAACACCCCTCTCTCTCTCTCTCTGCTTGTAAAGCAACCGTATTTTGACATTTAAAACATTATTCTATAAGGAGCATTTTAAGCAGTTTATTTAATAAGCACATGATTTTATTCCAATTTCACATATTTTGTTAGAATACGATTCATGTTCCATTATTTTTAGAAATATTCTCGATTTGTATATGATGAGGACAATATATATGTAGATATAATTTTGAGAGCTATAAAGTATAAATTATTTGTTTATCAACCAATGAATAAAGCTGTGTAGTTTATTCTAACAAGTTTGTGATGATGTCTACCTCAAAATTGGTGGGATGGATTATCTAGGTCATTTGTAAAGTTGTTACAAAGTACATACATCTATATGTATTGAAACATATACTGAACTAGATCATAAGGGAATATATTCCTAAATAAGTTTCGTACCATAACTTATATTCTGTCAGTAAATGGTTTATTTATGGATGCTCCTTGACCTGGAGTGGTTGATACACTCACATTTTTCATAAGATGTTTTTTGAGACATCAATAAATGAGAACATTCGATGCACCAATGTGTCAGTGTTTTGGAGATGTGCAATATCGAGTATAAAGTAACTTCAACCATAAATATGAAATTCATAGCTTTGTTTAGGAAGAGCAATGACATCCACATGTTGTGTTTTTTCTGGAATCTTGAGTGAACAAGATTTTGTATCTACTAGGTGGACTAAAATTTATCTTTGATATGTTCAAAGATAAAACATTTAATGAAGAATTATTAATGATATTTGTGGACAAATATGTAATTGGAGAGGTTAGAACGGTTTACTTTACCTAGCTCTAGTTATGGATGTTTATAATAAAGGGACTTCTCATGATAATTAACTATATCGGTGTATAAAATTGATTGTTTGTGATTAGTTTCTTATCAACAATATATATGTATTCTTAGAGTGCAACTGAATTTGGTTCTTGATCGTGGTGCGAACCAGAGTGAACAATGGTATTAAATATTGATTAATGAATTTGATCAATTAATAAATATTGTTGAAACTAGAGTACATAAGCCCACTAGATCCCCATGCTAGCTCTACAATAAACTCTAATTAGAATACTCCCAAGTAATTAGTTGGTCATTACGTCCTAGAGACATCATTGTAAGAACCAACCATCAGTAGTATAAGTTGAAAAACGTCTAACAAGTGTCTAGGACATCCGGATAACAATTTTCATCTAACACTGATATATTTACATGATATACTACATATTTTATATGATAATATGATTAGTTGGGTAGGAAAATATTTATTTTGTTAAACTAAATAAATGCTATGCAGTAATTAATTTTTATCATTTTGGTGAAAATTAATTATGTGAAATATGGAACAATAATTATTTATCATTTAGAATAAATAAATATTATTATTTTTAATTAATTGCAGTGCACTTGGTTTAAGTAATTGGAGAAACTTGCTCAGTACACACCATGTGTCACGTGCGCACACCCCCATAGGAGAGGAGGCGTGTGCAGTCTACTCCCTGCATAGGAAGTGGGCGGTTTCCTCAACAGAGACATGAGTGTAATATTACACCTCTACAAACCTAGATCTATTGCTAAAAAAATACCTTCCTAGGTTAGAGATTTTATTTATTTATTTATTTTTTATTTTTAAAATTTTTTTTTGGCGCCTTCATTAAGGACTCCTAATTAGTCCTCTTTAAAGATAAGGAAAATCCTCTTATATTAAGGATTAGATGTAGAAAACTGATCAAAGTGAGAATTAGTTGGTGCCGTATAGCGTGGATTATAAAAAGAAGAACGTGAGAAGTTTGGGTTGAAAAACCTTGGAAGTCACTCCACCTTACGCGGATTGTTTGTTATGTAAAAGGCTAATAAAACCTTATATTCAATTATTATCAATAGGTAATTAATTATTGTAATAAATTATTTTATGCAATAGATATGTGATATCTTGTCTTACGGTGAAAATTTTTGAAAAACTACTCCTCTGTGTTAAATCAAAACATCATGACTAACAGACTCTTCAACACATGTCCTTTTCAACATCTAAACGAAGTAAATAAAAAACACATCTGTTTACTCAACAAGTGGCAATCTGTTTGTAAAGGATGAAATGATGCAATTCCTTGTTGGGATTCATTACGTAAAAATACATTGGATTGCTTGTCATGCCATAATAAATGGATCATTTTTGTATTCTCATCATCTAAAGTCCAACATTGTAATATTGTCACATCTACAGGGGTAGATGGGTTGATAAGGGTGTGTGCTTTTGATAGCTTCTCCCTTTCGTTTACCTGGATTTGATTTCTGTGACCTCCCCTTAGGCCTCGTTTCAACTTCGGCTGTTGGAGCATGGTTTGGTGATGGGTTGGTTGACTCTTGATGGCCGACTGAGAGAAACTAGTATAAAGAACCTGTCTCCCTATCATATCTCGGGAAATGAGTTCCTATATATGGGACTGAAAACTTGAAAATGATGGGATCACCCTGAGATCCTTTTTATTCACAAAAAAAAAAAAAAAAAAGAAAAAAAATGTTGTTATATTGTCATTAATTATCAATTTTAATATAGTCTATTATCGGCCTATTTGCACTTGAAAAGTGATATCTGCAATTCATTATAATCAAGTTTCCAAATATTCTCAATAAAACTACAATATTTCAGGGTCTTATATCTTGAAAAATAAAAAATAAAATAAATAAGAGTATAAAAATATAGAAGAAGAAGATAAAGGATTAACATGGTTCATCCACGAACTAATAATAGAGAGAAGATTCATTAGTAAGGAGCATTATGAATGTGCTTCTATCTAAATACAAGTTTGCAAGTACGAGAAAAAATAAGTTACCCATATATATCAAATCTTCTATAATTAAGAACTTTCCTATTTCCTGATATGTAAATTAATTTAAATTTCCTATATTATAATAAATCAATCTAAAAATTGGAAACAATCATGAAAAATAATTTCAATCAATATTTGATAATCATATCAAATCTCAACACTCCCTTTAAAGTTGGTGCATACTAACTTACTTTAAATACTTCAAAAACAATTTTAGAATTCTAACATGCCATACTCAAGTTCTTATTAGTTTCACAACTGATTAATTTTCAGAAGTGTCACATGTCATGCCCAAATTCACATGACACTAGTACAGAATGTGGATACCACGACGGTTTTTAACTGTCGTGGTAACATTTCTACGATGGTTTTCTAACCGTCCTTGAATCGAGGATCGTGAAATTTTTTCAGATTCCACGACGGTTTTTTACCCATCGTGGAATAGGCAAAAAATAGGGCCTAAATGTGAACATTTAAGAACATACCACGATTGTTCTACGCAAAAAACCGTCGTGGTAGGGTCCGTCGAAAAAAAGAAATTGAAAAACCATCGTGGTAGGGTCCGCCGAAAAAAAAATTTTACGAATTCATTTCATTTCCCACGGGTGGCAAATCCGGAAAATTTAACTCACAAAATCAACATTTTTTCTGGAAAATTCCCAAATCCATGCCTTACCCAATCAATTTTAAAGCAATCTAAATCATAACGACAATCAACAATCACCGAAAAGACGGATTTTGGACATTTTTCTACAGAAAATTCCCAAATCAACATTGTGGAAGGAACATTATGGATTTTTGACATTTTGGACGGAAATTTCGCAATCAACAACCACAATCAACAAGATCAACATTTTGGACGGAAAATTCCCAAATCTGTATCTTACCCAAGGAAGATACATTTCAACTTACCGGATTGTCGATCGTGGGTACGGGCGGAGTGGTAGAGAATGTAGGGACGGAGGAATAGCGGCAAGTGGGATAGGGAAAAAGGTTCGGAGTTAGAGAGAGAGGGAGGAATTGTGGCTAGAGAGAGAGGGAAAAAGGCTCGGAGTTAGAGAGAGAGAGAGGAATGACGGCGAGAATGTAGAGAGGGAGCGGAGAGAGATAAATGGAGGGAGGATATGGGCGGCTTTAGGTTTGGAGTTAGAGTTTGTATTAGAGAGTGAAAAAGACTCGGAATGTAATGGGATGGAAAAAATTGTGTTTTTTTGGGTTTTAATATACGCTCCAAAAAGTTGAACAATTTAAAAAATTTTCAAACTTCCAGCCTTCATACCTACTACGACGGTTTTTCAAAAAACTGTCGTGAGGTCAAAAAATTCAAATTTTTTTTAAAAAAAATTCCCTCCTCGTACCTACCATGACGGTTTCTAAAAAACCATTGTGAAAGATTCATACTTCCACAACGGTTTTTGGAAACCGTCGTGATAGCTAATTTTTTAATTTTTTTTTAAGAATTCAACGACGGTTTTTTTTTATTTAAAAAATTTTTTTATCAAAATTTTAGTTGAGATACCACAACGGTTTTGTTAACCGTCGTGGTATCTCTAGCTTCCACGATGGTTTTCTATAACCGTCGTGGAAGCTTTGGCTTCCACGACGGTTTTCGGAAACCCTATTTCGCTCCGTGTTTTTGTCGCATTTTCCACGACAGTTTTTTAAAAAACGGTTGTGGAAACTCTGTCGTGGAATCCACATTTTGTAATAGTGTGAACTTCACGGCACATGCTTCAATTTCAGAAGCTTCACATGCCAAACTCAAATCCACACGAGCTTGATAGCACATGTTATAATTTGATTCAATGAGATCAATACGATCAACTATCAATGAGATCAAGGAGGAATCAATGGATCAAAAAAGATATATATATATATATATATATATATATATATATATTTGTTTTTTAGCTCTCTTCTTTTTATTTTTGTTTTGTTTTGTTTTGTTTTTTTTTTTTTTCATGTTTGTATGCTAAAAATCAAGACAAATCCTATGAACGTTTCTTTTCTTCACTCGTTCTTTTTTCAACATTTTTTTCTCTCTATATTTATTTTATTTTATTTTTTAGCGCACACACCTACACTAAGATACATAATACCTATTTAGAGTATTCCAAGACTGCCATCCGTTTCAAATGACGATGACATCAATGGTGGTTAGCTATGGATTTGACAATGGTTTAAAGATTTGGCCCGCTAAATCTGTGATCTTCAGCAATGGCTATGATGATGGCTCCTCCTACATAGTGGGTATGAATTCACAAGAGTGTTTAAAGGCTTTGATTGTGTTGGCTATGATACCATCTTAAAAAATAAAATAAATAAATAATAAAATTAATAAATAAGAGTATAAAATATAGAAGAAGAAGACAAATGATTAACATGGTTTTATCCACGGACTAAGAATAAAGAGAATATTTGCTAGTAAGGAGCACTATGAATGGACTCCCATATAAATACAAGTTTACAAGCATAAAAATGAGTAAGTTATCCAAATATGTCAAATTTTATATAACTAAGAATTTTCTTATTTCCTGATATGTAAATTAATACAAATAAATTTAAATTTCCTATCTTACAATTAATCAATCTAAAATTTCAAAACAAGCATAAAAAATAATTTCAATCAATATTTAACAGTCGTATCAATTGTCAACATTATATACTGAATTATTATCTTTTGAGAAGGAAATATCCATAGTCTCAACATGGAGACAGGATATATTTAGGGTGTCATCTGAAAATGGTGTTTCATAATTTGGATTTTAAATCCTAACTTTATATCAAACTTTTCATCTCTTTTATTTTCTAAAAACTCAAATTTTAAAAGTTCATAACTTTCTAATTTCAAATCGGAATGAGATGATTTTTATGTTAAAATACTCATAATGATGAAATGAGCAAGACAATGTCCATTTTGCATTTTTTTTTCTGAACATATTATAAATTTTTGCATAATTTTCTATATCATATAACTTTTTCAAAAATTTTTCTCCCAAACACACATTTGCACTCTAACTTTCAAAATACCATCTCTAACTATCCCTTCAAACAGGTCCTTACACCATTATTTTTGGCAGGGTGCGTTCGATCTATTTTCAGAAATGTAGAAGGTGTCACAATTTATAAAATATGATGTATACTTGTGATGCGTGGTCATTGCGTGGGTGTGTATTCTTATTATTAGAATAGGATGCTGTTAAAACAACCATATTTTAACTTTAAGACATTAATATGAAGTACCTTCATAATTTAATTTAATAATTACATGTTGTATATTGTTGCTTATTTTTCCAGACTAAGATATATCATGATCCATTACTTTTTTTGTAACATTCTTGACTACGTATATGTTGGGATAATATACAAGCAGATATGGGCCGTTGATAGAATTTTTGCTTTTACTTTAGCGAGTAGAAGAAGAAAAATAAAAGCTGTTATTTTTAATAAGTGTTTGGAACCAAGAGCTTTTGAGGTTAAAATGATTTTTAAAGTATTCTAATAAGTACTAAAAATGTTAAATAAAGTTTATAATATTTAATTTAAATTTTGTTATAAGTTTTAAAGTCTACTTACAAGAGCTTTTGCCAGAAGCTACATTTTTTGACTTTGACAATAAATAATTCTGGAGACTGGAAACTCTTCTGACAGATTATTCAAATATTTTAAGAAGCTGCTTTTGGACCTAAGAAGCCAAAAGCATATTCTAGGAAGCATTACCAAACAGACCCATAATCTTGAGAATTAAAAATATGAATAATTAATCATCAACTAGTGAATAAAGTTAGGTGCTTTATTCTGCAAAGGTCACTGGTACAAAAAGAGAATACCATGATCGTTTTTAACCGTCGTGGTATTCAAGATTGTTGAATTTATTTAGATTCCATGACGGCTTTTTAATCGTCATGAAATAGACAAAACTGACGTCAAATGATGGATAGATAGTAACTTTCCATGTCGATTTTTTTTTTTTTCAAAAAAACGGTCATGGAAAGTTATCCTACCACAACAGTTTTCTAAAAAAAACCATCGTGTAATGGTCACCTACCACGATGGTATAAAAAACTATTGTGGCAGGTGACCTACCACGACCGTTGTTTGAAAAACCGTCGTGGTAGGACATTTCACAAAAAAATTTTTTTTTACCCAATTCATGCGATTTCCCACGGGTAGTAAATATTGTGTGTTATCCACTGCACAACCCATATTAAAATAATAGTTAATCTTCAATTGATTTTATGTCACAATTTACAACAATTATTATAAAAACATACATTACATTACAAAACCTAATCCTCACCCAAACAATTTAAATCAATCTAAAACTCAAAACGAAGCCAAACACATAAAAAATCACACAATCTAATCAAACGGGCATTTTGTCGAACATGTAATATGCAAAAATATCACAAACACATTCAAAACTTTTTTCAAGAAAGCAATCACCCAAAATCACAAACACAGTCAACAATAACCCAAAATCACGTTTACAATCAACTAATGAACTTTCATAAGATGTGTTGTGCAAGCGAGAGCAAGAGAGAGAGAGACTTACCAAGTACACGGCTGTGGTCGGCTTCGTAGCGGGGTACGTAGTCGGTGGAGGATGGGTTTCTAGGAAGAGATTGGAGGGAGGAATTGAGGCCGCGAGTAGAGGCGAGAGAGAGAGGGAGAGGCGCGAGAGAGAATTAGTATTAGAGTCGCGGCCGATGGAGATGAGAGGTGATAGAGAAAGGGAGAGGCCCGAGAGATAATGGAGGTGAGGTAGGAGAGAAAATGAAAGGAGGGGTCACAGCGGAGGAGATGGGTTTCAAAGGAGAGTTTGGAGAGGTGAGAGTAAAAATGTGGAGGGAATGAGGGTTTTTTAATTTATTTTATTTTTATTAGTGGCGGATTCACGCTATAGTTAGAAAAAAAAAATTTAAAATGTACCACATACTACGACCGTTTTTCAGAAACGGTCGTGGGATCATCTAGCTTCCACGACAGTTTCCAAAAACGGTCATGGCAGCTAGAAGCTTCCATGACTGTTTTTTTAAAAACCATCGTGGAAGCTCTCGGCAACCATGATGGTTTTCGGAAACCATGTTCCACACCGTGTTTTTGTCATAATTTCCATGATCATTTTTTAAAAATGATCGTGAAAGTTCCGTCGTGTAATATGCATTTTGTAGTAGTAGGTTGAGATATTGTCTAGCTCATATTGATGAAATGACTTATCTGGGTTGATCGCAAAGGTGTTGAAAAGTAGAGACATCTATGTATTGAAAAATTTCATTGACCAGGATCACGATAGAATATGTTTTTTATCAAGTGCCGTCCTCATAAAATAATTTCTATTCTGTCAATGAATGGTTAATTTATTAATGAAGTTTAACGTTGAATGATTAGCAGACTTACATCCTTCGTAGTGTGTTTCTCGAGACACCAATTAGTAAGGCATTCGTTGGACCATTACCTTGTGTTTTGGAGATATAGTATATTGAGTAGTGAGGAACTTCAATCATAGATTTGATATTCATAACTTCATCTTTATTTCGGGGAACTTAATGACTGAGATCTCGTATTCACTAGGTATGGATCAAACTCCATCTTTGACATGTTCAAAGACATTGCAGAACTTCCTTGTAATTCTTCCTCCTCCTCCTCGTAATTAATTTTCCCCGAGACTGCAGGACTTCTGATAAATAACAAACAATTACATAGGACATATGATATATGCCCCATAAATAGGTGCCAAACGTAAGAATACACTACATACAAACTTCTAATGTCTTTAAGATCAAAAGGAGCTTCTAGCAGATTTGGAAAACATTAGAAAATTTCGGACATTGATCTAAATATTTACAAAGTTGAAAGTTACTTAAAATATTAATTATATTCTTAAAAATTATGATTTTTTAATTGTTATGAATTATGCAAATAATAAAACTTTTCCAGGGTCTTTGGACATTATATGGGCATGTTCCAGACAAATTCTAGATATTTATAGATATTAGTTGACATTGTAGATATTTTTTGATATTATATATTTGACGGAATTCTGAGAATAATATATTTTTCTTTCATTATCCATATCTCAAGACTTCAAAATGTAGATAATGTTGTGAAAGTATGAACAATATTGTAGACATTTTCATCTATGGCTTCCCACAATCACAATTGAAGTGCTTAATTCTAGGGCTGCTTTATATATATATATATATATATATATATATATATATTTAGGTTCATTATTTGTCATGTCATATGTAGAATGAAAATTGTGGCGTTGATTACGCTTAGTGCTGCGAGACGCAATGAACTAGCCATTAAAAACTGTACTAAATTTATCTAAATAAGATTGCAATAATCTAAGAATCACACATTCAAGAAAATAAAGTAATAATAAAAAAAAATTTAGGAATCACCTATCTCCTTCAATGAAAGTTGCATGTATAAGTCCAAAGATTTTCTCTTCTTTGTCCACATCTACAGAATTCTAGAGTCGCTCTCACACATACATATATAACATAAAGTATAGGCAACAGAACTCATCTATAAAAATAAAAACTAGACAATAAGATTTAAGCAATCGTTTTTTGTAGTTTTTAAAATTGCTCTCTCTGTTCTTTTCTTCTTCTTTTTCTTTGGTTCGTTCTTCCCTACTTTAAAAAAGTCAAAATAGTGCTTGGATACTGCCACTAATCCTTATCTCTCTTTAGAGAAAAAGGGAAGTCCCTTTCCCCATCCATTTGCTAGTGGGAGCAGCAAAATCTGAATATATAAATATATGTATATATATATAGAGTTATAGGAGTATATTTATATTTGATTGATTTTAGCCTCCATATAAGATAGAAAGGATAAGAATCTCAGCATATTCTTATCCTTTGCCACATCACAATAATTAATTAATCCAAACATAGAAAGGCTCCACCATTTTATAAATATATATATATATATATTCATATGCATATATATATATGTATATATTTATATGACTTATAAGCAAAAAAACAAGGAAATTACTAATAATGCAACTTTAACAACTCCAAGAATTGGCATCTGCACTCAATCTAAAAATTAGGTGGAAGACAGCAATTTAAATGGATCACAATCTTATTATCTATAGATGTTACAACAAAATCATAATTAATTCTGGATCATGTTCAGTGAATTTGTTTTTAGTGTTAAAGGTTATGAAGTGTTGAGGTTAGAAACATAATTTAACGATAAATTTACGTTTCTAATATTTTCATATTTATTATTCGGATATTTAAATTTAAATTTGAATTCCTCGGTCTCTAATTAAATAAAACAAAAGAAAAGTGTTTAACTTCGTCAAATTTCTTGATATCAAGTTTAGGGAACTGGAGTTGAATTTATACCTTTTCTAAGAAAACTAGTAATTAATAAAAGCAAACCAACCAACCCAACCCAACCTAACTAGATAGAGTTCATAAAATTAGATTATTGGTGGTCAAGTATATATTTATTATGAAAAATAATAATCCTCTTATTTCAAGTCATATGTGGCTTTCAAGGAAGCTTAAAGGTCACCATTGTAACCATGAAATTGGGACAACGAAAAATACAATTAATTAAATTATCATTTCATTACAAAAATGTTATCATTTCCAACCAAGCATTACAGACTCGATGGGATTGAAATTGTAAGGCTTAAAGTAAAGCAAACTTTAAAGATTTTGATGATCGATATATATTTTTTATTTTATGAATAAACTGAAAGAGAAAATAATTAATATTCAAATTTTTAGTACATTTTAATTAGATTGACTTCCATTAACAATTCATCTTTTATCAATCGTCGACCATAATATTACTAATAAAAAAATACAAAAAAGAGAAAATTCAGAAAATGACAAAACAATCCATAAAGTGCCACACAAAATAAAAATAAAAAATAAATAAAAAAGAGGAAAAAGCTAAAATATAGATACATCAGTCTCAAAGAATTAAACCGAAACTCAGATATTAATTGAATATTGACCCATTTTCAAAGAAAGCTTTAGATTGATTAATTTGGAAAACCTTAAAGCTAAAACACTCGTAGAAATTATCTCTAATTAGAATTCCCTTTGATTTGTTTTTGTTTTTTTTTTTCATAGATAGTTCAATAAAGTTGGCCTTATTGGGGAACGAGTGATTCTTAAGTTGGTTGTCAAAATCAGTGCCTTGCTGTTGCCCTATATATAAATCCTGAATACAAAGGCAAGAGGTCCTTGTCCGAATTTCAATATTTTTTTTTGGGTGGCGTGGCAAAAGCTTAAGAGAGACATAATATTCCACTTCATTATCTGGTGGACCTCAAACAACATCCTTAGGATAGGCGATTCATGTTCTTGTCCTTTTTTCATCCTCTTTGCTATCGTAAAGTAGCAAAATATTTTAGGCGCATATATATATATATACATATATGTGTGTGTGTGTGTGTGTACACATTTATACTATCAACAACCATTAAAGTAAAGGTTAACAAAAGAACCATTGGGAGTAAGTCATGTTTCCAAAATGAATAATTAATTGCTTAAATATCAGTGGCTTGGGTAAAATAGAGAAAAAATTGGGGTTTTGTTTCAGGTTAAAATGTTCTAGAAAAAAAAAAAAAAAAAGAATGGCATTGCAAAATAATTGGGGCAAGGTTTTAAGAGATTGAAATTATGCAAAATTTCGACTAGTTGGCCATCACGTACATTAAAGTAGGTATGGAAAAGAAAAGGATATACAAATACACATATAATTTTATGTACGTATAATTTGTAGGACCTTGTAGCCTCTGAAACTTGTATTGGTAAAAAGAAAAAATTATTGGAAACAGAAATAAGTCAATAAATCATAAAGGAAAGTAGATGGTATTATATGCTTGTGGGGTTCATGAGTTGACAACTGGCTTCAATTTCCTAGAGGATAAACATAAAAAATTATTGAAAAGAAAAATCTCAATGACTCCGTTTAACAACTTTTTCATCCAGTCTCAGCGACTTTTTTTATTTTTTATTTTTTATTTTTTAAAATAATTGGTGTACTTAAAACTCCAGTAATATACCTAATATTCACCTCCCTAGTATTTCACCTTTTTTATTGCTCTTTAACCAAAAAAAAAGAAGAAGATTTCTTTCTTCTCTTTCTGATTTTCAATGAAGATTGAGTTAGGATTTTGATGCCGAATGAAATAATTAGTAAGTAACTCGTCATTTATATTCATATTGATAAATATAATGAAATTGTCTCAAATCTAACGATTGTAACTTTTTATTTATAATCATACACAACTAGTTAATTTAAATATAATATTAATAAAATTATAAGTAACATTCTATTTATTAAGACTATTAACGAACAGGGTATGTAAAATTAAAAATATTATATTGTAATCAATTAATTTTTTCATTAACGTATTAAAAAATTATAAATGTCACAATATAAAAATATCAAATATGAAATTAGGGAGATATGATACCATTATTCAATATTAATTTTTGTCCCGGCGCAAACAAAGATGAATACTAGGATAGAATTCAATTTGGTTCAACTGTCCTACTAAACTACAAGGCCGTATTGAAACGGAGAAAGAATGCTCGATCCATGAGAAAGGGCAAAAAAAAAATGTAAATTTTGTGAGAATTTTATTCTTAGTTTCATTGTCTTAGAAAAAGGTGCATATATATGTGTATATATATATGTCGCCGAGTCGTTATATATAAACAGTAACATAAATCGTAATTTTTTTGTTATCTACATGTCACCAATAAAAATGACGGTTAATTACCTGTCATATAATGTAGTTTATGAGGCAAACAACTGTCCTTTTTTAGGTTTGAATCACTTTAATATTCTTGGTCAACTTAATTAGCTTTCGTTTGACATCAAATTTTGAACTAACGTTTCAATTTTTCGTTTTAAATATTTTTTTCACAAAAATTTAAATTAATTTAATTCAGCCCTTAAGGTTTAGATTGTTCAATGTTTTAATGGCGGTACATATATGTTACTGTTGTCCAATATTGTAACATTCAGTCACGTCACATGTATGATATATTAATATTGCGTATAAGCTGAGGTAGCTTAAAACTATTTCGTTCATTGTATACAACCAACCGTGAAAATGAAGCTAGCCGAAAATGTTGACTTTTGAGGACATTAATTTGAAGGTCCAAAAGTCACCGCATAGAATCTTATAAAAAGCTCTCTTCGGCCGACAAGAAAATTGAATTAGTAGTCAAATTACTCTCAAAATCAAAGTGGGAAAACAGTCCCACTATCTATGTTGGTCGGGTTAGTT
The DNA here is from genome assembly GCA_025413025.1 of Ficus hispida. NCBI lineage: Eukaryota > Viridiplantae > Streptophyta > Magnoliopsida > Rosales > Moraceae > Ficus > Ficus hispida. Next base: position 17,592,025 of record CM046373.1, on the reverse strand, counting down.
CATGCATCTTCTTCCTTACTCTTTTCTCATAAATATAATAATCTTCTATACAGGAATGGAACCACCTAAAACGAGTGGTGACTTTCACTTTTATTGAACTTTTTTTAAAATCAATTTTACTTTTGAAAATTTTATATATTTTTTTCATTTTACCGTACTAAAAATTGACTATATAAATCCTCTATAAAATTTTCATTTTAATATATATTTTTATCACATAATAAATTGACTCCGTCGCTACTTCTATAACACAACAACTCCCCTCAATAACTTCTTTTTTGCATATCTGTTTTTTCCCCTTTCATGTCCCCTTTTATTTTTTCTCTCCTTTGCAACACTTCTAAGAGAGTGATGTTTTGAGGCTTGGATTGGAAACAGCTATTTTACAAATCAAGCAAAGTTTTTTTTGTTCCGTTTTGTTATTTGTTATTATTATTATTATTATTTTGCTTTGTTTTTAAAGAAAATTTGGACTACCACCCTTAAGTTGACTTAACAATCTTAATTAAAGTTGAAGTGTGAAGTAACTTTGAGTAAGGTGATGACAAGTGACTTTGTGCACAATTATTGTAAATTTGTAATTGGAATGCAGGTCATGAATTGACCTTTCTGCGCGTATCCACACCTTGAAGAATAGTTGGTGAGAATTAATATGGAACAAAGGTTACTAGTAGCTAATAGGATTGCAACAATGCCCAAAATAATCTTATGGACCTTGTAGGCTAACCAAGCCTACCTATTCAAGATGGGCCAAACTCTAAATACCCAAGTCAAGGTTCAACCCACAAAAATTGAGAAATTGTAGTAAATTACATTTTATACAAGGAAATATTAGGGTTTAAATACTTACAGTAAATAAAAATAAATAAAAAAGTTTACTAAGCAAATGAATTATTTATTTCTTGTAAATATAACATTTATGGCCAAATTACATTTAAAACAGGCTATCAAGAAAGGTATATCAATGTATGCTATCTTTTGACAAAATATCTACCGGCAACTTTCACACTAACCGAGAGTGTCAAAATTATAAGAATCAAGCAGTCACAGATAATTTCACTAGCTATAACAACTTAGAACTTAACTAAGCTACAAATCAGCTCTAATCAGTGTGCTTTCTATCATATTATTAAAATATTATTATTTTTCACATTTTCTCAAAATTATCATTTTATCCCCAAAACATGCAAACTATGAAATGAACTTCAAAATAGTGTTTAAAACCAAAATCAGAGGCTCGGGAGGTCTCTACTCTGTTTGGCTAGAGATCCGGCAGGTGGATTTTATCGCCACTGACATGTGGTTAGATGATGGAATATGGAGCGGAGTGCATATTCTTGAGGGTAAATCCCTAAACTCACACAAAGTGTATTCGGAGAGTAATGGCTTATATATATATATATATATATATATATATATATATATCATTTTGATACACTTCTCTTATTTTACTTTCTGTTCATTTTATTTATTATTTGTTTAATTTTGGGAATCTTCCAAAGGATGAGGTAAAAACTGTATTTTCGTAAGTTGTATCCTGCCGAGACTTTGGCTCATTATTCTGTTGTTTTCAAATATTTTAAACCCCTCCCAGACGGTGCTAGGAATGACGACGAGTAGCTTGGAGTTAGAGGTATTATTGATGTTTTATTGATGTACTTTTATTTATTATCCATTATTTCTCTTTTGTTGGTCTATATTATTATTATTTTGGACTTCATGGACTGTGGATGTATGTCCGGACTATACCGCATTTATTTTCTATTCTTTATTTTCTGTTTGGTATATTGTGCGAAAGTTGATCCCCTTTGATATTGAAGGCATATTTAGACACGTCGGCAAAGTTTTCTAAAACTCTAAAATGAATTAGACATAGGATATTTTCCTAACAGGGGTAAAGCCATCTTTTCCACAAAATGATTCTTTTTGATATTTTTTACAAAGCAGCGAGGTGGATTTTGGAAATTTAAATAACTTGGCATATTCCCGGGAACTATAATAAAGTTCTGTGATCAGCGTTAATCATGGATTTTCTTTAATTAATCTCTCCACGTCACAAACCCGATTTTGGGGGTCGTGACATATTTGGTATAATATGTTGTGTACTCAGTAAATTTTCTATTTACCTAATAAATAAGCTATTTACTTCAAACATTTTAAAATCTTTCTATTTATTTCAATTATCATAAAATTATTATTTACTACAATTTTTCAAAGAAAATTAGGAAATTGTAGTAAATTACATTTTACAAAAATAATTGAAACAAATAGTATGGTTTTAAAATATTTGAATTAAATAACAAATTTATGAGATAAATAATAAATTCATTAGGTAAACAATAAAACTACGAGGTAAATCACATATTACAAAAAGTAAATAAATTAGTTACCTTGCAAATTTATTATTTATTGTTGTTTACTTTAAACGTTTTTAAAACCTTCTATTTAGTTTAATTATTTATTGTAAAAATACTATTTACTTCCTCCAAAAAAATTTAGCCACTTTACACATATGTAATGACCATTATTCTTGAATGATTTCTATAAGGGTGGTTCTATTGACATACATCTCTTAGACTCTCTATACCTCCTTCTAAACACACTTTTGACTCTCCACACCCCCTTCTAAGCACACCCCACTCTTAAATTCAGAATGGTTAAATTTACGCAATGCATACCCCTTTTATTTCCAACATTATCCTTACTTACTATAAAATAAAGAGTACTCTACCACTTCAAATTTCTTTCACATCCTTTTTTTTTTTTTGTTATTTTGATATTTTATTGTAGGTTAAATTAAAAATTTTACAGGAAAAAAAAATCTAAAAAAAGAAGAGAAACAACATAACATATTCATATACGTATATAAATAACATATTAAAATAACAATTTTGCATGAAAGTGAATAAAAAAAAAACAACATATGACATCTTCATATGACTATATATACACATACTGAATAGAATAACAAGGACAAATAAAAACCGGAAAAATTAAAGACAAAGCTGACAAAGAACAATATAAAACCGAAAAAAAAAAAAAAGAGATGAGATGAGAGAGAGATTGTAATGCCCTTGAAGTTACTAAACTTGATTTCAGAAATTATTATCATTTAATCGTGGATTTTCTTCATAATAGACTTCAAATGAATTTTGGAGATCAAATTTCTAGATTATGAATAATTGTATATGTATTATTCATATGATGATGTTAATAATCTAACAATATTGAATTTTTCTATTTAAATGAAAAATTATAGATACATAAAAATTTTACAAAAAATATATTATATCCTATTAGAGGGATACATGTTAATTTTGGGGAAAGAATACCAATTATTATTAGTAGGTCAATTTGATAACCTTAGTATTTATTTTGGGCATATTAACATTTAAATATTGAGAGTATGATTGGGAAATTAATGTGTCACATAGATAGGAGATGAATGGTTAAGATTAATTAGGAGTAAATCCAAAGGTGGATGATTGATCAAAAATTGTGATTAAATTGGAAATTAATGGCCAAGCTTTGGATTTTAAGTGATCAATGAGAGCTAAGGACAATGATTGATATGGTGGAATATCCAATGGATGAGAAAAGGATGACAACTTTTGATCAATGATGGAAATATCGGAAAAAAAAAACAAAAATAAAAATGAGAAATTAAGTGGGAGATTCAGATTGATGTCGTCGAAAGCAAGAAGAAATTTGAACAATGAGAAAAAAGAAATTGATGCATATATGCAACCTCAAGTAGGAGATGTCATGGCTTGTCTTGGCAATATACACAAAGAAGGTACAAGTGAAAGTGACCACTTGTCTCTCACTTTGTTGAACAAAATTTTCATATTAACCGCCTCTCTCAAGTGGCGACAATGCAAGGAAGAATCAACCAATATTTTCCTTTTAACATAGCTCCTTTATAGCAAATGTTAACTGAAAATAAGCCCTCAACATCTATTCTCACAAAGTTCAAGCTCAAACCTAGTATCTTCTAGCCTCCATCGAGCCCTAAAAACCAACAACATTACCCCTCATCTCCAACACCCCTCTAACACCCATTCCCCTCAATTTTCAAACTCCATATAACCCCATTACTAACTTTAAAGAAGTGTGAAGTGGAGTCAGAGGACATATTACTAGACGTAAGATAGTGGTTCTCTTTGTGTTTTAGTCATTTTTAGAGAACTAAAGCATGTTGTGTGATTAAAATCTTAATGTTAGACTTCTTATTACCTAGGAAAAGGTTTTAAGAAGAACTTTGGAGGTCTGAGGTCTTAGAGGATCCATGAACCATTTCGGTAAGATCTATGAACTTTGTTAGAGCTTGTGATTGTTATGATAATATGACATGAGATAGAAAATTTGGTATGAAAAATAAATTATATATTCTACAAAGAACGCACTTCATTTTATGCTTTGGAATCACTTGGTCTTGAAGCTCAATATTTTGGATTATAAGTTATCGATATAAAAACGAGATTCTTTAAGCTTTCCAACAATGTATCATGCACCTTAAACGGATAAATATGCGATTTTTGGTGAATTTTACAAATTAAGACTATGAGCCAGGATGCTTTGTTGGAACCCTGTAACAATCACGAGTTTTGTATGTTTCGAGTTAGTAAACCAAAATATTTTGCAAAACTTTTTTCTGTTGTGTAAACTCGACATTATAACTTTCCAATGACATAACGTTTGTCTTATTTGAACTTGTGAGTGAATTATAATATTTTTTCTAAGTTTAATCACAAATCTGGGCGTATGGTATATACATGAGACCAACAATAACAAAACCTCATCATGCAGCATGTAAAGTTCATAGTCTTAATGGTTGTATAGTAGACATCTCAAGTTTTGTAATGAGCTATCATACATTTAAAACGGATTGGTATATAATTTTTAATAAATCATACAACATTACATTGAAATTTGGTAAACTGAGATTTTACTATAGGACATTAAGGAAAACATCCATACTAAGTTTTGAAATCATTGATATTTTGAAAAATAAATTATAAGGACAGAAACTAGATACTTCAAGTTTTTCAAGAAGCTATCAAGTGTCCAAACAGAATTTTACATAAATTTAAATAAATCTTACAATTTAAAATCTCACACCTACAAAGTAATTAAATTTTAAATGAATTGCCCATTAAGTATATGATCAATTAAATGTTAAAAACCTTAACCTTATAAAGTTGAATCATAAGTTTTTAGATAGGCTAAGACAGAGTAAAGTAAAGAATTACTAGATATACACTAACAAACTACCGTAGCCCAATTTAATATGAATAACTAGTGAAAATGGGCCTTAGAAATCCAATAATCTATGAAAGAAAACCCATTTAAAAGTATACACTTAGGTGACTGTTAGTCACCAAGGTGATGTTGGTTGATTAATTATTAAAAAATGAATTAATAAATAATAAATTAACAAAAATAAAGAAAATATGATAATGATAATAAAGTTAATTAGTAATTAATTAAAATTATTAATTAATTAATTATAAGAGCTAATAAGTGATAATTAATTGTCTAAGCAAGATTATTAATTGAAGTAACTATATAATTAAAATACGTGATTAATTATAAATTAATTAATCATTAATTTTGAATATAATTATTACTATAATATTTGATGATTAATTAGAGATTAATTAATCATTAATTATTTATATAATTATTATATAATTATAGATGATTAATTAGAGATTAATTAAATATTAATTATTAGCATAGTATAATTATTAATTATTAGTATAAGAATTAATAATTGATAATTATTATATGATAAATAATATTTAAGTAATATAATTAATTATTAATGATATAAGTATTAATTAGTCAATACAAATTTTGTAATTTGTTTATAATTACTCAACTAAATAAATTAATAATTAAGTACTACCTAATTATCTAATTAATTATTAATCAATTAAATTAAATTAATTAAATGATAGTTAGCATAAATTCATTTAACACTTAATTAATAATAATCAATTATTAAGATTAGTTATGATGCAAGTAAATTATGCTTACTTTAATTTATCAAAATAAATAAATAAATAGATAGATAAAATAATATAACTATGATTCTTTCTAATAATAAGATATTGTTAAACCATGACAATTACCCAAACTCGCTTAGTCGGAGGTACTACTTCGGAAGTTTAAACACATAAAGACAGGTAAGTACAAACTCACGTACTACAGCATGGAACAAATAATCTCATTTATTGAAAAAATTTCTCAAATTAAATCAACAAAATAATACATTTCATTTATTTATGGCCACATATCCAATAATCTCCACTTGCCTTGAAGCAAAAATGACATGTTTCTATGTTCCACTCCTTCAAGATGTTGTTCAAAACTTCAAGATGGTAATGTATTGGTAAACGGATCAGCTATACTGTTCGCAGATGCGATTTTCTAAATTGAAACTCTCCTCTGCTGACAATCTCGCTCACCAAATGGGATTTACGCTCTATGTGTTTTCCTTTGCGGTGGTTTCTGGGTTCTTTGGCATTGACCATTACTCCACTGTTATCACAATATAGTCTAACTGGCTCATGTATATCTTGAACAATTTCCAGATCTCTCAAGAATTTGCCAAGCTACTACAGATTCAACCTCCACGGTTGAATCAGTAATAGAAGTTTGTTTGATACTCCTCCATATAATGGCTCCATTTTCCAAAGTGAGCACCGCCCTAGAGGTAGACTTACGAGAGTCTCTATATGATTGGAAATTAGAATAGGTATATCTTATAGGAATCAAATCACTACAAGAATATATGATCATATAGTTTCTCGTCATTCTTAGATATTTGAGAAATATGTTTGACTGCCACACAGTGATCTAATATTAGGTTTGACTGGTATCGACTAATCACTCCAACTACTAAGTAGGTCTAGTATATAACATTGCATGTGTCAGACTACCAACTGCCGATGCATAGGAAATTCATCTCATATTCTTTTCTTCCTGCGGTGTTTTGGGACACTGCTCTTTAGAGAGATGAACTCCTTGTCGAGAAGGAAATTCCTCATTTTTGGAGTTCTACATTACAAATCTGACAAGCACCTTGTTAATATACAATGCCTAAGACAATGCCAGAAGCCTATTATTGTGATCCCGTATGCTTTGGATACCAAGAATATAACTCGCTTTTCCTAAATCCTAAATTTGAATTGGTTGGCTAGCCAGTTCCTAACCTTGGCTAAAAATTCTACATCATTCCTAATGAGTAGATTGTCGTCCACATAAAGAACTAAGAATACCACTTTATTCTATTCTATCTACTTATAGACATAAGGTTCACCCATATTTTGTTCAAAACCATAAGACTTTATGGATTCGTTAAATCTAATGTTCCAAGATCTAGTAGCTTGCTTAAGTCTATAAATGGACTTTTGTAGTTTACAGACTTTCTGCTCTTGGCCTTTGATCACAAAATCCTCTGGTTGGACCATATGAATGGTTTCGTCAAGATGACCTTTTAGGAATGCTATCTGGACATCCATTTACCATATCTCATAATCATAATGAGCTGCAATAGCCAAGAGAATTCGAATGGATTTTACCATGGCCACTAGGGAAAAGCATCCTTATAGTCTACTTCTTTCTTTTAGGTAAAACCCCTTAGCCACTAGCCTAGACTTGAAAGTCTTCACTCTCCCATCAGCTCATCTCTTTCTCTTATAGATCCATTTGCAACAATAGGCTTAATGCCTTATGATAGATCTACAAGCTCCCATATTGAATTAGAGTACATAAACTCCATTTCAAGCTTTATGGCTTCCTACCATTTCTGTCAATCAACACCATTTATTTCCATCTTTTATGTCAATGGATCATCATCATTGCCATCAGTGACTAACAGTTGTGTTTCTCCATCATCACGATAGTAGATGGGCAATCTTATTTCCATCCCACTACGTCGTGGTGGCAGTGGTGTTTGATCTCGAATAATGGTCTCTAATCTTTGTTGTTCAAAAGCTCTTGTTGGCGTGGGGCAAATCTGATCTGCTAGCAACTTTTTTACAACTACTTTACTTATGGGTTTGAAATCTATCATATAGTTGTGCTTGAGAAGTGTAGCATTTGTTGACACAAATATTTTGTTATCCTGAGCGCTATTAAACATACCTTCTCTCGTCCCTTTCGGGTATCCTACAAATAGGCACATCTCCGAACGAGGTTCCAATCTCCCTGCCTTTCTCTTCAGCAAGTGTGCTGGGCAACCCCATATGTAGATGTGTCTAAACTAGGTTTGTAACTGTTCCACAAAATGAGATAGATTGAGAAGAATACCTCAACATTGATCTCATCATCTCAAGCAAAGTGCGATTTCTTCTTTCAGCTACCACATTTTTTTATGGTGTTTTAGGTGCCGTGAATTGTGGCAATATTCCATTCTCAATCAAGTGGTCATTGAATTCATAATCCAGGTACTTTCCTCTTCGATTTGATTGAAGAATTTTGATTGATTTACTAAGTTGCTTTTCAGCTTCAGCACGGAATTATTTTAACTTTTCAAAGGTCTCAGATTTTCTTTGCATCAGGTATGCATATCTGTATATTAAATAATCATCAATATATGCGACGGAGTATTCATAGCCCCTTCTAGCTTTGACATTCAAAGGGCCACATACATCAGTATCTATGATCTCTAGAGGTGTTTTTGCTCTTTCACCTTTAGCCAAAAAAGGCCTTTTGGTCATTTTGCCATCTTGGCAGGATTCACATATTGGTAGAGTGCAAGTCTTAGCTTTCTCACAAGACCATCATTTGCTAGTTTTTCTATCATATCTATTTTAATATGACCTAGTCTTAGATGCCACAAATATGTGTCATCATTATCATTAGAAATATTTCTTCTTTTAGGGGTTCAGCGACTTAAAACATTTCGGTTTGAAGTAAGTTATTAGAAATTGGTTTGACAAAATATAGACTGTTATCCACATAACCATAACAAATTTTCATACCATTATTATAAATTGAAACAAAGTCAACTTCAAAAGAAACAGGAATAAATTGTTCAAGCAACTTTGAAATCGAAATCAAATTCCATTAGAAATCTGAAATAAATTAAACATTGTCTAAAAAAAATATTTATTATTAGCAAATGATAGTCATACTATCTCTTCTGCTATTGCTAATACTCTTGCCCCATTGCCAACTCTCATCGTGAAAACTCCCTCTTTAAGATCATTAGATGATTCAAGCATTTGTAAAGAAGTACAAACATGGTTAGATGCCCTTGAATCAATAATCGAGCTTGAGAAATAATTCTCAACAAAGCATGTTTCCATGACTACTAAATCTGATTTACCTTATTTCTTCTTCTTTCGGATCCTTTTTTTTTTTGCCCTTCTGATTTCCCACATTTTTCTTCTTGTTATTCTTTGAAGAAGAAGTCTTCCCCTCAGCTGCATTGGCTTCGGCAACATTTGCCTTGCCACCCTTATCATCTACAAGGGTCTTATAGGATTGCAGCCCATTCAGGAGTTCCGTTAATTATACATCTTATGGTTCATGACGTAGTTCATCCCAAATTGGAGAAAAGCAAGAGATAGTGTCTATAAAATCATGTCAAACTGGGTCTTTCCATCAATGTTCACACCATTGATTTCCGCCTCATTAAAATTATAAATCATTTTGAGGATGTCCTCACAAACTGAAGAACCATTCTTTATTTTATCATTCATAAAGACTTTCATAGTGACTTTCATAGCTTCGTGGTGGGCCTGTTCAGAGGGGCATCCAAACATGTTCTTCAAAGATTCCATAATCTCACTAGTAGTCTCAATGGCCTGTGCTTAGCTCCGAGCACTTCATTCGCTGCCTCCAACAGGTAGTAGCGGGTCTTGTTGTTTGCAACAACCTAACGGTCATACTTATCCGAGACAAACTTAGAGGTATTGGTCGAAGGCACTAGAGGACAATCCTCCTTAAGGACAAAGTGGTAGTTTTCATTAATTAGGAGAACGTTCATGTTACTTTTCCATTTAACAATGTTTTCACTAATTAAAACTTGAGAGGCGAGAAGGGAGAAAATCAGGTTTGACATATTTGTTGAAAATAATTAAGAAATATTTTTCAATAAATAATTGCATAAATATTGTAAGAAAATTAAAGGTAAAGTAAATATTATGCATGAATGCACATGTTAAAATATACAAAAATTATTTACTTAAAAGCCTAAGGAATTTTAATCGTTACAACTAATTGCCGCCCGTAGAGTAGGTCAAATAATTGCTGATTAAAATTAGAATTTCTCAACTAATAAGTATTATCCAAAAATCTCATATTGCTAAAATTTTTATTAATTTCCTTTAATTTTGGTCAAGAAAATAATTAACTAATTTACTTATCTCTTTATGATTGTAATCCACCATATCAAATTTTTCAGACTTAACTTAGAAATTGCCACCGTAGGGTAAGTCAATTATAGAATACATCTTAAAATCATATCTCATGGAAGACAACCTTGGTGTTGTATTTTATAGACACCTTTTATAGGGAGAATAAAATCAAAGTGTCTCTAGACACTACTAAAACTCACGGTGTTGTAATAATGTTAGGCCTTGGGTTTATATTGTCATATTACCTACTCCCACTCATTAATTTGCAAAAATGTATTTAATTTATAAAACAACTCTTGTTTCATAAATCTTAGTAAATTTAAACATTTTAAATTCCTAAGCCTTTATAGTTTTTAAATAATTTAAAAATATAAAATAAATCAAATATCATATTTTGAAATTTAACACTTAAATATATAAATTTCACATTTGACCCACTAATTTTGCTGATACCAATTGTTACTTTTAGAAACTGATTTAAAAAAAAAATAGTTGAAGCATGGAACAGATTAAATCACATATGTAAAAAATATTTCTTAAAAATGTTATCTGATGATAATACTTATATTAATTTAATAAAATAATAAAGGAAGAAAGTTTAGATATTGACCATCATTCGATTAGGTTGAAATTCTTGAACTCCTTCAAAAACCTTCTTAATAACTCCAAATCCTTTGGAAACACTACCGATTCTTTCTCGGTGTTCTCTAAATAACGATGAACAAGAAACGACTAGGCGTTTCTGATTTTGGATGGAACACACACCTGAATTTTGATTCACTTTGTGTTCTCAACTCATGAGACTAAGTGAAGAAAGGGGAGGAGAAGAAATTCTCTGGAAAAGGTACGAACATTTTTCAATGTGCACCTTTTTAGCATATTCCAAACAAATAAGTGATACTTTTTTTAATTATTTAATTAATTAATTATTCCATTCCCCACTTAGAGGGAAAGTCACATGCCCACAGCCTTTAGAAGTTGGCGTTTTAGGCAGATACAGGAGAGAGTTTTCTCTCTCCCATTATCCACTAATCAGTTTTTTTAATTAATTTTTTTAACTATTTAAAATAAAAATAACTGATCTTTTCATTTTCCACATGTGACAAAATTCAAATTCCACATGTACTTTGTCTATGGATAAAATGTCAACCACCCTGTGGTGCACAACTACGGCGTGGTCTTTACCTTAATATATAATTTTTAATTTAAAACTATTTTAAATTAATCTTAAATAATCATATTATTTAAAATATAATTTAATCCAATTCATTTGTTGTGTGAAAATTAATTTAGAATTCTCAATTCCAAATTAATAAACTTAACCCAGCATAAAATAATGTTCACATAATTCAATATTGGAGCCTTTGAGAGGAACTATGGACATTATAATTTTAAGTCCCAATAATTTTAATAATTAATTAACACCTTAATTGAAATATCAAAATTATTAATTACAAATTACTCAACTAAATATTTGGAATTGCACTGTTAAAATTATCAAACTAATTATATTCAAAAGATTTGAATTTCCATTAATATAGTCAGTACATATAAATCAATTCTCCATAAACGGTTCATAATTAAAGCTTGGTATTATCCATCAATGTCTTTTATTATATTTTTCTCCTTAAGTATCATTGTTTCTCTAAGAAATTATAAAATTATGATCTAATCATAAATTGAGTTTTCTTATTATTCAAGCCCCGAATCAGTACTTATAGGAACCACCATTCTGACTTCTTTATTAAAGAATGGATTTTATCTTGTATATTAATATTCCTAGCTATTTATTATAATATATTTCTAATAAACTAAGAATTTGACAGTATTCATTTGTGTCATTACCCGGTATGTCAAAAAATACAATACAATAAATAGGAGTTTATTAATTACTCAGAATAAAGATTGATTCATATATGTCCATCATTGATTAATTTAGAATGCTCTATATGATAACATAAATTATTAAAGATTCATAATTAATTATGTTTCAGTCCTATTAAATCAAATTATATAAAGCGCTTTCGTTTCATTATTCTTATTTATTAACAATCCGGATAAGATCGTTTCATTCAGAATGTATTGAAATGCGCTAGTAATTTTAAATTGAATACCCCAATTTTAATTTATAACAGACAGTTTAAGATTATTTTATATTAAATATTATTCTCTATATATAACACTTATATGCAATATTTAAAGTCAAATTTAAATAATTTAGGGTTTTCGATATTTATAAAGTATCAACCATGCATGTAAAAATAATATTGAAATTTCTCTCTCGAATTAAATTAGTAAAATAATACAACTCATTTGTTTATGGGCATGTATCCCAACACCAAAATAGTTCTTCATTGGTGCCTCCTTCCTCTTCCAAGATTTTAGGATCTAAAATCTCATCGAATCTATTCTCTTCGACCAAGTCTTCTGCATATCTGCGGATAATTTTTGATGCCCAGGTCTACAAAAATCAAAAGCACCTTGTCCTGTTATTAGGATGAGCAGAAAAACCCACCCCGAAGCTGTAAACATCAGTATGCTCCGTAGCAACTGCTGTTTTAAAGTACTTGGGATCATCTTACCCAAACGCTGTCCCGTGCACTGATGTACCTGTAGCATGTGTTTTACCTTCCGGGATCCATAGAGAGAGAGCAAAATTACAGAGTTTCGGTACGAAATCCTTGTCCAAAAATATACTTGAAAGTGTAAGTTCTCTATGGATTATTGGCCTGGGAAATGAGGTATGAAGGTAAGTTATGGCGTTAGCGATACCTATCCCTACTTTTAATCTTATTTTCCACAGTAAAGAACGGATGCCTCTGTGATCATCGAAAGGTCCATGTTCAAAGTATTCGTAAACTAATAACGGAACATGAAACTCCAGACAACAGCTAATTAATAGCTTAAGAACATTTTCGTGGCTGCTTATTTGCGTGCTCATTGCAATATCACGGTCTTCTTTATCGTATGTAAAAGACGTATAGCTCTTTATTAGAACCGGACGATCATCCAAAGTAGCATCCATAATATTCAGAGCTACCATATCTGATTTTGAAATATTTTTTTTTTGTGGCTTTCCAGCGTTCGTTAGCAGAGAAGCTCTTAATGGGGTTGCATCTAAATGTATTAATACCTTTCCAAAAAGGTGTGAGCTCGTCTAGACGGGCGCTTCCATTCTTTAAGAAAAACCTCTCTTCTTCTTTCTCCTCTTCTATTGCAAGCTCTTCCTTGATCCGCCCTTCAAATAATTTGCAGATTTTAACAGACGCTATATATCTAAACGAATTTTGAAGAATATTTTTATAGAAATGTTTTGCAAGATTACCAACTTTCAATTTACTTTCTACTTACAAGCAAAAGGTGGAAAAAAAAAAAAAATTTACAGACACAAAAAAAAAAAAAAAAAAAAAAAACTTAAGAATCATTAATCTTTAGGATGTCATAAAATACATGAAAATGATTATTTTAATTGCAGTAAGTTTCTTCACAAAAAAAAAAAAAAAAAAAAAAAAAAAAAAAGAAGAAGAAGAAGAAGAAACACCATACCCGAGTGACCAAGGAAGCAGTATTTCATGGAGAGCTTCTTCCATAAACGACCTTCGGATTCATGGAAGAAACACCTTGTAAACTTTTTTTTTTTTTTTTTTTTTAACGGAAAATTTGAAATGCAAGATTCAACTTCAAGTTTTTGAGGGGAAGTCTTAAAATGAATTAATTGAAACGAAAAGAAGGTTCAATTTAAGGACTAAAAAACCTTAATATGACTTTTCTTTTTAGAAAAGAATGCTCACTTTTATAAGTCAGCAGTCATAAATGTTGGAGATCTCGCTTGTTAGGGTCCTTTAGTTCTATCCTAAAATGTTAATCTATTAAGAGGAGTCGTCCAAATCACAAACTGAGATGGAAATTTTAGTTGGAGATGCTAATCTAAACGGCATTTGTGTCAAATGTAGCATCATGTTATATTTTGTGGTAAATATGTCACCAAATTTTCATTTTCCACATTTACCACCAAGATAGCACACCGTTAAATAATCTTTTCGCTCAAATGTCAAAGTTTGGCAGTAATACATTTGTTTGACACTACATTAGAGATCCTCAGAGATTACCTACTTCTGTACAATTCAAGTGCTTAATCTTCCATGGATATATCCGTTTGGATCACCATTTCTAATATATGTTATTTAACTCCAATATAATGTGTGATTGAATTGTGGTGAAGCATTCAAGTGCATTTAAGTATTTTCACTATTTCACAACAATTCAAACTAAAATCCAAATTCAAATTTTTATTTCTAGAAATCCGTAACACATTCATATTTTTTTATCTTTGCACTATCCAAATATCAATTCTAACAAAAATAAACATATATTTTAGTTGAATGAACAATTCAAATTCTATATTACAAATATTCAGTTTGAATGAACATTAAAATGCAATCTATGATCCAAACGGACACTTAGATATACTAAAGAAACATTTTCTTTTTTCTTTTGTTAAATAGTATGGGCATAAATCTCTCACTTATTAAAATAAATCAAAGAGAAAATTAATCTATTGACCAATATGACACAAATTGTATTTAATTTTAGTTTAATTTTATGTCATATTATTCGCATGATCATTTAATTAAATGCTTTTATTCATGAAAAAAAAAAATGAATGTACTCGGTTCTCTCTTATCCATCTATTTTTTTTAAGTGACAAAATATTTCGTCATGATTGTTAAAACTACAGCACTACTAATAGTATCTCTCTGTCATCTAAATAATTAAAACCTTGAAATCGTAAACTTGTTAGATTAAAAATTTAACTTCCATATCGTTAGCTTTGTTCATAAATTTTCATGCATGATTTCTACTCTTAGAACATATAATATCTTGCACAAGCTCTACATAAAATTTTTCTGGTCATAAAAACTTAAACATAACCTAAACAAACTAACATAATCATGATTTTCACATAATCATATATACAAAACAAATCATGTACTAAACCTTGAAAGATGAGATAATTGAGGTATTAATGTCTACAATCTCACTAATATGCTAGCCTTATAAAAAAATTTTTAAAAAAATCTCAGTTCTTATCCTTGGAAAACCCTCGTGGGTGAAAAAACACAAAAATAGTCAAAATATTTACCTCTACGAGATGATTTGATGTTTGATTCAACTATATTTCAACTATATTTCAAAATTTTATCTTATTTTATTTTTACCTCAAAAATTTTATAATTTTTACAATTTATCCATTGAAATTAAGAAAATTCTTATACAGTCTCTATTTTATCATCATTAAAAACAAAAATTCTCACATAATTACTACTAAAATAAAGGTTATAAAAAAAAGGTTAGACTTTACTGTTTTTCTCGCATAAAATTTATAATTCTCACATATTTTATTTTGTCTTGAAAAATTTTTTTGATGTACACCCCCACTGAAAATCATTTATAGCTCCATAGCTGGTTAATACATATTTGATATTAATTAATGTGACAAATATAGAATCATATTTTAATTGTCATATGATGAAAAAATTATGATATTTATTATTCTTCCATAGAATATGCATATAGCCTAAGCGTTTCTATCCATAAAAACTTTTATGAATTAAATCATTAATCATTTGCCTGTTAATTTAGTGCATAAGATTAAGAAGTATAAGACTGGATTCGATAACTTTTGTTCTGCCCAGGACCAAATCCCCGTCCAAGGGATTCATCTATTCCCCACTGGAGCAGATGATTAACCTATCCCTTGCTGAGGCTCACGATTGATATAGGCCAATAATGTTCTTGGGCTAGGAAATATCTCTATTTTTTTTACAAATTTCTTTAATTCTGGGCACTTTTGATAAAATACCACAAAATCATGTCTTGGATTTATTTTTACCTCACAAGAAAAACTCTCACAAGAAATACTATAGATGAAATCATAAATATTTTATTTATCTATTTATTTTAAAATCCTAATGATAATTACTAATTAGTATCCATGTTAGTTACCAACTGTCAAACAGTTGGTTACCAACTGTCGGAGAGTTTTCGATTGATAACTACTCGCTGATAGTTACTGAGCATCAGCGGGTTTCTTATTGGTAACCACTACAGTCAGCCAGTAACCAGTTGGTTACCAAATGGTAACTGCCAGTGGTAAATAGCTTGAAACCAATTTGTTATCGACAGAAAATTCGATAACCAACTAATACCCGGGTACTAGTTGGTAACCAACTGATTACCGGTCATAAATATGCTATTTTGTGGGATTTCTCAGCCTCTGTAATTGGAATATTTAAACAAACACCAGATTTACCAAAAATCACCGGTATATCCACAAAAATTATAAACAATTTAACCACAAAATTAAAATAGACAAATTTTTAGAAAATTAGAATTTCAAAAAATTGTTTTTCTCGTTTTCAGAATTTCCACGAGCCGTGGCGGAACTCCTCCACACAAGCGAATACCAGCTGCAATGATGGTGACGAAGCCGGAGCAGTTAGTTGTCGCCCTCTCTGGCACCAGCGCAAGCCTCAGCCACAATCGCTACACCGGGAGAAAACGGCCACAACGGCTTGGACATCCCATCACGATGGCTCCGACGACATTGTAGCAGCTCCAATTGGAAGGGAACGCCACAGCCTAGCAAGGGCAAGGGCAGAGGGAGAAAACTAGTTGGCAACGGCGGGGGCTTGAGGATGAGATGGATGGAATAGATCAGAGTCGCGAGCAACCGGCGAAGGAGACGGAGCAAGATCCGGAGTTGCGGGCAACCGGAGAAGGAGACGGAGCTAGATCGGAGCTCACGAAGGCAGAGGAAGAGACAGGGGCAAGCAATCTCGACAAAGGCCACAGAGATCGCATGATTGGCAAGTGGTGTAGGAGATCGGAGTCTCGAGCAATTGGCGAAGGAGACGGAGATCGGAGATAGGAGCTCGCAAAGGTGGAGGAGGAGATAGGAGTGTGCAATATCGATGGAGACCTACGGAGATGGCCGGATTCGTGAGTGGCAGAGGAGATCGACCGGCATCGGAACGGGGAAGAGAGACGGCTACTAGGCGTTCACAGTAGGCCTGTAAGCATACCCGAGTAGACCCCAATACCCTGACTACCTAAGCCATATTGGGCCGAAATTTGCTGCTTTTGTTTTTCTATTTTGAATAATCGGTCCATTAAAGGTTCCATGCAAAATATATGGCTCGGTGAACGGCTTTGAAATATAAAGCCCGGACAAACACCGGCGCTCCAGCCATATAAAGGAAAGGAATTTCAAGATTTTAAGTTTTAAATTTAAAACTTGAAAAAGAAACCATTTATATCTTCGTAACTTTTTTTGCCCTTTTTTTTCCACCGCCTCCCTCACCTTTCTCTAACTTTGTAATTGGAAACCCTGGTATTAATTAAGTATTTTCATCCTCTTTTTCTCATGCCTCTAACTCTCTTTCTGAGTTTGAAGGAAACCCAAACTCCCGCTATATCAATTTCACCTCTTTCATCAAAAGTTTCAATTTGATTCTCATATTTGGTGAGGTAAGTTTCCTACTCTCTGTCTCTCTCTAGTCTCTATTAGCTACATTTGACGAGTTTCTTTTAGTGTTTTTTTTTTTAAAGGGAATTTCTTTTAGTTTTTTATCTTTCTACTTCTTCACTCTAAATCTAATATATTATATTGATTCTCATGAGTTTATTGGGTTTCTATTGATTGGCCACTAAGCAATAAGTTTAAGGTTAGTCATTTTGCTCTTTTTTTTTTTTTTTTTTTTAATCAATCTCTAATGTTCAAGTTTTGTTTCAGGTCAACGTATAGACCAATCTTAGTAGGCCGGACCGAACCCAGCCTACCCACCATAGTCCGACCTTGTGGGTTATGGGCCATTCAAACTTATTGGGGCCCATTATTTTCCCAGCCCGCAGAGTACGGTTCGGCCCAAAATGCAAGTCCAACCTTACCGTACCTGTCCAATTTACAGCCCTAGTTCACGGAGAAGAAAGAGAAACTGAGAGAGGGACAGAGAGAGGGCGTGGAGGAAGAGAGAGAGAAGAAAAAAAAAGGTTTATAGTTAAATGGTCTTCTTTTAATAAGTTTTTTAACAAATGATCTAAGTTTTTCAAAATTAGTTAAAAAGCCTAAAGTTTTTAAAAATTAGGTAAAAAACCTTTTTTCTCTCATAGTAGTTAATCAATTTTGTAAATGGTGAATTATTGATTAATCATATTATATAGTTAATCACTGATTGACTATCGATCAATCACTGATTGATTATTTTGTATAGTTAATCAGTGATTGACTGTTTGTTAATCAATGATTGACTATTAACTAATTACTTATTGATCATATTATATAATTAATAATTGATTGACTATTGGTTTATCACTGATTATGATTGATCATAATATAACTCACAAATTTTTATGGTAAATCACTGATTGACTATAAACGACATCACAAATTTTCCGTTCAATAAGTGATTATCTATTAGTAAATCACTAATTTACCATTAAAAAAAATTAAAAATAGAAAAAAACCAACCCATTCTCTCCCTCTCTCTCTACCTCTTTCTCTCTGCTCTTTTCACACGCGATCTTGGCTCCATTGCGGTGTGGCTTTGTCGCTGTGGAGAAGATGATGGCAGTGGCGGCGGGAGCGTTGGCGACAAGCTAGGAGTTCATGTGGATATGATCGGACTCCCCCCATCTCTCTTTCTTTTCCATTATCTCTCTCTCCCCTCTCTCCCTCCCCAGCACCCTTTCTCACCGGAGATCGCATCATGCCACTGCAGATGGCGGACCACTACTCTGGCTTCAATGCCATCGCGCTACTCCCAATCAAGCCGAAGTTGTTACTTTTCAGGACGCCGTCGTCGGAGCTCAATTGATCTTGCACCCACTGCACAGTCAATCAAAGGCACCAGCTTGAGCCTTTTGGAGGTGCATGGAGGAACAAATCTCCTCCCACCGAGACTACTCGACACTAGTAGAGAATATGGATACCATGTCGGTTTTTAACCATCGTACCGTCGTGGTAGAGTCCGCCGAACACGATGGTTTTTTTGAAAAACTGTAGTGGTAGGGTCCGCCGATAAAAAAATTTTGAAAACCGTCGTGGTAAGTCCGTCTATCACAACTGTTTTTCGGAAAAATCGTCGTGGTAGGGTTCGTCGAAAAAAAATTTGTGAATTCATTTCATTTCCTACGGGTGGCAAATCCGGAAAATTTAACTCACAAAATCAACATTTTTTCTGGAAAATTCCCAAATCCGTGCCTTACCCAATCAATTTTAAAGCAATCTAAATCACAATGAGAATCAATAATCATCGAAAAGACAGATTTTGGACATTTTTCTATGGAAAATTCCCAAATCAACAATCAACCAAATCAACATTTTGGAAGGAACATTGTGGATTTTTGATATTTTGGACGGAAATTTCACAATCAACAACCACAATCAATAAAATCAACATTTTGGACGGAAAATTCTCAAATCCGTACCTTACCCAAGCAAGATATATTTCAACTTACCGGATTGTCAAGCGTGGTTACGAACGGAGTGGTAGAGAATGTAGGGGACGGAGGAATGGCGACGAGAGGGAGAGGGAAAAAGGCTCGGAGTTAGAGAGAGAGGGAGGAATGACGGCTAGAGAGAAAGGGAAAAAGGCTCGGAGTTAGAGAGAGAGAGGAATGGCGGCGAGAATGTAGAGAGGGAGCGGAGAGAGATAAATGGTGGGAGGATATGAGTGGCTTTGGGTTTAGAGTTAGAGTTTGTATTAGAGAGTGAAAAAGGCTCGGAATGTAATGGGATGGGAAAGAGGGTTTTTTTTTTTTTATTTTAATATACGCTCAAAAAAGTTGAACAATTTTAAAAATTTTCAAAATTCCCGTCTTCATACCTACTATGACGGTTTTTGGAAAAAACCATCATGGTAGGGTGAAGAATTCAAAAATTTTTTTTTTTAATTTTTCCAAAATTTGTTTTTTAATTTTTTTAACCTACCACGACGGTTTTTTCCAAAAACTGTCGTGGTAGGTCAAAAAATTGAAAAAAAAAAATTTTTTGAAAAAATTCCCTCCTTCGTACCTACCACGACGGTTTCTAAAAAACCATCGTGGAAGATTCATGCTTCCACGACGGTTTCTGGAAACCGTCGTGGTAGCTAACTTTTTAAATTTTTTTAAAAAATTCCACGACGGTTTTTTTTTTTAAATTAAATTTTTTTTTTTAAATTTTAGTTGAGATACCACGATGGTTAAAAAATCATCGTGGTATCTCTAGCTTCCACGACGTTTACAGAAAACCGTCGTGGAAGCATGCATTTCACGATGGTTTTCGGAAACCCTGTTCCGCTCCATATTTTTGTCACATTTTTCACGATAATTTTTTAAACAACGGTCGTGGAATCCACATTTTGTAGTAGTGCGAGGAGATTACAAGATCTCCTAAGCCAGCGATCTATTCCTCACGGCGATGAAGAGGAGATCTCTTCCCACTATGACCAAAGCAGTCACAAAGCCGTGATCTGAGGCCCAATCACATTAGGTAAGAGAGAAAGATGAGGTGTTTAGAAAAAATGAAAATTTCTCAAACAAAACATACACATTAGGTCATTTAACTAAATAAAAGGAAGTCGGGCTATCTATTATATTAGGTAATAAATATAGGTCACCCACTCTAATTTTTCAAGAAAGTTGTGGATTGGATATATTAAATTGTTTTTCGTTTTAAATTTCGTTTAAAAATTTTAAATTAAAATTAAAGTTACAAATTTTATCAAAATTTTAATTTCTCCCTTGAAAAAATATCTATTTTTTATTTAAAAAAATAATATTTAATCCAATCCTATTTTGACAATATGTCACTACATTTGGGATAGGATTGTAAAATCCGATCCTATCCTTTTCTATATAATCAAATCTAATCTCTTATACTATATTATTCAGTATAGTCTTATCTTACGCATCAAACGGACCCGTGTGTTAGTTTTTTGGATTCACAAAATTACGATTATTACAAAAAAGTATGAGAGAATTGGTAGAGGAAGAGAGGAAGATAGAGAGGAGAAGAAATAAGTGTACTAGTTTTTTGGATTCACCAAGACAATAAATATATAATTTAAGAAGTGTAAGCTTACAAACATAGCCTAATATAATTGAATGGGTTAAGCTAACCTCGAGGGACAATGTATGAACTTCTCAATCCTAACAAATTCTTTGGCCACATCAATCATAAATGGCCTATCTTGCTTTTCACTTGAATGCATTTCAAGGCCAAATCTTAGAAAGCTTGCAATTGTAGTTGTTGCCCTTCGCCAATGTCACCTTCCACGATTTTTGGATCCACAATCTCATTCCGTCCATCCTTTTCAATCAACTCTGTTATATAATTTCATATGTGTTGGTCCTGTTCAGGTCTGTGGTAGTCAAGAGCACTTTGTCCCGTCAAAAAGACAAGTAGTAAGTCCCAAAACTATAAACATCGGTGTGCTCTGTGACCAATGATATCTGAAGGTAATCAGGGTCAAGGAATCCAAAAGTCCCATGCACGATATCTTCAACGCGTGTTTCGCCTTCAGGAATCATTATAGATAGAGAGAAATTACATAATTTCGGTACGTACTCCTTATCAATAAAGATGTTTAAAGGCTTTATATCCCTGTGGATTATAGGCCTACGAAATGATGTGTGGAGGTACGTTATGGCGCTAGCGATATCTTTTCCAACTTTCAGTCTCTCATCTTCCAAGATAGTGATAAACCGTTAGAAGCAATGCCTCCTGTTCTATTGAGAGGTCCATTTTCCGCACATTCATAAATTAATGCAGGATAAGGAAACTCGAGGCAGCAGCCTAATAGCTTTAGAACATTTTTGTGGCTGCTCATTTGTGAACTTATCATAATGACACGATATGCGATCAATTTCGTAATTAGACTTGTATTTCTTGATTAAAACTGGACGGTCCTCCGAGGTGCCTTTATACCATGTTCCAAATCGGATCATCATGACAACATGTTTTGTAGTGGCTGGTGGCTTCTTCAATTTGTTCGGCCGAGAAGCTTCGAATGGGATTGCATCTGCATCTACCCTTGCAAGAAGATACAAGCTCCTTTAACAAAATGTGCCTCCATTCTCTAGAAAATATCTATGTTTTTGGTTGTTCTCGTCCGCCGGTCCTAGAAATGATTTTCAGATATTTGTCTTAAAAAAAGGGGGAAAAGAAAAATCTGAACTCCATTGAATTATTTTGATTTTGTTATGTTAATATCCAACCAAACTTATGTTCACTACAATGGTGATAAGGACGTTTCAAAACCGTCCTCTAAAGCAAGAGACGGTTCAAAAACTGTCCTCGATCTAGGTAGGTGTCTTCCATAATACATGACTGTAGATGACGGTTTTGTAGCCGTCCTCTATAGCCACCAAAAGCGTTCTTCCAAAAACTAATTTTAACCCAACTAACAAATAAGTTGATTAACAAATTTCGTTTCCTACGACAGCACAAGTAAATCCATACAATATTCTAGGGAAAAATACAGATCCATAAGCAAACACATTCTGAAAATTCAACAGAATTAAAAAGCAAACCTGAGCTACGTAGGAAGAAGTTTTCCATGGCGAACTTGATCTTGCAGAATAGTACTTGCTTTGGATACATGTTGGAAGATCTACTGCAAATTTTTGTTGTGACTCAATTTTTGATTGAATCTTGACCAAACTTGAACCGGTGACAGAAATTCTAAATCTAAAGATGAGATTCAAGTTTTGAGTGAATTGACGATTAATGATTATTTGATATTTAAAAAGAAGATAATCAAATGGACGACTTTCATCACAAGAAGACAAAGTTGAATTTCAAAGTTCAACACCCTGTGGGGCCGGCCTGGAACTTATAATAAAGGGGTGTTTGGTTCACCCATTCAAATCATCCAATTCAAATTTTTTTTTTGTCTTTTTTTTTAAAAAGTTTTTGTCTTTTTCCCAAAAACTTTTTTGTCTTTTCTGAAAATTCAAAAAAATTTAATATTAAAACTTAAAAATCTCAACTCAAACTATTCCACCAAACACCCCATAAGGGACTTTGAAGAATAGACACAAGGTGTTACTCTATAGTAATCGATGGATCTAGAAATTTCTCTTAATAGATACAATAAAATTTTTAAAATTAATAAGTTTTTATAATAAAAAGTTTAATATTTTTTAATTCTAAAGAAATTTTTTTTTTTCATATTTAATACCATAGCATAACTATTACATATTGTTTTTTTTTATTTTGAAAATATTTTGAAATTTATTCTTGAACTTTAACTCAAATATTATCATAAATAAAAATTTCTAGCTCATGATTTGTTGTATGTTGTTTGTAATTTTATATTTGAAAATTAAATTTCACTCTAATTTATTTGACACCATCATTTTTTGCGAAAAAAAAAGTAGATAAAGTAATTAGGAGGAAAAATAAGAATCAAATGTTGGTGATGGTATTAAAATATAAGAATAAGTTAAGTATTAAAGGGCACATTTGAGAAGGAAAAAAAACTTTTGAGTAGGGGCACATTTGTAGAAATTTTTTTTTTTTGAGTGGTTGCAAATTACAAAATTTTAAGAAAAAATAGGAGTATAATTTAGATTTCTAGAATTTGAGGGGAGCACGTGCCCCCTGCTCTTATGTAAATCCGTGGCTGTATATAGCACCAGATCCTTAATTAAAAAAATGGGAATCCTGTGTGGACTCTCAAAAATGAGAAATGACGGAGTCACCACCAGATCTTTTATTTAACAATATATATATATATATATTTATATAGCACTACCGTATAAGCTATGTTTGATTGCTTGATAATTTTCTTTTTAATTTATTTTTATTAATAAATGAAAATTTTAGAATTTGAATCCTAAATTGCACACTCATACTCAAGCACCCAATCATTTGAGCTGCTCCCAAGTAGCATTCCCTAATAATACTGTTGAGAAACTGATAAATATCATATTTATGAAAGTTTAAAAAAAAAGTAGCATATTTCTGAAATTATTAAAATTAAAAGCATATTTACAAAAAGGTATTGTTTTTTAATAAGCAAACAAATTGTTTACATAGTATGTAAGTTATTTGTAAGTATATTTACTGATAAACATGTTACTTATTTAAATAGTTTAATAAATATATTATTTATTTATTTAATCTTGATTAATTAAATGTTGTTTACTATATTTTTTGGTTAATCAAGTTTGTATTAAAGATCCCTCAAACTTGGAAAGCCCAAGCCAAACAAAAATCGGAGAAATTGTAGTCAATAGTGTAATTTTGTCCGCTTAATAACAATATACACTAGTACAGAATGTGGATACCACGACGGTTTTTAACCGTCGTGGTAACATTTCTACGACGGTTTTCTAACCGTCGTGGAATCCATAGTCGTGGAATCTTTTTAGATTCTACGACGGTTTTTTACCCGTCGTGGAATAGGCAAAAAATGGGGCCTAAATGTGGACATTTAAGAACATACCACGACGGTTTTATACAAAAAACCGTCGTGGTAGGTCCGCCTATCACGACGGTCAGAAAAACCGTCGTGGTAGGGTCCACCAAAAAAAAAAATTTGTGAATTCATTTCATTTCCCACGGGTGGCAAATCCGGAAAATTTATCTCACAAAATCAACATTTTTTATGGAAAATTCTCAAATCCAAGCATTACCCAATCAATTTTAAAGCAATCCAAATCACAACGACAATCAACAATCATCGAAAAGATGGATTTTGGACATTTTTCTACGGAAAATTCCCAAATCAACATTTTGGAAGGAACATTGTGGATTTTTGACATTTTGGACGGAAATTTCACAATCAACAACCACAATCAACAAGATCAACATTTTAGACGAAAAATTCCCAAATCCGCGCCTTACCCAAGCAAGATACATTTTAACTTACCGGATTGTTGAGCGTGGATACCGGCGGAGTGGTAAAGAATGTAGGGGACGGAGGAATAGCGGCGAGAGGGATAGGGAAAAATGATCGGAGTTAGAGAGAGAGGGAGGAATGGCGGCTAGAGAGAGAGGGAAAAAGGCTCGGAGTTAGAGAGAGAAAGAGGAATGACGGCGAGAATGTAGAGAGGAAGCGGAGATAGATAAACGGAGGGAGGATATGGGCGACTTTGGGTTTGGAGTTAGAGTTTATATTAGAGAGTGAAAAAGTCTCGGAATGTAATAGGGTGGGAAAGATGATGTTTTTTTTTTGTTTTAATATACGCTCCAAAAAGTTGAACAATTTAAAATTTTTTTTTTTTTTAATTTTCATCCTACCACGACGGTTTTTTGAAAACCGTCGTGGTAAATGCCCTACCACGACGGTTTTTTGGAAAAACCGTCGTGGTAGGATGAAAATTAAAAAAAAAAAAAAAAATTTTTGAATTTTTTTTGACATTCCACGACGGTTTTTTGGAAAAACCGTCATGGTAGATCTACCACGACGGTTTTTCCAAAAAACCGTCGTGGAAGGTCAAAAAATTCAAATTTTGATCTAACACGACGGTTTTTCCAAAAAACCGTCGTGGTAGGTCGAAAAAATTCAAAAATTTTTTTTTTGAAAAATTCCCTCCTTCGTACCTACCACGACGGTTTTTGTAAACCGTCGTGGTAGCTAATTTTTAAAATTTTTTTTTAAAATTCAACGACGGTTTTTTTTTTAATTAAAAAAATTTTTTTTATCAAAATTTTAATTGAGATACCACGACGGTTTTTTTAACCGTCGTGGTATCTCTAGCTTCCACTACGGTTATAGAAAACCGTCGTGGAATCATGGTCTTCCACGACGGTTTTCTGTAACCGTCGTGGAAGCTTCGGCTTCCACGATGGTTTTCGGAAACCCTGTTCCGCTCCGTGTTTTTGCCGCATTTTCCACGACGGTTTTTAAAAAACGGTCGTGAAAACTCTGTCGTGGAATCTACATTTTGTAGTAGTGATATTACATAATCTATTATATTTTTTATTAAAGAGCATATTAAAATTTTATTTCTACCCTTGATATTTTTTTATCCTCTATCTTAGATCTAGGCTTCTCTATCTTTTCAACCTCTCTCTTTTAATCATGAATTATAGAAATAAGAATTAACATGTGTACCAAGACATTCTACTTATATTAGCACCTATTTAATACTCTCATCACTTTCTTATTCCACTAAATGTCATTAATAATTAAGGAAAACCAAATAAAAATTTGTTTACATAGGGATAATAAACAACGAACGAAAGAAATTAACTGAGGTAAAAAAGCATATTGCATCTCCCAAAAAAAAAAAAAAAGGCAAAAATGCAGTCTAATAGAATTGAGCCGTAACTCTTTTTTTAGAAGTAGCCCTCAAATTTTGCCTCATTATAAAGCCGTCAATGAAAACATATATCAAGAAAAAGACTAGATGAGAAAAAGAATACATATTTACTTAAAATATCGGCTAATAATATAATCTATAATCCTACAACCTCACCAAATCCTTGTGAATTAATAGGAAACAATAATCTGGA
Source organism: Ficus hispida (assembly GCA_025413025.1). Taxonomy (NCBI): domain Eukaryota; kingdom Viridiplantae; phylum Streptophyta; class Magnoliopsida; order Rosales; family Moraceae; genus Ficus; species Ficus hispida. Next base: position 17,565,142 of record CM046373.1, on the reverse strand, counting down.
GGTTAAACCACCAAGCATCCTCGTCAGTATGAATTGCTTTCGGAGCAAGTTTTTCCACGATTTGATTTCCTCTTCTGTTTACAAGTGAAACCCGAAAAGTGATTTTGTCAAGAAATTAATGGCCTTTCCATCTTGCTAGGAATCGGCACATAATATCACTACTACAAAAGTTAGCTTAAACGACGGAAAATACATGACGATCCTTGTAAAACTGTCGTTTTAAACTGGATTACATGACGGTTACACCAAATTCGTCGTGTAATCCATTGGATTACACGACGGTTTTGGCAATTCGTCGTGTAATCCACATTTTGCCCTAACCCTTGTGTAATCTTGGGTTTACACAATGATTTTTCTAAAACCGTCCTATAATCTCTCGGTTTTTACAATCCCTATCAGCTCTCATTTTATCTTACAGAATAGTTCTGCAGCCACAAAAAACATTACAGGGACCTACGAAACTACATCCTCTGCTGCCATCATACAAACTAACATTCTCTTATAGTCATTATTTGTAAGTAGTGATTGTTACTTACTCTTTTGAGTTATTTAATTTGTATTGATGAATTATAAATATTTTAGATATCTAAAACGGTACATTCTCATTTTTTTTAAAAGTATAATTTGTTAAATTATTTCGAAAGCTCAATATGTGTTATTTTAATTGCAAAAACTTGATTATTGAATGAATTATATGATCTTTAATTTAGATTTAGGCCGGGTTCTTGCAAACGGATCGAAAATGGATATGGGCTAATCGATTGACTAGAAAATATCGAGATGGTGTTCAAGAATTTTTGTCATGTGCGAAAACCAACGTTAAAAATGATAAGATTCGATGTCCTTATATGGATTGTAGAAATCATAGATCTCATTCAGTTGAAGAAGTTAGAAGACATTTGCTTGCTCGTAGGATTATTAGTTCATATCAAACATGGTATTTACATGGTAAAATTTGTTTGAATCCAACATCGAAGAACAAAGAAAAAGAACCTATTGTTGAGGAAGATGTAAGAGATAATTTATTTGATATGGTTAATGATTTGGAAGAACATTTTATGCATCGTCCGGAGTTATTTGATGTAATGATGAATGATGTCGATATGTCCTTTTATGACGGATGCACTAAATATACAAAATTGTCTGCATTGGTCAAATTATGGAACATGAAGGCATCGGAAGAGTAGACAAATTATAGTTTCACGATTCTTTTAGAATTTCTAAGAGAGATTCTACCAATTGATAATAAAATACCGGCTAGTATATACAAAGCTAAGAAGACGTTGAGCACTTTGGGAATGGAATATGAAAAAATTCATGCAAGTCCAAATGATTGCGTCATTTATCGAAATAGGTATGAGGGTTTTGATGAATGCCAAATTTGTAAGGAGTCAAGATGGAAGAAGGGCAAGAACCCAACGAATGGTAGCAAATGAGTGCCGGCAAAGGTGTTATGGTATATTTTTCCAGTGCTGTGTAAGCGGCGTTTATTCCGTAATGCCGATCATGCCAAGAATTTGATTTGGCACTATGATAAACGTGTTGAAGATGGCATGCTTAGATATCCAGCCGATGCACTACAATGGAAGACCTTTAATGACGGTCATCTTGAATTTAGTACAGAACTACAGAATCTACATCATGGTTTATCAGCGGACATAATGAACTCATATGATAATATGTATAGTAGGCATAGTACTTGACTTATCATACTTGTCAATTACAATCTCCCTCCGAAGTTGAGCATGAAGCGGAAGTTCCTGATGTTGACTTTATTGATCTCTGATCCTCAACAACCAAGGAATGCCATTGATGTGTACTTGGCACTGCTAATCGATGATCTAAAGAGCTTATGGGAAAAGGGGATCGAAGTTAGAGATGCTTACCGCCAAGAGACATTCACATTTCGTGCAATGTTGATGTGGACAATTAATTACTTTCCCACTTATAGAAACCTATCTGGTTATTCAGTAAAGAGTTCTATTGGTTGTCCCATTTGTATGAAAGAAATATCTTCCATCCAGTTGAAGAATGGTAAGAAAACCATTTACCTTGATCATAGGAGATTATTACCAAAAAATCATCGATACCGTAAACAAAAAAAGGCTTTCGATGGTAATACTGAAGAAAGAATCCCTCCCCGGGTTTTGACGGGCGAAGATGTTTTTGAGATGGTTAAAGAGTTGAAAGTAGTGTTCGGGAAAAGAAAACGGAGTAACAAGGATCCGGTGGTTGATGGACCTTGGAAAAAGAGGTCAATCTTCTACGAACTTCCATATTAGAGGTCACTTTTCATTCGTCATTGTGTGGATGTGATGCATATTGAGAAAAACGTTTGTGAATCAATAGTGGGCACGTAGCTTGACATTCCTAATAAGAGCAAAGATGGTGAAAAGACACGGTTGGATCTTAAGGATTTGAAGATTAGAATTAACTTGCTCCATATGAAAAGAGGGAATGCCACTTGCTTATCTCCGGCACAGTACACATTATCATGACAAGAAAAAAGAAAGCTTTGTGAGTGGCTCACTTATATAAAAGTGCCCAACGGGTATTCTTCCAACTTCAAAAGGTTGGTGTCTATGAAAGATTTGAGGCTGATTGGAATGAAAACACATGATTGTCATATCTTGATGTAACAATTATTACCGCTTGTCTTGCGAGGAGTTTTAACGAAGGATGTGAGATTCAAAATTACTAGGTTATGCTCATTTTTTAATTCGATATGCTCCAAGAAAATTGATCCATTTACACTAGATTCGCTACAATCAGAGTTGGTTAAGACATTATGCTTGCTTGAGAAGTATTTTCCATCATTCTTTTTTGACATAATGATTCATCTAATGGTGCACTTAGTACGGGAAGTTAAGCTATGTAGACCGGTGTACTTGAGATGGATGTATCCTTTTGAAAGGTACATGAAGGTTTTGAAGGGTTATGTCAATAACCGAAATAGGCCGGAAGGATGTATAGAAAAAAGCTATATAGCAGAGGAATCGGTTGAATTTTGCTCCGAGTTTTTGTCCAATGCAGAAGCAATTGGGTTGCCAAAGACTGCAAACATTGACTCGAAAGAACTATTTGTCGGCATTCTTTTGTCGATAAATTGAGGTGAATGGGAGCAAACTTGTCTCTATACTTTACATATTGGGGTTGAAGTGGAGCCTTTTATTGAAGTTCATCTACAGGAATTAAGAGATGCAAATCCAAGAAGAGGAAGAAATAAAAAGTGGTTGCAAGATGAACACAATCGGACATTTCGCCTATGGATACGAGACATGTCTTTTTGAAGGACGGCTTTTCGGAAGACTTAATGAACCTCGCTAGAGGACCGTTGACAATAGTTACACGGTATACATCATACTTCGTCAATGATTATATATTCTACACTCGCAAAAGAGATGAGAAGCATCCCGTTCAAAATAGTGGTGTTAGTATCCGTACTAAGGCTAGGTATATTTCATCTGCAAATGACAAGAATCCAACATATGGAACCATGAACTGCTTCAATTTCTTTGAAGACATTTGGGAACTTTATTACTGTGGATTGCAAGTAGCACTCTTTAAGTGTAAGTGAGCCAACAATAATTATGTCAGGATTGACAATGATGGATTTTAGATGATTGGGATACAAAAATGATCCATTCATTATGGCATCACAAGCAATCCAAGTATTTTATACAACGGATCCCAATAATTTAAAGTTGTCCTTAGTTGTGCCAATGAAGCAAAAAATGATTCATGATGGTCAAGAAGATGACGAAGATTGCTCCGACATTCCATCATTCACAAAGGGATTACCACTGGTTGAGGAGATTGATGATTTAGATGATGATATTTCTCACTTACTTCGATCTGATATTGAATGGATACGTGTTAAGGAAGCAAAGAAAAAAAAAAGTAAAACTTGAACATTTTGTCATTTGTACATCTTTACTATTTTATTTTAATTCAAGATGAATTAGATTTATTTTGTTATGTTGCTTGATCTATATTGAACATTAATGTTGAACAAAGATCAATACTATAGCCGTTTGGATGATTGTTTAAACAACACACAGGGTATTAAGTTGTGGGATGACAGGAAAAAAAAAAGATATGAAAAAAGTGTACTAGGTTTACACAATGGTTTTTGGTCAAAACCGTCATGTAAAACTAGGGTTACACGACGGTTTTTGGCCAAAACTGTCATGTAAACTCTAGATTTACATGACGGTTTTAAGGGGTTTATACAACGGTTAAACGGTTTTAGTCAAAAACCGTCGTGTAATCCTGTAATCCTAGGATTACACGACGGCTGAAAAAACCGTCGTGTAATCTTCAAAAATTTTGAAATTTTATACTTTGAAATTCGCACGTAAACCCTTAACTTAAATACATTTTCCTCTTCATTTATCATCATTTTCATCTTTAACCCTCTAGACAACTCAAAGTTTTCTCCTACCCACTATCTCCTTCGCCCACCCACCGATCGCGCCGCCGCCTTCCCCTCTCTCTTAATCTCCGATGACGCTGCAGCCGCCGCCTTCCACTCTGCTTGATGAAATGTCAAAATGATATTTTTTTTCCACCCGCCACATGCTTGATGAAATGTCAAAATGATATTTTGTTTTGGATAATCATATAGTTTGTTCGGTTTTTTTAATTGTGAAATTTATACACGAATCGTTTGTCCAATTTTTTGCCATTTTAAGTTGTAGTGTATTGTGCTTGGTTTTGTTAACGTTATTGGTGGTGAATGTGAATTTGATTTGATTAAATTAGTCCACCATACTTGTTTTCTGTATTTATGTTGCAATAAATATAGATGAGTAGTGGAATAAAAAATGACACAAAATAGAGTTGATGAATGCAAAAAGGGACGAGCACGAAGAAAAAACTCATTTAATCTCAATGTTGATGGCAAATGAAGGGCAACTTTAATGAAACGAGTCCATATGGCAAGGAAAAGAGGTGAATGAATTGAAGTCACCTTTGACGAGAAAGGACAACTTGAAGAGAAGCACGGTGATGAATTGATGAGCTAGATTAGTGTGCTCGCTCGAGAGCACGTTCCAATATGGATACAAGATTGGAGATCCCATGATTTAGACAGATTGAAAGAAATAATTTGGAAAGAAACTATTATACTTCTTTCACCGTGGATGATTGCTTTCGGAGTACTTGTTTAAAATCTTGTTGTGAAGCTACAAGGAATTTTTGACATGATTTTTTATAAGGTGTTTGTTGAGGACTTTGTAACAGAAGATAGTGTGTGGACACGGCCTCAAAAAACTATTGACAACTACCCCAATATAGAAGAAGATGATTGGGTGAAATTCGTCTAGTATAGAACATCCTCACAATTCCAACAACTTTCGGATCATGGAAGCGAAATAAAGACCAATAACGAAAAGACATCAAGAGGAGGTCAAGACGGATATAGAAAGCTTGACCAGAAAAAGGTATGTCATTAAATTTTGTTTGTAATAAATCATAGGCAAATTATTTATTTAATTATTCATGTATACTAACAATGTTAAATTACATTTTAAGGAGACTAGGAAATGGGAAAAAAGAGATCGGTTGTGGTTAGATTCACAGATAGACACAGATGGAGAGTTCAAGGATCCATAATATCAAAAAGTTAGCGAGTTGATAGTAAGTTTACTAATTAATAATAAATTCTTCATCACTAGAAGTGGGACGATTAACACTTTTATTTATAATGTGTCTTTTAATTATCCCGTAGATGCAATACAACACACAAGAGAGCCAAGACACTCTCAAATCAGTTGGCACTACTGATGTATTGACCCAAGCATTATCCAGACTCGAACACCCAGGACGTATTCGTGGGCAATCAAAGTTCGTACAGCAGTCTCAGTACTTCAACCTAAATCAAAGTTCAAATAGAGGTAATGAAGTACTATCAATGAGACATGAAATAGAAGAATTAAAGGTGTTGGTGCGTGATCTATGTGCAAAGAAAGATGTAGAGCCGTCGTTTGACTAGGAGAATGTGCCAACCATTGACCAACACAATAGCTTTAAGGCTAGTTGCTCTATCTAAGAAAAACAACCTGGAGTGTATGATCTACCAACCATGTCGGTCGACAGTCAGGAGTGTAAGCTCTATATTTTTGATGAACTTCATGATGGACAGTTGCTTGTTATGTTTGGAAGAGCATGGTTGGAAAGCCTTCCCACCGATATAGTTCATGGGATTCCTCTGGGTGAAGGAACATGTGAGTATCAATCAATGTGCCAACATTAAAAAAAACAGCATTACCTATTCCGATGTACGAGGCAGCAACTGTGGAGGAGGCTGTTAATGGGTTTGTAGCTTGGCCTAAAACATTAGTTGAGCTTGATACGAATATGAACAAAGTGAGTCGAGGGCCTTGTCACGTTGCTGACCAAGCAACTGAGGGAACCAAATGCCAGAAAAAACTAGGAAAAAAATTGATCAACTCTCGAACTGAGGTACAATAAGATGCGCAACAACACAAAACTTTGTTCGACTTTAATAAAATAAACATAGAGACGAGGCCTTTGGCTTATTATGCATATAGTTCTATGCATGAAGGTAATTAGATAGAGGTCCCAATACCATACATGATTAGTGGTACTGACATGCCTATATTTCTGAACTTTGATGATATTTATGAGTTCATTAATTTTCAAGATATCTGATAACTCTATGAAATAGAGTTATTTAACATGCTTTTAAGCTTATTAATTGTTGTTATTTTAAGATAATATGTCTTATTTTTAGTATTTTATATAATATTAATTAGTTTGTTTTAAATAGAGGATGGATAAAGAGTAATAGTTAATTTTGGCTTTTGGCATATTATTTTATGTTTAATATTGGTTATTTGCTCATTATGTTTGTACATGACAGCTGTGAGAAGGTTACTAATCTTAGTAACCAAGAAGGCACGTGGAGCTAGGTCATCTTTTGGAGGATTGGAATAAAAAGGGAAAGTTAACAATTTAAAGGGGGCATCCATTCTTATGTGGAAAAGGAGGAGGGCAGAGCCGTTTTGGGCAATAGAGAAAGACAGAGAGTTTTTCTGAAGGAGAAAAGGAAGACGAAGAAAAGGAGGAGAGGACGAAAAAGAGGGAGACGACGGAAATATCAGAGAAGAAGGAGATAGGAAGATATTTTGTTTTGTGCTGAAGATCTTTCCAATTTTTCAGTTCCTTCTAAACCTTTTCTTAATCTTTTGATTTTTCATTGGAATGATGAATCTGTGAATTAAGATTTATATTTGTGATTTCTGTAATTTGAACATGAACTAAATCCTCTAGCTAGGATTATTGATGGAACCAAGGTTGCAATGAAGATCTAGATGTTGAATTAACTGTTTAGTGAATTTTATTTGGGTTATTCAAGCGTTTTGTATTGCTTAGTTTCTGTTGATTGACAGGCCATCAATTGGTAGAATATACAAACTAGAATTAATTCTGGGAAGATCAATTTTGGTTGGATTTAACTTGGATAATATAAGTGAACGATATAGGAATATATTGTTTTCTTGTACAACACATTAAAATTGTTGCTTAATATTATATTTGGAAAACTGAGATGCATAGGGATATGTTAATTTTGGTTTGAAGAATTGGAAGCACGACATCTTTCAGAAGATGATTGTGCAGAATTTTAGTTGACTGGATAACTTTGCTGCAGCATTTCCTACAGCATTTGTGGTCAGATTTGCAACTAAGGGAAAATCAATAATTCTAGCCATCACCCATCATTGATTCATAGCCTAAGCCTTTGATATAGCCACGCTCCATCTTTTGTTTGCATTTTTTATTTCACCCATTCATTTATATTCAGTTTTTATAATTTTAGTATTCAAATCAATTCCCAATTCGTTTTAAACCGATTGTTTTTATAATTAATTTTTGATAATTCAATCCTGTGGAGACGATACTCTACTTACTACTATATTACTTGTTTGATTACGTGCACTTGCGTAGTATTTTCGCATACATATTTTTGACGAACAAGTTTTTGGCGCTATTGCCGGGGGTTGTTATTATCGAAAATTTATATTATAGGAACCAATTTTTTTCATTTATTTTGCTTTTCTCAACTGTAATCAATTCTGGTTGTTTTTTTTTAGGTGTGGTTCTCTTGCATGATTAGGCCGAGGGACACATATTTGGTTCCCTTAGATCCGGAAATTGAAAGAACTTTCAGAGCAAGAAGAAGGGAACAACTAGGTGCCGCTAGAATGGAAGGAAGGGCTGAAGGCGCAGTATTGAACAATAATGTCAACAATGCTGCAGCAATGGCAGATGACAGAGACAGGGCAATAAGGGATTATACTGTCCCTATGTTGCACGGGCTGCATTCTAGTATTGTTAGACCGGAAATTCAACTCCAACAATTTGAGTTGAAGCCTGTGATGTTTCAGATGCTCCAAACAGTGGGTCAATTCAGCGGGATGCCTACTGAGATCCTCGTTTGCACCTGAGATTGTTTATGGAAGTGAGTGATTCCTTCAAGCTTCATGGTGTAACTGAATAAGAGCTTCGACTCAAATTATTTCCTTATTCTCTACGAGACAGAGCTAGAGCCTGGTTGAACTCTTTACCACCAGATTCAGTAGCAACATGGAACGATTTGGCTGAGAAATTTTTGGTGAAGTATTTTCCTCCGAACAAAAATGCCAAACTTCAGAATGACATCACATCGTTTCAGCAAATAGATGGAGAGGCTCTCTATGAAGCATGGGAGCGTTTTAAAGAGTTGCTTAGAAAATGCCCATACAACGGACTTCCCCATTGGATCCAAATGGAGACTTTTTTACAATGGTCTTAATGCTCAAACTTGGAGTATGGTGGATGCATCTGGAAATGGAGCCCTTTTGATGAAATCTTACAATGAAGCTTACGAGATTTTAGAGAGAATGTCTAACAACAATTACCAGTGGCCTACGGAGAGAGTTTCTACGGGAAGGCGTGTAGCGGGAGTTCGTGAGGTAGATGCCGTTACAGCTTTTACAGCTCAAGTATCTTCATTGTCCAACATATTGAAGTCCATAAATATGGCAGCAGGGGCAAGTTCGGTGCAGGCAGTTGATGTTGAGTGTGTTTATTGTGGTGAGGGTCATTCATTTGAGAATTGCCCAGCCAACCCAGTCTCAGTTTGTTATGTGAATAATTTCAACAGGAATAACAATCCATATTCCAACACTTACAACCCAGGGTGGAGGCAGCATCCGAATTTTTCATGGGGTGATCAGGGAACTAGTTCTTCAGCTGGGCTAAATAAACCGACACACCATTCAACAGCAGCAACGAAGACATCCGCTTCAAGAACAACCGAATCCCATTGAGGCACTGCTCAAGGAATACATGACGAAGAATGATGCAATCATTCAGAATCAATCAGTTATTATTCAGAGTCAAGCTGCATAACTGAGGACTTTGGAGAATCAGGTAGGGCAGCTACCCAATGCTTTGAACAATAAGCCCCAAGGATTGCTTCCTAACGATACGGAGAACCCCAGAAGAGATGGCAAAGAGCATTGCAAGGCTATTACACTCCGGAATAACAGACAAGTTAATCAACCAATCTGACAACCTACTCAAGATACAGAACCCTCTTCAATCCAAAATCAGCCAAATCCACAATCAGAAACTAAAGCAGATCGAAATGCTACAGTAAGACTACAGCAAAGCAGCAGTAAAGAAGATAAGGATGATGCAGTAGAGCAAAATGCTACAGCAAAGCTCCAGTAAAGCAGATCAGAGAGACCTCCACCACCATTTCCGCAACCATTTCAGAATCAAAAACAGGACATGCAATTCAAAAAGTTTTTAGATGTGTTTTAAGTAGCTGCACATCAACATTCCACTTGTGAAAGCTTTGGAACAGATGCCTAGCTATGTTAAATTCATGAAGGACATTCTTTCGAAGAAACGAAGGCTAGGTGAGTTCGAGATGGTGTCACTAACTGAAGAGTGCAATGCGATATTAAAGAACAAGCTGCCACCTAAGCTGGAAGATCCTGGCAGTTTCACCATACCATGCTCCATTGGGAACCGGTACTTTGGAAGGGCATTATGTGACCTAGGAGCAAGTATAAATCTGATGCCCATGTCTATCTTTAAAAAGCTGGGAATTGGGGAAGCAAGACCTACAACAGTAACTCTCCAATTAGCTGACAGATAATTTGCTCATCCAGAAGGGAAAATTGAAGATGTGCTCGTGAAAGTAGACAAATTTATTTTTCCAGTGGATTTCATTGTTATGGAATATGAAGCAGACAAGGAGGTGCCGATTATTCTGGGAAGACCATTTTTGGCCACAGGCAGAACAGTAAAAGATGTGCAGAAAGGCGAGTTGACTATGAGAGTTCATGATCAGCAGGTTACTTTCAACGTATTTAAGGTGATTTGTTTTGCTGACGATGTTGAGGAATGTTCAGCCATCACTGTTTTGGATTCACTAGTGGTTGGGGAATTTGAGAAGTCATGCTCTACTAAACTGACAAAGGAAGATGACCTGGCTAATACTGAAGTGGATGAGGGAACCAGTCATAATCAAGTCTTCTGGATGGAGAATAAGCATACAGCAGCTAGAGTTGGGAAGCAATTTGAATCCCTTGAGTTATTAGAAAGGAACCTCAAATAACATAAATCATCTGTCGAAGAACCACCTACTTTGGAACTAAAACCTCTACCTACACACTTGAGGGATAGTGGTAGCAGAAAGAAAAAGCGAAAAAAAAAAAAACTGGATTCACAGGACATCGGCTGCACTTTGGATGTTTTGCTACAGAAAAATTATTTGTCAGAAAGACATGCTGCAGAGAATTTAGGGAGAACTTTCAAAGTTAATGGACAACGACTTAAGCATTATTGGGCTGATGGTTTTAGTCGTCAGAAAACATCCATCTCAATACAAGATGCATGAACCACTGCATAGTCAGGCTGATGACTCTAAAACAAGTGCTTGAGGGTGGCAACCCCACATTCTCTATTTCTTAAATTACATTTGATTGACTACTTTTGTTGATTTTCTGTTCAATTTTTGTTCCATTCTGTTCTTAAGTTTTTATTTTTATTTTTATTTTTTCTTTTCATTTCTTTGGTGCAAGGTTTGCAGCAGATTCTGGTGATTTTGCTACAGCATTTCTTTATGATGAATCAGTTTGCCACAGCAAAGCTGCAGCAAAATCGGACAGAACTGGAGAGCAATCTGTATTAAAATGCTGCGGGAAATGCTACAGCAAAGCTACAGCAAAATCGGGCAGAACTGGAGAACAATCTATATTAAAATGTTGTGGGAAATGCTACAGCAAAGCTGCAGCAGTTAAAGATATATATATATAATATATATATAGGTAGATATTCCACAACCCTACAGGCTCCACTTCCCTTTTGTTTTCTTCTTCAGCGCCGACCAGCCGCATCGCTCCATTCACCGGCCCACACAGCCCCAGCACAGGCGAGCTCACGCCGGCCACCAACTCATTTCACCGCCAACCAGACTCCACCAACTGTGCCATTGATTCCACCAATTGGCTGTGCACTTCCCACTATTTCCACCGATCCAACCAAAGGAGGCACCAACTACCCATCAAGCCAGGGAGTTTCTACCTTTCTCTTTTTCTTAGTTTTAGAGTGTTCTATTTTGTTTTGTTGTTTTTGTTCTGTTTAGTGTTGTTTTGTTCCAACAGTGAGGACACTGCTGATTTTAAGTTTGGGGGCAGGGAGTTTGATTTGTTGATATGAGTTTGTTTTGTTTTTGTCTAAAAAAAAAAAAAATTTAAAATTAGTATGTTTTGTTTGCTCTGGTTTGGCTATAGCAAAGTTGGTTTGAGGAAATTCTATGAAGATTAATAGTGTTTTGAAATTCTCAGAATATGGAATGAATTGGTATTAGTTGAGTATGATTGATGTTTATTATTGGTTTGCTCCTTAAATGAGATTGCTTAAATGATGCACATCATACTATAGCTTTGTGTTTCATTCGAAAAACTTAGGAAATTTTAAATCACAGTAAGAGTTTGGGATTTGAGAACTGATTGTATGAAACTTTCGAGGCGAAACGGTAAGAAGCCAAGTATCCTGGGATGAATTGATATGTGTTTAGAGTATGGATATTTCTAAAAGGGCTGTTATTTGAAGGTTAAAAAAAAAAAGATATTCCGCTAATTGGAATTGCCTAGTAACCAGGAGTAACATGAGCCCCATGTGTACTTTTGCGTCAAAAAGTGGTTCTGAATATGAGTAGGCTCTAGCAAATCTGATTAGTGACGTTGCTAAGTAACCGGGTGTCTTCATCACCAATGTTGACATTCACGTAAAAAGGTAACACGACATGAAGATTTATAAAAAAAAAAAAAAAAAAAAAAAAGCATACACCCTGTACAAGCCTTAAGCAATAATCAGTGCAACATGTTTAATCTCAGGTGTTTAGTAAACTGCTACTAGTGGAGAAGGAGTTATACAGTCAGCCTATCGAATCATTAGCTAGGCTCAATGATCTTGATTTGAATGACCTAAGTAATTCAAGGATGCTTAACTATAGTTGCACACATACACCTTTAGAGGAGTCTCATTTGGGAGTGAATTCAGTTGGAATGGATGCTAATACTTAATGAATGCGGATTTTGACTATGAGTTGGAAATTAAGAAGCACTTCTGAGATTGGAGAATCAACTTGTTTAGCATCCAGAGGAATTGTTTGTTTTGTGCATTGAGTTTTTCTTTTTGTATGTTGTGTTTTGTGTTTATTTTGGCATTACTCAAGGACAAGCAATGATTTAAGTTTGGGGTTGTGATAACTCTATGAAATAGAGTTATTTAATATGCTTTTAAGCTTATTAATTGTTGTTATTTTAAGATAATATGTCTTATTTTTAGTATTTTATATAATATTAATTAGTTTGTTTTAGTTAGAGGATGGGTAAAGAGTTGTAGTTAATTTTGGCTTTTGGCATATTATTTTATGTTTAATTTTGGTGTTGCCTTACAGCTGGCAAAGATTTATTTGCTCATTATGATTGTACATGACAGCTGTGAAAATGTTACAAATCTTAGCAACCAAGAAGGCACTTGGAGCTAGGGCATCTTTTGGAGGATTGGAATAAAAAGGGAAAGTTAACAATTTAAAGGAGGCAGCCATTCTTCTGTGGAAAAGGGGGAGGGCAGAGCCGTTTCTGGGCAATAGAGAAAGGCAGAGAGTTTTTCTGAGGAGAAAAGGAAGACGAAGAAAAGGGGGAGAGGACGAAAAAGAGGGAGACGACGGAAATATCAGAGAAGAAGGAGATAGGAAGATATTTTGTTTTGTGCTGAAGATCTCTCCAATTTTTCAGTTCCTTCTAAACCTTTTCTTAATCTTTTGATTTTTCATTGGAATGATGAATCTGTGGATTGAGATTTGTATTTGTGATTTCTGTAATTTGAACATGAACTTAATCCTCTAGCTAGGATTATTGATGGAACCAAGGTTGCAATGAAGATCTAGATATTGAGTTAACTATTTAGTGAATTTTATTTGGGTTATTCAAGCGTTTTGTATTGCTTAATATCTGTTGATTGATTGGCCATCAATTGGTATTGTATACAAACTAGAATTAATTCTAGGAAGATTAATTTTGGTTGGATTTAACTTGGATAATATAAGTGAATTTTATAGGAATATATTGTTTTCTTGTACAACACATTAAAATTGTTGCTTAATATTATGTTTGGAAAACTGAGATGCATAGGGATATGTTAATTTTGGTTTGAAGAACTGGAAGCACGACATCTTTCGGAAGAGGATTGTGTAGAATTTTAGTTGACTGGATAACTTTGCTGCAGCATTTCCTACAACATTTGTGGTCAGATTTTCAACTAAGGGGAAATCTGTAATAATTGACCTTGTTACAAATTATGATTTCTTGTTTCTCAAGGAATCAAAATTTGTATTATGTATAAGTATATGAATTTGCCTGATCTGAGTATCAGAATTAGGATTTATGTATGATTATATTCCGGTCAAAGTTTGGCCAGAATGATTTGAGCTATGATAGGAATTTATGATTGTATTCCGGTCAAGGTTTGGCCAGAATGATTTAAAGTATGATAGGAATTTACGATTTTATGTTAGTCAAAGTTTGACCAGAAAAGTCAAAGCTTGATGGTACTATTGTATAACAGGCAGTATAGAAATTATACTGTGAAAAACCGCCATTACGGATAGACAAGCAAGTTTAAGGTACGGACTGTGTTAGAAAAATCAAGCACAATATTTAGGACAATAAGGACTAATGAGCTTTAAGTTCTAAGAAAAACCTAAACGCAGTCCAGTTTTATGTAGATAAATTTTGGACTGCAGTTTAGTATGACAGTATTTTTTTTATTGAATACAGTATTTGTTATATTTGTTTTAGTATGAAAATAGATTGTTTTTAAGATTTAAAGCCAAACAGAGCCCTAGGTGAAGGACACCTCATCAAGGGATAATTATGCTATTTTTGAATTTTTTAAAAATTGGGAAAGTATTACAAGAACTTTCTTGAATCTTTTCCTTCACTAATGGCCGGCCACCTCATGGGGAGTTTTCAGCAAATAAAATTTTTGTAGGGCTTGGAGAGCAATTTAAGGAATAAAAATAAATCAAGAAAGAAAATTTATTTTCACCTATAAATAGGTGTGTTGGGTAGTGATTTTTTTTAGTCATTTTATTTGAAAAATCCCCAAAAACTCTTGCCATTTTCTCTCTTCCTTTCTCTGCTCAGCCGAACCCCATAGACAGCAAAACCCCAGGTGTGTGGTCAGAATTTTTAGTGAGGGAAAGCTAGAAAACCATTTTCGGACATCAAGCTAGAAAGTTCTCTTCGGTTTGGAGGTAATCTCTCAACCTCCTAAGCCTCTAAATTCTGTCTTTTTGAGTTATTTACAGTGTATTTCCAGCTTGTTTGTAAGAGCTTAAACTCATTCATTTATGTCCTTATTTTGCTTGGTTTGCTTAGAATGTGCTTGATTTAGGTTTTAGTATGTTTATGTTTCAATTTGGTGCATGATTGGGAATGTATGCTCTAGAAATTAAGTAGATGATATGTGTGACCATTAGGTGGTTGATGTATGTCCCCATAGGCTTATGATTTATGTTGAATGGCTGATTATGGTATTGAATGATTGTATATTGAACTAGGGTTCAAGAAAACCCTAGAGAACCCTAGAAAACTCAAGTTTAGTGAACTTCATCAAATGGGTTTGATAAAATAATTGTATGTATGAGATTGAATGAACGGGTATGAGAACATTAGATTATATGCTACATGCTTGATGTAGGCTCACGGTTATGACCGTTTGAGGTAGGGTGTGCGTAATTTTTACGTGAGAGTGAACCGAAACCAAAACTGCCAGTTCGGGTGAAAACTGAGCTGTGAATTGGAAACGGTATTTTGAGGCCATTAGAGGCCGAATTTGAGAAAACTCAAAACTGAAAAGTTGTAGGAAATTGAAAATGATAGGGGACAACGTGGACATTTTTTGAAAATAAAGCTCCAGAGGTCTTCGTTTTTACTAAAATCCGTGCCTGGACCGCCCAGACCTATGTGCACGGCCAGGCAGTTTCAACAAAGAAAATGTATAAGTTAAGATCAGAACTGGGTTTTTGTCAAAACATGAAAGTTGTAGGATTTTTCAATATCTAAAAATTTCGTGGAGAAAAGTTTTTCAAAATCCAAACAGATTTCAAAGTAAAACTGAATCAGAACAATAAGCTCTAGTTCAGAATTTTAAAACAGTGCATGCACAGGAAATTCCTGCACATTCACTGACGATTTGACTGTTTTCTGCAAATTCCTTCAAAACTTAGACAGTTTTATTTAAAAACAGTTTTAAATGGTTAATTAAACCCAGTTTAGTAAGAAAAGAATTAATTAAGCAAAGTAAGTAAAGTAAGCAAATTGGTAACCTATTATAATCATATGGGTTACCTAATTTTAATTGGGCCTAGTTAATTGAGAATAAATGTTGTATGTTGGGCCTTGGGTCTAAGTTTATTTAAGGTAACCTTTAAGGATACCACCTTATTAATTGTTGGGCCTTAGTAGCTCAACAAGCTTTTTAAATGTTCACCCAAGATGGGCCTATATCGAAGGTTACTCATAGTAACCTAATAGGATGCCCATACCAAGATCATTGGGCCTTGAGCCCAAAGTTCATTAGGTAATCAAACAGGATACTGTTTGATTTCCATTAGGGCCTGTGCCCTAGGGTTACACTTAGTAACCAACAAGGAAATTATTAAGCTTATAAGGGGGACATATATCTAGGGTCACAGATAGATGTTGGTTAGGGTACCAACATCTAATGAAATAAGTTAAGGTAAGATAGGATGATCCTTATCTTACTTCCTTTTTGAAAACAAGAAGGTAACTTGTTGAGGTAACCTGTCGGAATGACAAACCACAGGACTTAGCATAACCTGTAAGTACAACTCCGCCTACAGCATAGGCAAATGATTTTTATGACTTTGCATGTTTTTAAAGATCATGCATTTATGTGATATGTGTGATGTATGTTTATTATTGCGACATCATGAAGCATGTTCACAAATGATAAATCATGTGGTAAGAAGAAGATTATGTTTTAAGAAAGAACTGTTTTATGAAAAGGTTTTTAAGTATGATGTGTCGTACCAACCTGCTCTAGGTCAAGTTTGGTTCATGGTTTGAGTTGGACTGGGCTGGCCGCCCCAACCACTCCATGACTACGCGCCACGGTACGTACAATTATGAGGGCCCAAAACTATGAAAGCATAATAAAAGCATAACTGGCTCATGCATTGCTTTATTAAGTTTGTTTTGCGGATTCAAGGTTGTACATGCTAGGCGAAAGCTCACAACTTACGTTTATGCTGTAGGTAAGCTTCCTACTGGCAATTCTTGATGCAAGGTGGTGAGGTTTAGCAGGGCTATCTGTGAAACGTGGGAATGGAGACTGCTACGCGTTTTGAAATATATATAAGTATGGTTTGTTTAGTACAAAGTTATTTTATGTTACGATCCTTTTGATGAGTAAATATTAGTTAAGTACAAGTTATTTTACTTTATAACAGTTTTGAATAGTAATTACTAAATAAGTATGTATATATATTGTAAATATATAAGGAGCAAAGTTTTTATTCAAGAAGTTTTAAAAAGAAAAGAAAAAAAAAATATGTACGATATTTCCGCATAAGTAAGTAAGTATGTTAAACTAGTATGTATGATAAATATGGTAACGGCCTACATAAGGGCGGGTCGTTACAATATGTTAAGTTAGTATGTAAGATAAGTAACTGTAACGGCCTACGTAAGGGCGGGTTGTTACAAAATCAAGAATTCTAGCCATCACCCATAATTGATTCATAGCCTAAGCCTTTGATATAGCCACGCTCCATCTTTTGTTTGCATTTTTTATTTCACCCATTCATTAATATTCAGTTTTTATAATTTTAGTATTCAAATCAATTCCCAATTCGTTTTAAACCGATTGTTTTTTATAATTAATTTTTGATAATTCAATCCTGTGGAGACGATACTCTACTTACTACTATATTACTTGTTTGATTACGTACACTTGCGTAGTATTTTCGCATACATATTTTTGGCGAACAAGTTTTTGGCGCCATTGCCGGGGGTTGTTATTATCGAAAATTTATATTATAGGAACCAATTTTTTTCATTTATTTTGCTTTTCTCAACAGTAATCAATTCTGGTTGTTTTTTTTTTAGGTGTGGTTCTCTTGCATGATTAGGCCGAGGGATACAGATTTGGTTCCCTTAGATCCGGAAATTGAAAGAACTTTCAGAGCAAGAAGAAGGGAACAACTAGGAGCCGCTAGAATGGAAGGAAGGGCTGAAGGCGTAGTATTGAACAATAATGTCAACAATGCTGCAGCAATGGCAGATGACAGAGACAGGGCAATAAGGGATTATACTGTCCGTATGTTGCACGGGCTGCATTCTAGTATTGTTAGACCGAAAATTCAAGTCCAACAATTTGAGTTGAAGCCTGTGATGTTTCAGATGCTCCAAACAGCGGGTCAATTCAGCAGGATGCCTACTGAAGATCCTCATTTGCACCTGAGATTGTTTATGGAAGTGAGTGATTCCTTCAAGCTTCATGGTGTAACTGAATAAGCGCTTCGACTCAAATTATTTCCTTATTCTCTACGAGACAGAGCTAGAGCCTGGTTGAACTCTTTACCACCAGATTCAGTAGCAACATGGAACGATTTGGCTGAGAAATTTTTGGTGAAGTATTTTCCTCCGAACAAAAATGCCAAACTTCAGAATGGCATCACATCGTTTCAGCAAATAGATGGAGAGGCTCTCTATGAAGCATAGGAGCGTTTCAAAGAGTTACTTAGAAAATGCCCATACAACGGACTTCCCCATTGGATCCAAATGGAGACTTTTTTACAATGGTCTTAATGCTCAAACTCGGAGTATGGTGGATGCATCTGCAAATGGAGCCCTTTTGATGAAATCTTACAATGAAGCTTACGAGATTTTAGAGAGAATGTCTAACAACAACTACCAGTGGCCTACTGAGAGAGTTTCTATGGGAAGGCGTGTAGTGGGAGTTCGTGAGGTAGATGCCGTTACAGCTTTTACAGCTCAAGTATCTTCATTGTCCAACATATTGAAGTCCATAAATATGGCAGCAGGGGCAAGTTCGGTGCAGGCAGTTGATGTTGAGTGTGTTTATTGTGGTGAGGGTCATTCATTTGAGAATTGCCCAGCCAACCCAGCCTCAGTTTGTTATGTGAATAATTTCAATAGGAATAACAATCCATATTCCAACACTTACAACCCAGGGTGGAGGCAGCATCCGAATTTTTCATGGGGTGATCAGGGAACTAGTTCTTCAGCAGGGCTGAATAAACCGACACACCATTCAACAGCAGCAACGAAGACATCTGCTTCAAGAACAACCGAATCCCATTGAGGCACTGCTCAAGGAATACATGACGAAGAATGATGCGATCATTCAGAATCAATCAGTCATTATTCAGAGTCAAGCTGCATAACTGAGGACTTTGAAGAATCAGGTAGGGCAGCTAGCCAATGCTTTGTACAATAAACCCCAAGGATCGCTTCCTAACGATACAGAGAACCCCAGAAGAGATGGCAAGGAGCATTGCAAGGCTATTACACTCTGGAATGGCAGACAAGTTGATCAACCAATCCGACAACCTACTCAAGATACAGAACCCTCTTCAATCCAAAATCAGCCAAATCCACAATCATAAACTAAAGCAGATCGAAATGCTACAGTAAGGCTACAGCAAAGCAGCAGTAAAGAAGATCAGGATAATGCAATAGAGCAAAATGCTACAGCAAAGCTCCAGCAAAGCAGATCAGAGAGACCTTAACCACCATTTCCGCAACAATTTCAGAATCAAAAACAGGACAAAGCAATTTAGAAAGTTTTTAGATGTGTTTTAAGTAGCTGCACATCAACATTCCACTTGTGGAAGCTTTGGAACAGATGCCTAGCTATGTTAAATTCATGAAGGACATTCTTTCGAAGAAACGAAGGTTAGGGGAGTTCGAGATGGTGGCACTAACAGAAGAGTGCAGTGCGATATTGAAGAACAAGCTGCCACCTAAGCTGGAAGATCCTGGCAGTTTCACCATACCATGCTCCATTGGGAACCGGTACTTTGGAAGGGCATTATGTGACCTAGGAGCAAGTATAAATCTGATGCCCATGTCTATCTTTAAAAACTGGGAATTGGGGAAGCAAGACCTACAATAGTAACTCTCCAATTAGGTGACAGATCATTTGCTCATCCAGAAGGGAAAATTGAAGATGTGCTCGTGAAGGTGGACAAATTTATTTTTCCAGTGGATTTCATTGTTATGGAATATGAAGCAGACAAGGAGGTGCCGATTATTCTGGGAAGACCATTTTTGGTCACAGGCAGAACATTAATAGATTTGCAGAAAGGCGAGTTGACTATGAGAGTTCATGATCAGCAGGTTACTTTCAACGTATTTAAGGTGATGCGTTTTGCTGACGATGTTGAGGAATGTTCAGCCATCACTGTTTTGGATTCACTAGTGGTTGGGGAATTTGAGAAGTCATGCTCTACTAAACTGACAAAGGAAGATGACCTGGCTAATACTGAAGTGGATGAGGGAACCAATCATAATCAAGTCTTCTGGATGGAGAGCAAGCATACATCAGCTAGAGTTGGGAAGTAATTTGAGTCCCTTGAGTTATTAGAAAGGAACCTCAAATCACATAAATCATCTGTCGAAGAACCACCTACTTTGGAACTAAAACCTCTACCTACACCTTGAGGGATAGTGGTAGCAGAAAGAAAAAGCGAAAAAAAAACTGGATTCACAGGACATCGGCTGCACTTTGGATGTTTTGCTGCAGAAAAATTATTTGTCAGAAAGACATGCTGCAGAGAATTCAGGGAGAACTTTCAAAGTTAATGGACAACGACTTAAGCATTACTGGGGTGATGGTTTCAGTCGTCAGAAAACGTCCATCTCACTACAAGATGCATGAACCACTGTATAGTCAGGCTGATGACTCTAAAACAAGTGCTTGAGGGAGGAAACCCTACATTCTCTATTTCTTAAATTACATTTGATTGACTACCTTTGTTGATTTTTTGTTCGATTTTTGTTCCATTCTGTTCTTCAGTTTTTATTTTTAATATATTTTTTTTCTTTTCATTTCTTTGGTGCAAGGTTTGCAGCAGATTCTGGTGATTTTGCTACGGCATTTCTTTATGATGAATCAGTTTGCTACAGCAAAGCTGCAGCAAAGTCGGGCAGAACTGGAGAGCGATCTGTATTAAAATGCTGTGGGAAATGCTACAGTAAAGCTGCAGCAAAATCGGGTAGAACTGGAGAGCAATCTGTATTAAAATGCTATGGAAAATGCTACAGCAAAGCTGCAGCAAAATCGCGCAGAACTGGAGAGTAATCTATATTAAAATGCTGCGGGAAATGCTACAGCAAAGCTACAGCAAAATCGGACAGAACTGGAGAACAATCTATATTAAAATGCTGTGGGAAATGCTACAGCAAAGAAGCAGCAAAAAAAAAACACTAATATATATATATATATATATAGGTAGATATTCCACAACCCTACAGGCTCCACTTCCCTTTTGTTTTCTTCTTCAGCACCGACCAGCTGCATCGCTCCATTCACCGGCCCACACAGCCCCAGCACCAGGCGAGCCCACGCCGGCCACCAACTTACTTCCCCACCAACCAGACTCCACCAACTGCGCAATTGATTCCACCAATTGGCTGTGCACTTCCCACTATTTCCACCTATCCAACCAAGGGAGGCACCAACTACCCATCAAGCCAGGGAATTTCCACCTTTCTCTTTTTCTTAGTTTTATAGTGTTCTGTTTTGTTTTGTTGTTTTGTTCTGTTTTATGTTGTTTTGTTCCAACAGTGAGGACACTGTTGATTTTAAGTTTGGGGGTAGGGAGTTTGATTTGTTGATATAAGTTTGTTTTGTTTTTGTCTAAAAAAAAAATTAAAAAAAATAGTATGTTTTGTTTGCTCTGGTTTGGCTATAGCAAAGTTGGTTTGAGGAAATTCTATGAAGAGTAATAGTGTTTTGAAATTCTCAGAATATGGAATGAATTGTTATGAGTTGAGTATGGTTGATGTTTATTATTAGTTTGCTCCTTAAATGAGATTGCTTAAATGATGCACATCATACTATAGCTTTGTGTTTCATTTGAAAAACTTAGGAAATTTTAAATCACAGTAAGAGTTTGGGATTTGAGAACTGATTGTATGAAACTTTCGAGGTGAAACGGTAAGAAGCCAAGTATCCTGGGATAAATTGATATGTGTTTAGAGTATGGATATTTCAAAAAGGTCTGTTATTTGAAGGTTAAAAAAAAAAAAAAACTATTCCGCTATTTGGAATTGCCTAGTAACCAGGAGTAACATGAGCCCCATGTGTACTTTTACATCAAAAAGTGGTTCTGAATATGAGTAGGCTCTAGCAAATCTAATTAGTGACGTTGCTGAGTAATCGGGTGTCTTCATCACTAATGTTGACATTCACGTAAAAAGGTAACATGACATGAAGATTTAAAAAAAAAAGAAAAAAAAGCATACACCCTGTACAAGCCTTAAGCAATAATCAGTGAAACAAGTTTAATCTCAAGTGTTTGGTAAACTGCTACTAGTGAAGAATGAGTTATGCAGTCAGCCTATCGAATCATTAGCTAGGCTCAATGATCTTGATTTGAATGACCTAAGTAATTCAAGGATGCTTAACTATAGTCGCACACATACACCTTTAGAGGAGTCTCATTTGGGAGTGAATTCAGTTGGAATAGATGCTAATACTTAATGAATGCGGATTTTGACTATGAGTTGGAAATTAAGAAGCACTTCTGAGATTGGAGAATCAACTTGTTTAGCATCCAGAGCAATTATTTGTTTTGTGTTTTGAGTTTTTCTTTTTGTATGTTGTGTTTTGTGTTTATTTTGGCATTACTCGAGGACGAGCAATGATTTAAGTTTAGGGGTGTGATAACTCTATGAAATAGAGTTATTCAATATGCTTTTAAGCTTATTAATTGTTGTTATTTGAAGATAATATGTCTTATTTTTAGTATTTTATATAATATTAATTAGTTTGTTTTAGTTAGAGGATGGGTAAAGAGCTGTAGTTAATTTTGGCTTTTGGCATATTATTTTATGTTTAATTTTGGTGTTGCCTTACAGCTGGCAAAGATTTATTTGCTCATTATGTTTGTACATGACAGCTGTGAAAAGGTTACTAATCTTAGCAACCAAGAAGGCACGTGGAGCTAGGGCATCTTTTGGAGGATTGGAATAAAAAGGGAAAGTTAACAATTTAAATGAGGCAGCCATTCTTCTGTGGAAAAGGAGGAGGGCAGAGCCGTTTCTGGGCAATAGAGAAAGGCAGAGAGTTTTTCTGAAGGAGAAAAGGAAGATGAAGAAAAGGGGGAGAGGACGAAAAAGAGGGAGACGACGGAAATATCAGAGAAGAAGGAGATAGGAAGATATTTTGTTTTGTGCTGAAGATCTCTCCAATTTTTAGTTCCTTCTAAACCTTTTCTTAATCTTTTGATTTTTCATTAGAATGATGAATCTGTGGATTGAGAATTATATTTTTGATTTCTGTAATTTGAACATGAACTAAATACTCTAGCTAGGATTATTGATGGAACCAAGGTTGCAATGAAGATCTAGATGTTGAGTTAACTGTTTAGTGAATTTTATTTGGGTTATTCAAGCGTTTTGTATTGCTTAATATCTGTTGATTGATTGGCCATCAATTGGTAGAATATACAAACTAGAATTAATTCTGGGAATGTTAATTTTGGTTGGATTTAACTTGGATAATATAAATGAATGATATATGAATATATTGTTTTCTTGTACAACACATTAAAATTATTGCTTAATATTATGTTTGGAAAACTGAGATGTATAGGGATATGTTAATTTTGGTTTGAAGAACTGGAAGCACGACATCTTTCGGAAGAGGATTGTGTAGAATTTAGTTGACTAGATAACTTTGCTGCGGCATTTCCTACAGCATTTGTGGTCAGATTTTCAACTAGGGGGAAATCAATAATTCTAACCATCACCCATCATTGATTCATAGCCTAAGCCTTTGATATAGCCACGCTCCATCTTTTGTTTGAATTTTTTATTTCACCCATTCATTTATATTCAGTTTTTATAATTTTAGTATTCAAATCAATTCCCAATTCGTTTTAAACCGATTGTTTTTTATAATTAATTTTTGATAATTCAATTCCTGTGGATACGATACTCTACTTACTACTATATTACTTGTTCGATTACGTGCACTTGCGCATCGCATACATATTTTGGCGAACAATATCAGTGCGAATAGTATTTTAATAAATTTTATTTTTTTTATCTGGAAATTCTTCTATATGTTAACAATTTTGATATGTTTATACAGATATTTGGAGGAACTATGTAGGATTAACAGACGAGCTAAGAAGTTTATGTTTGTGTTTCCAACCTTGATCCCACCGGTTAGAGTAGATACTCTAGATGTTAGCTTGAGATAGCAAGCCGATACTTTTGTCGCTTTTTTTGCATGATGCACCAAAAGGATGACTTTATCTTGTGCCACATAACAGAAGGAGACATTGGGTCTTGGGAGCATTGACCTATGGGAGGACCTAGTCCTTTATTTTGATCTTCTTCGAGACAAGAAACAGGACGATTTTACTAATCTAATGAATATGTAAGTCAATTTTCATACATTAATTTTTGATTCAGTTAATTATATGTATTTTAATCATTTTGAATTTTGTGAACTTACTAGGACCCTAACGGATTAGAAGCTTATAACCGAAAAAGGATTAGAAAGAGATGAGACTATAAAACGAAAATCTCGGACCGTCCTTATCCTCTTCAAGAGGGAAGTGTTGAATGTGGTTATTTTGTTTTAGGTTTTATGAGGGACATAGTGTTGAATGGAATTGACGTACTTGAAAGAAAATAATTTTTAACTTCTAAGGATTTGGATTTGATTAGGGGAGATTTTGGAAAAATCGGATCCGGTATTAGAGTTACGGTACAGCGGAAGTTTTAAATTTTTTATGCCGATTCGGAAAGAAGCTCATGATGCATATAATAATAAATTAAATTCACGATCAATCGTACTTTATTTCTTGAATTACGGAATTACTAGAGCATTTGACTAACGTATCTTCTCTACTATTCTAGAGTTCCACGTCTCAGAGTGTGTGTGGGCACACGTTCTATGAATCCAAGGGACTGGTGATGCTTTCTGAAGTCTAGATCTCTCCTTCTCAATTCCGATGTTCCTTATTGAGAATATGATCCAGCTTCTTATTCAAAACTATAAAACAGGAATCGGTTAACCTCCTATGAAAATTATCACTCGGTTTAACCTTCCTCACAGTTTTGATTCAATGTAATTTTTTCTCTTTTTCTCTCTCACAAGATAGCCGAATTTTATAATGAAAAAAAAAGCTCATTGGTTTTTCTCTCAACTCTTAAAAAAAATGTTTTTCCTCTTATGAATAATAAAAAAAATTAGTTTTTCAAGAATTCATAGCATTTATATAGAAGTTCAATCCTTTTCAAAATTTATATCTTTCTTGAAAAATAATTAATAATTATTTTTCCGGATAAATTTTGAACCAAAAGATCATATAACTTTAGGGCTAGATTCATTGAACCTAAAAATATTTTTCCAATGGGAGATTTATCCCTTAAAAAATTCGGCCACTATGAGAAATAAAGGTTGATTGGTGGTTCAAATTTTAAATTAAGAATCTAGACCACTCAAAAGATCCTAGTCCTATTTAGATTCAAATTTCTTTTAAACCTTTTCGAATTTAAATAAGATTCACTTATTTGAATAAATATTTTCCATAAACATCAACCATATTAATTAATTTAAATCAATGGAATATTTCAAATTTTCTTTCCTCATAAAACCGTGCACCTCTTTTAATGAAAGAAAAATCTATTAAATAATCTCCATTATTTAAATCAATTAATAATTTAATGTTAGGAATATATTTGAATAATTTTGAAACAAAATTTTCTTCCCTCCACTCAATTAAAAACCGTGCACCTCTTTTAATTAGGAGAGAAAAATTTTGTTTTCTAAAATTATATAATTCAAACACAATCTTATTTCCAAAATTCAATTAACCAATCACATGTTGACAAATCATATTATTTGTCACCATAAATTTCACATGTCCAATCCTTTCTGGATTGTATGTTAGAGAGTACCATATCTTAATAGATATTACTAAATTCCATTTAAATTTACTGATCTCATTAGGAATAAATCCCGAGACGCTATATGGAACTAAATGAGCTAATAGAGGGACCCGATGGAAATATGTAAAGAGGCTCCTATAATTGTGAAAAATTAATTCCAAATTAATTATTCATCAATTATCAACTTTAAAACTATTCCACTAAAAGTTTGAAGCTGAACTCTTGTTTACATTCCATATTACGAAAGCTCTCTAACGTAGTGCTTCTTCCATGATTTATTCATCGCTTGCTCAATCCCCATATGTTATCCATGATTGAATTAAGGACTTTTTCCGTTTTACCTTTTCAATCATTTTAACTTAAAGTTTCATTATTCTCTATTGAAAGAATCACCAATTGTAAAACCATATAATTAGTAAACCACCAGAGAACATAAACTAAACTGATGGCCAAGATCTTGTTATATTATCTTTCAACCCTCGAATAACGCTTTTAAGTAGATAACATTTACTATCGTTAAGATAGCTATAGATTCCATATTTATGAATATTGATTTCTCCGTCCATAAGTCATGCACCCAAAACACAAGTATATTGACCATGAATTAACAGTGTCTCACATGTACTACATTAAAGTACATAAGTCATGCATACGAATTCAAGTAATCATTTCAGGATTAAGATTAATACAGGATGATAATCAAAGCGTCATTGATTCTTATAAACGATATTATTAAACCGAATCAATTAACACTTTAGGTTCAGTCCAATGTCATACTTCAATACTGGTAAACATTAAAGATTCTACTCGGAACCTATCCGATGGTCAAGACAAACCATCCCTCCAAAGAGATAAACAACCTTCACAATCTTATCATGAATAAGATCCACAATAATCCAAATGCATTCATAGCAAAACAATAGAACGATTTCTGATATTAGGCCATATAGAGGACATTGCCAGAAAATATTTAAGTTGATAAGCTAGGCACGCATATTTGTCCCATTAAATGACATTTCCATTTCCAAACCAGACCAAAAATGCTCTCTCCATACCATCTCCACTACCATACCTTACCTCGTGAATACACACGTGTCACCCAAGGTCTCGAGTCTCCTCAACGGTGAAAAGCAATATCTGAAGAGTTCAACGCCCTTATTCACAATGGTACATGGGACCTTATTCCTTTTCACTTATCTTACAATCTTGTGAATTGCAAATTGGTGTTCCACATCAAGTTTAATCCGGATGGTACCATTGACTGCTACAAAATAAGACTTGTTGCAAAAGATTTTCATCGACGACTGGGTATTGACTACAATGATCCTTTTAGCCAAGTCATCAAGTCAACTATGATACGTCTCATAACAAGCCTTGCAGTTTCTTGAGGTTGGTCCTTGCACCAACTCTACATTAACAATGCTTTCTTGCACAACCATCTTGAAGAAGATGTCTACATGGCTCAACCACCAGTCTTCATCGATCAACACCAACCAATTCATGTTTGTCACCTTAAAGAGGCACTTTACGGTCTTAAACAAGCACCACAAGCGTGGTACAATGAACTTCAACAATTTCTATTATCCAATGGTATTGTTAATTCTAAATCCAATGCTTCACTCTTTATCTACAAACAAATGCCTATATTAGACAATGGATCGGGTTTCGAGATCCGGGATAGGTCGGGTTTCGAGATAAGGAGAGGGGTTAGGGGTTAGGATTCATGACCAGGTTCATGGTCAGGTTTCGAGATGTAGGCTAGGGTTATGTTTCGATATCAGGGCTTGGGGTCAAGTTTCGAGATTGATGAGGGTCGAGTTTTGGGACCATGGTTTGGTTTCGGAATCAGGGTGAAGTTTGGGGTTTGAGATGAGTGCGAGGGCAAGAGAGGGGATCAAGTCTCGAAATTCCCAATCCTGACTGTCATTCAATAACCTGACTCCAACCTCATTCTAAAACCCAACCCTAACCACGATCCTGAAACCTCACCCTATCCCGAAGCCCGATCTCTATACCAAAACCCAACTCCAAGCCTCATCTCAATACCTGACCCCCGCCCCAACCTCGGTCCCAAAACCTGACTCTGATTAAGTCCCGAAATCCGACCCCGACCCTGAGATGGGTTAAAATCTAAATATTTGCTAAGTAGTTTATGCTTAAAAAAATTCTGTCTTTTCGTTTCGCACTAAGATTATTACTCGATTGCTTGCTCAAATGACTTTAATTCTTACATCGATGGTGTTTGAAATCTGTTTAATTAAAATAATAATAAAGTTTATGAATAAAGTTAGTAATCAAGTTCAATCAAGCTAAATAATGGTCCGAAAACTCGGGTCATTAAAAAAATACTCTCTAGCAATCAGATCATATTACGTTGGTAGATTATCAATAATAATTTATCAGAATAACTTCTGATGATTGATAATAAAGACAGGTAATCATTTTGTGTTGAAAATGAAAATTAGCATGATAGATTATCAAAAGTAATCTACCATAATATCTTTTAGTAACAGACGTCTGAGATCATGATTGACTATTTTGCGTTAAAATGAAATATAAACTAGAAAATTATGAAAAGTAATTATCAGAATACTCTCTGAGGACCAAAAACTAACATCAGCAACTGGAGACTGTCAGTGTCAATGTTTATTTCGATAACATTTGGTAGATTATTGGTGGTTATCTTGTAGATTACTTTTTTGATTGATCAGGGATAATTTTGACAATATATATTATCTTGATTTTTGACTTATCTAATTAGAGATTAAAAAACTTGAGATTATTATAACTGAGACAATAATCTAGAAGTAATAAACTTATCAATTCACCCCACAATTTACATCAGACATAAACAAAATAATAGTAATAATAACAAATTCATACGTTACACAACAATAAACCGCAAAACGAATGCTGCAAAAATTGCAATTCATAAATTGATTTCTTAGTCATTTGAACAAATAATTAATTGGCAACAAACAATTGCGTACCATGTACAAAATTACGAACCCCAATGTCCCCAAGTTATGTGTGTATATATAGATATATGTGTGTGTGTGTGTGTGTGTGCGCGCGCGCGCGTGTGTGTTTGTGTGTGTGTGTGAGTGACTGGGCTAAGGATGTGGTGGGCCCATTGGCAGTATGTGGTGGGCCCCACGGATTATATGCGTATTTTGTCATGCGAAGGAGCCGGGATTTATTGGTAGTTAGGGACCGGGAATTTTTTTTTTTTTTTTTAACACCGATCAAGTTATTATTAGGCTCATTAATATTTAATATTTATATATTTAATAAAACTGTTTTACTTATTAAAATTTAAATTATTTATCTAATAAAATATGAGTGATTATATGTTTAGTATAATATTAATAAATATCTCACCTAATAAATGTTCCTAACATAAATATAATAAATCTATTTTTTTATAAATTATTTTTCCATAATATCATATTTAATTTTCTCATATAATTATTTTAGTTCTAATTTATTTTGTAAAAAATAAATTAACAAATCCAAATGAAAAAAAAAAGATATATTTTTATTCTCGAAAAAGGAAACAATTAGTCGTTTCAAGAATAATGTTGGCTAATATTTTAAGGTTGTAATGTTGAACAATGTGGGCCAATAGAACAATGTTAGCTAGCACTTTTAAGGTTGTGATGTTGAACAATTTCCTCTATTTGATATCGTGTAGTAACTTCTTCTTCTTCTTCTTCTTCTTCTTCTTTTTTTTTTTTTTTTTTTTCATATTTTGAAACTTAACACATAAAAAAAAAAAAAAAAACATTTTAAGTGTTTTATTTTCCAGGTGGTTTGTTTTCTCAGAGTTCTTTTAATTCTTTTTCCCCAACTTTTGGATTCATCGAATTTTTTTTTTATATGTTGTAGATCATTGTAACTCCGTACAAAATATATATGCTAAATATGCACATATATTATATATTTTTATATTTATATCATGTAAATTACTCATGTATTTTTTTTTTAAAAGTAAATTGCTTATATATATGATTACTTTCTTGTTTAATATCTCATTTTTATCGGACACGAATAACACTTATAAGGGTTAGTGTTTTTGATTGTATCAGATATTGTCGTGGGTCACTCCTATTTTTCTCTCTCTCTTTCTCTTTCTTTTTCTTTCCCTCACCGGATGGCCACGTACCAAATGGGAGAGTATTCATATATATATATATTCTAAGAATAGACTAATAAACCTAATAAAAAAAAGGGGCATACATTCACAACTAGTTAATCTTAAAAATCAATGAACCTGTCAAAGCTACCGTAATAAATTAATTATAAAAAATTTAAAAACTATCGATTGGTTTGCTTTGATTTGATTTGATTGGATTTATTAGTTTTTTTTAATAGGTAAAACACCTGAATGATATAAATTTAAAGATCATTATACTATGACATAAAAAAATTAATACTATACCAATATGACACAATATTAAACTATATTTGACTAAGATTTGTGTCATGTTGGTTAAAAGTGAAGAATTTATGTTATGTTTATTAATAGATAAAAAAATAAATGATTATTTAGATAATTTTCTCTTTTTATAACCCACAACCAGTCTGGATCTCTTGATCTTACTAGTAGTATTGGCTCATTGGCTTGTCGACCTCTGGGTTTTTCACATGTTGGAGTTTGGAATTATATATGATGCTCTTGTAACAACTCGACTACTCGAGTCGTTACTTAACTTGTTTAAACTTAATTATTTTATATTAATTACAAACTAGGCTTTTTCATTTTTTTAATTTCAACTTAATTCAATTGTTATTAGAATTTTGCGGTCATTCAAGTATAAGAAAATAGCGGACTAAAAGTGGGAGATAGACCTTCGAAAAGACAGACTTTTAGAGCACACATTACTTAGACAACACCATAGTGCACTAAGCATGCAACGGTGAATAAGTATTTAATAAAACCTTAAACATCTCAAACTACTTGACTGAACTCAGAAAAATAGATCCCAAGTTTGGTTCCCTAATGGAACCCTTCTTGCTTATTCATACAAAAATAATCATAGCCAATTCTTAAATTGTCATTAGTTCCAAAAGAGTTTTCTAAATGTGGAATTTTTTCGTTACTGGTGATGTCCATTCCCATTCCTCCATCATCCCGCTCCAGTTCACCGGTCCATCATACAAGACTAAGATATAGGCTTCTTACCCAAATTACCTACAACACGAACATACATGGGTGACGTTTTACTCACCAAATATAAACTTAAAATCTTACAAAAATTAAGTACAACTAAAAATGCAGATAGGTTGGGATGAGCGGGTAGGAGGTGATTTTTTGGGCCAACCTGCAATGTTCGGTTAAAGATTAGGCCATATCTTAATTTTCAGCCCTGTGGTTCAGGTTGTTTCGTATTTCGGTTCGGGTTGTGTTCCGTCGTTGTCGCTACAATTCCACTTCCCCAGCATACGTCGCCGTCCATGTTGCGCCTCGATTTTCTAATGTTTGGATGCGTTTGTTTATATGGAAAAGAACTAAAAAAAAAAGGAAACGAAAGGAAATTTTTTGTTTTCTGATGTTATGATTTTTTCTTTTTTTTATCTTTTTTGATCGTTTGAGGAATGATTATTATTATTTTTTTGTTGGATTCTGGTTTTATGTTAGTGATTCTAATAATTAATCAGGTGGATTATGTTCAGCATTGTACCAGATGACTAATATTTTGGTAGGTTATCAAAAGTGATTTATTAGAACCCTCTACAAACCATAGTTGGAGAAAGCCAATCATTTTGTGTTGGAAATAAAAATAATATGGTAGAATAACCTTCCAAATTACGGATTTTGTGTTGCAAAAAAAAAAAAAAAAAAAACAGATTATATTTGTAATTTACCACGATACTCTCTCGTAATCAGACACGGTCGATGACCCATGCCAATTTTGACAACATCCAATCGATTACCATTTTTTCAGTAATCTACTAGATTACCTTTTTAATTTCAATAAGATATGCTATCTTGACCTTTTAATTATTTAATTAGCCACACTCTTGATAAAATGTCACAAAATCATACATTGGATTGAATTTTGCCGCACAAGAAAAAACTCTTGCAATAAATGCCATAGATGATATCATAAACATTTATTTATTTATTTTATTTTAAAATATTAATTATAATTACTATTTGGTAACCAAGATATAACCACACGGGTTACAAGTTGGTTAAATGGTAATTAAATGATTACCAACCACTGGCAGGTTCCTGACCAGCAACCATCGCCGTCATATCGGGTTATCAATTGGTTACCAAATGATATTTAATTGATTATTGACCGATCGAAGGCAAGTTCCCGATCGATAAACACCGCCATCGCCAGGTAACCTGTTGGTTACCAATTGATTACAGACTGGTTAGTAGTTGGTTACCGGCTAAAAACTCCCAATTTCTCTAGATTTTCTAGGTTCCATGGCAAGACCTATTTTAAAAAACACCAGATTTATCATAAAAACACTAAAAAAAATTCAACAAAAAATAGTCATTACCTTAGCTACATGTTCTGTCCAAAAGGTGTTAACCGACTATTTTGCCCTATGTCTGTTTATTTACTTCTAATATCTATGTTTCTCCTTCAAACTTAATCCTAGAATCAATGTAAGTTTATGGACTCATTAAAATAGTGATTTTACTCCAAAAAAAAAAAAGAAAAAGAAAAAGAATTTACATCCATAATCATGTCCTTAAGGTGCAAGTTACCATTTTACTCAAACTATGTAAAGCTACAAATAGGGTTGCATCTACTTCTAATAATACCTTTGCAAGAAGAAATTAGCTCCTCTCGCAAAATGCTTAAAAAGATCTTTCAAAGAAATGGAGATCCTCTGTACTCTAATAAAGTCATGACATAGATTTTTTCTTTTTGTTTTTTGTTTTTTGTTTTTTTTTTTTGATAGTTAAAACTACTCCACTAATAATATCTATTTATCATTTAAAGTTTCATTCTTTATGCACTTGATTAAAATCGCATTACAAGCGTCATCGCGCAAACAACAAAGTATTAAAATAAGAGATGGTAACTACCATAAATTTCACTGTTTTTTAATTTTTTTATTTATTAAGAAACTGTAGTATATCTAGTAATTACAAATCCCTTTGAAAATTACCTTCAAATCCTTCCATATAGATTGTCAGATTAAAAAAAATTATGTGAGATATTCCAAATCTTTCCACCTAAACATTATAGGAAACATAAAGGTTATATGTAACTAAATATTAACAGTCTGTTTCTTTTTCATCCATTATCGCTTGTGCTGACTAAATACTAGATCTGGCGTAAAACTGGCGCACTTTGTCGGCGTTGTCTGTGCCAACGCGAGCGAGAGAATTGGAAGAGGAAGAGAAAGAAGAAGACAAAGAAAGTGGAATGTTCTGAGCTATTAATAATACAAATAAATTTTTAAGTTTTTGTCAAACAGTGAACAGGGTATAAGCATGCCAATACATGGAGGGGCTAAGCTAATCTCGAGGGACAACTTACAGACTTCTCAATCCTTACAAGTTCTTTGGCCACATCAATCATAAGTGGCCTATCTTCTGTTTTAATTTGAATGCATTTCAAGGCCAATTCGAAGAAAGCTTCCAATTGTAGTTGCTGCTCTTCGCCAATGTCGCCTTCCAAAATTTTTGGATCCACAACTTCCATCCGTCGTTCTTTTTCAAACAACTCTATTTTAGTTTCAGATCTGGCCAACTCAACAACGCTCCGTCCCGTTAGAAAGACAAATAACAACATCCCAAAGCTGTAAACGTCAGTGCGCTCTGTGATAAGTAATGTATGCCAATAATCAGGATCAATGAATCCTATAGTCCCACGCACTGAATCTTCTTCGACTTGTGTTTCACCTTCAGGAATCGTTATGCAGAGAGAAAAATCACATAGTTTTGGATTGAAATCTTTATCCAGAATGATGTTTGTAGGATTAATATCCCTGTGAATAATAGGCCTATCAAATGATGTGTGGAGGTAGGTAATTGCGTTAGCAATATCTTTTGCAACTTTCAATCTCATCTTCCAAGATAGTGATAAACCAGTAGAATCAATGACTCCCGTCGAATTGAGATGTCCAGGTTCCACATATTCATAAACCAATGCCGGTTGAGGAAACTCCAGGCAGCAACCTAACAGCTTAAGAACATTTTTGTGGCTGCTCATTTGCGAACCTACTGCAATGTCACGGTATGCTTCATATTTGTAAAAGCCGAAGTACTTCTTGATTAAAACTGGACGGTCATCCAATGTGCCTTTGTACCACGCTGGGAAGCTATCAGAGTTAATACATGATTTGAAGTGATTTGTGGCTTCCTCGATTTCTTTGGCGGAGTAAGTCCGAATGGGGTTGCATCTCCATCTGCCTTTGCAAGAAGAGACAAGCTCCTCTAACAAAGTGCCTCCGTTCTCTAAAAAATATCTCTGTTTTTTGTCCTCCTTCATTAGTCCTACAAATAATTTGCAGAAAAATCTTACTGGGGGTA
Organism: Ficus hispida; assembly: GCA_025413025.1. Lineage (NCBI taxonomy): Eukaryota > Viridiplantae > Streptophyta > Magnoliopsida > Rosales > Moraceae > Ficus > Ficus hispida. Next base: position 17,530,864 of record CM046373.1, on the reverse strand, counting down.
TTATACTGAAGGGGAAAAAAAAAATCTATATTTTGTGGAATTATTAAATAATATGGATTTGGTTATATTTCCAACCAAACACATCTTGTTTAGCGCAAGGATAATTTAAAACCCAACGGAAAGATTGAATAAACGAATTTAATTTGCTTTCTCCGAACGGCAAAGAAAATATGTACATTCTAGCGATCTATAACCATACAAATTCTCATACAATTCAGCAAAATGAAAACCATACCAAAGTATCTCTCAAAATAAATAAATAAATAAATAAATAGATAGCTAGATAGATAAACCATACCTGGGAAGCATAGGAAGCGACTTTCCATGGGGAGTTTCTGGAAGAATGAAATTATTGTAGTGACTCAATTTCAGATTGAATTTAACAAACAAGAGGAACAATTTTAACTGAAATTCTAAAATGACGAATTTTTGAGGGAATTTAGTATATTTATAAAAGGGCATTTATTGAAGTCCAAAAGACTTTTATCCACAACACGACAAAGCTTGACTTATAAAGTTTTACAGCGTGTGGGGCCGGCTGGTAGGAGCTCGGAATATACTTGGGTAGGTCGAGGAATATACTAAAGTATCGTCCTTTTTTAAACAAATAAAAAATAAAAAAGTAAGTATTTATATACCTTCACTCCTTGTACAAATTAATGTTAATTTCAATAAGAACACTTCTAAAAATTTTAATTTCAAATCTAACATCATTTTTTAATACTTTCCTTTTTAGTACTATCATATCAAAGTTTGTAGGTCTCACACATAGACAATACCAAATTTACCCTCAGTGGAAATCATACACCATTTTTCATACTTTCTTTGTAGTATTATCACATCAAATTTTTGTGGGTCATGTATAGTTGATTATCAAAAATACCCCTGACTTTTGAGATCAAAACTCATTGCTAGTATAGTAATGTTAAATACTATCAATGGTAATTATAGTTATGACTCATATATTAATCATGATAATTACTCATGTGTGACTAAATTACAATGTGGTTATTGACAATAAGATCTATTTCTCTTTTTTCTTTTTAATTTATTTTGTAGCTTAAATACTAGTTTCTAATGGGAAAAAATTCCAAAATTATATTTGTTATCTAAAATTTATAGTACTGAAAATGTACTTTGCGGTTATATAATTATAAATTTTTAGCACATTATAAGATTTTTTTTACTAATAACGTCATATTAGATGTTTTGGGATTATATAATTATAAATTTTTACCACATTATGTGCACTCAAAATATTGGAATAAAGAAAAATCAAATAATAACACGAGAGTAGAAATTTGTTCCAATATAATTTTTTATTGTTTGGCTTTTGCTTTATTTCAATATTTTGAGTACCACACAAGATGCTAAAAATGTACATTCATCATGAGAATACAAGAATCATAGCCACGAAGCAGCTAATATGACGTTATTATTACAAATATAAGGATGAGGGTTCTCTTTCATCACATTACATGAATACTGAATAAATAACTAAAGACTTGATTACTCTCAGAATGTAAATTTTGGAAAGCACATATAATTTAAAAACTAATTTATAAAATAAAAGGCTAGCATTCAAGATACAAAATAACTAAATAGAAAAAAGAGAAATAGATTTAATTACAATGACACAAAATGAATATAAATCTTGACAGACAAAAGTAATGAATATAGTTAATATGATTTCTTTTGTAATATTATTAGATACACATTATAATTTAGTCATAATGATAACAATTAATAGTAATTATCATAATTACTATATGAGTCATAATAATAATCACTACTGGCAATGGGTTTTGACATGAAAACTCTGGGGTATTTTTGAAAATTCAACTATATAGGACCCATAAAATCAATGTGACAATACTACGAAAGAAAGTATTGAAAAATGATTTATATTTGAAATAAATTTTATTAGAAGTGTTATTATTGAAATTAAGAAGGGAATTTAGTATGGGATTTTTATTGGGGTATATTTGATATAATAATATTGAAAATGAAAGTATTAAAATATAGTGCTATATTGAAAACTAAAATTTTAAGAATTGCAATAATTGAAATTAATCATATGCAATTACGATGCCATTCTGTATGGATTAGACTCTTGTCTCTTTATATATATATATATATATATATATATATATATATATATCTTTTTATGTTATTTTATCTCACGTAGATTAAAGGACTGTTAAAAAACAATTGCTATATATGTATGATTCCTTACTAATTAACTAATAACGTTGTTAACGAAGCTAAATATATATTGTCCTTGTTATGTAACAAAGTAAAGATAGAGATAATATTATAAGAGACAAAACCATAATAATATTTATTAGTTTCTTTCTTTCTGACTTCTTTTTCTTTCTATATCGTATTTTTCCAACATCAGGTGCAAGATCTTTTTATAGGCTTTATTTAGCTTATTAAGTAAGCTTCGTGAAACTTCCCAGAAGCTCCTCAACATTTACTTTGTGAATACAAAAGTCTTTGATAGATAAGAATTAGTTAAAACAATTTTGAATTATTTAATAGAACTTTGAAAGTTTGTGAAGATATCCTCCTATTTGTGTTTCGAGTGCCACATTATTTAGCTTATTAAGTAAGCTTCGTGAAACTTTCAAGAATCTCCTCAATATTTATTTTATGAATACAAAAGTCTTTGATAGATAAGAATTAGTTAAAACAATTTAATATTTTTTAACGGTTAGAACTTTGAAAGTTTGTAAACATATCCACATATTTGTATTTTGAATATCAATTTAAAATGAAATTTTTAGGTTGAAATTTATTAGTTTTTAAAAAACTAGTTATTATTTTTGTTGACTTTTCAGAAAAAAGACAAAAATTAAGATGAAATTTGGTGTATAAGTTTGAATTGAGTATTTCAAGTTGAATTTTAATTGAATTATTATGCGTTTGGTGCACGGATTTACATGGTTGGAGCTAAAAAGTGTAAGAACTTAAAATCTTTTTGGGAAAAAAAAATATAGAACTTGTTTTATTCGTATTGAAATTCTATATAATTTAAAAATTAAAAAATCATATCATTTAAACTTGTATATACCCAGTTATGAACTTTTAAAATTTGATTTATAAAATTATAATTGTAACATTTGAATAGTTAAAACAGAAAAAAAAAAGAAAAAAAAAAAGAAGAGGATATTTGAATACAACTAGTGCACTAATCGCCTTCTAGTTTCATAACAGTCCTGATTATACTAAAAGACGCGTTTTTAGAGACCTATTCCGAATAGGTGTCAATTCGTGTCTCGTGTCGTGTTCGTGTCGTGTTTGAGTCGTGTCGAATTTTTTCTACCCCAACCCGAACACGACCCGTGACACGAACACGACACGACGACACGACACGAACACGACACGAACTCGTAACGGGATGACACGAACACGACACGAAATTGACCCGCGACACGAAACTGACCCGCGACACGAAACTGACCCGCTACACGACCTTAACCCGAAATTGACACGAAATTTGACACGAACTTGACCCGAAATTGATACGAAACTGACCCGCGACACGAAACTGACCCGCTACACGACCTTGACCCGAAATTGACCCGAAATTGACACGAAATTTGACACGAACTTGACCCGAAATTGACACGAAACTGACCCGCGACACGAAACTGACCCGCTACACGACCTTGACCCGAAATTGACCCGAAATTGACATGAACTTGACACGAACTTGACACGAAATTGACCCGAACTTGACACGAAAAGTGACACGAAATTGACACGAATTTTTGCAGGTCTACACGAACACGACACGAATTTTTTCGTGTCAAATTTTCCCAACCCGGACACGACCCGCCCCCAATTTTTCTCAACCCGAACCCGTCAAATTCGTGTCGTGTTCGTGTCGTGTCGTTGTGTCGCGACCCGTATTGCCACCCCTACCTATTTGTAACAGGGTCGTTAAAAACGAAGTGTCGTTTGCTAACATTAGGTTGTGAACCGGGGTGACTGAGTCACAGTGGACTAGACATACATAGTAAAATCCCTCTAATACTGTGGGTGTGTGGGATCAAATCCCATTGGTAGTGCTTTTTCTTCTCTATTTGCTAACTCATTACGCTTTCACCTTTTCCTTTTAACTCTTTTTCATTTTATTTTTATTTATTTTTTACCCTTTTTTACTCTCTATTTTGCTTTTCTTTATTCTCCGAGTTAATTTCAAAATAACATATATGAGAAAAATATTATTAAAATTAGTATTTCTTTTGTTTATTTTTCATACCATCACTATTTCGTCATTTTTTTTATTTGATTTGTGGGATCAAGAAGCTTGTAAGGGAGGCAAAATTCTGAGAATACCCCGTCTTCCCACCCGCCCAAATTATGCCTCAGATAAACTAAGTTCCCTTTTCAATTTTTAGAAAGAGAAACATTGTTAGAGAGGACAGAGATACTCCGGTAAATGCATTGAAAACTATCGGAAGCTATTCAAAACTACCATCAAAGCCCTCTACAAATATTAACCTCCATAACAGGTAAAGAAGTAGATAAAACCACAAAAACCATTACCCAGTTCAAAAATCCACTGAAACCCACAGCCAAACCCACGAAATCATCGGAGAAAATCATTACTCCTAAAAGGAGGTCTCCATAATTAATGGCTTCGCTAGAGAAATGCTCATAGGGTCTGGGTAAACTAGCTGAGATAAACTAAAAAAAAAAGGTGATGAGGAGAGAAAAAAAAAATGTGCCAGAGGATAGTTGAAGAGAAATAAGAGGAAAAACGGAGTAAAGAAATATAAGAATGCAAAAAGAAGCCTAGAAGAGTCGAACGTCGTTGTTGAAGAGGTAAAAAGTTTGCATTGTTACTTGATTTTTTTTTTTTAATTTTGCTTTTCTAATGGACATTTTAATGAAAAAGTTTGCATTTTTTTATTGACTATCTCAAAAAAGTTTGCATATATATATATATATAATGAAATTTTGCATTGATAATTGATTTGTTGAAAACGTTTGCATCAAAAACCTAAAAATTATATTTTTATTTGGTTTTTTGATATATACTAAAACTTTGTTGGTTTGGTTTTTGGATATTGAATCCGAGAAACCCGGAAAATTGAGTGTATTGGACTTCATCGTACCTCTTCACAACAAACAATTCACTATCTTTTATTGTACTTGCACGCAACTATCATGGACATTTCGCATCATATGTACATACCATATGCAATAAAGTTATGATCGACCTCTTCATCTTTAATTGGTAGTATTTACGTATGGCCTCGTGAATGGAGATGGTATTATAGTAAACTTTTGTTATAAAAAATGATCTTCACACGAATTGTGGTAGGTATAACACTAGTAAAAATTATGGATTACATGACGGTTTTTTACCGTCGTGTAAAGTTTACACGATGGCTATCCAACCGTCGTGTAATCCAGTGTCGTGGTAGATACCATGACGGATATATTACCGTCGTGGTATCTAAAAGTTACACGACGGTCCCGAATCATCGTCGAAACAAGAAACACCGTCTTGTGTAACATATAATATGAAGATATTACACGACGGTTCGACCTAGAACCATTGTGTAATAGGCCACATTACACGACGGTTCGAAAAAAACCGTCGTGTAATGTACTCATTTACTACATTACATGCGGTTTTTGATCGAACCGTCGTGTAATGTAGTCGATGATGGCATTACACGACGGTTCGATCTAGAGCTATCGTGTAATGTACTCCGATGACGGCATTACACGACGGTTCGAGTAACGAACCGTCGTGTAATGTGAGGGATTACACTACGGTTCTACTATGAACCATCGTGTAATGTTCTAATATCGAACATTACACAACGGTTCGACCTAGAACCGTCGTGTAATGCCATCATCGGAGTACATTACACTACGGTTCTAGGTCGAACCGTCGTGTAATGTTCCGTACATTACACGATGATTTGTCGTAGAGCCGTCGTGTAATGTGGTGTTATGAAAAAACAAATTGGGGTTTTTGGGTGATTTACCACGGGTGGTCTAACCTGTACTAACCAATACACGATCCAAGATAATAACTTCATTGATAAAAGTAAAAAATAGGTTTTTTTGCTTTGTTCTTCGATGATGGATTAATACACATTTCACCGTGTAAATACCATTGTTGGTATGAATAAATAATCCCACGGGCAAGCAAATGTCTTATAACTTCATCAACTGAATGAGATCTATGATTTCCATAATCCACACAAGGATATCGAATCTTATCATTCTTCATGTGAGTTTTGACAAATGAAAAAAAATATTCAATACCATCTCGATATTTTCTAGTTAATCTATTAGCCCACATTCATTTTCGATCCATTTCTAAGAACTCGACCTAAATCGATACTATATATATCATATAATTCATTCAATGATCAAGTTTTTGCATTTAAAAATATAACATATTAAGCTATTGAAAAAATTCAATAAATCATACTTAAAGAAGAAAAACAAATGAGAATATATACCATTTTAGATATCTATAATAATTCATCAATAAAGATCAAATAACTAAAAAGAAAAGTAAGTAATAATCACTATACCTACAAATAATTACTATACGTAAGACGTGGTTTCTCAGTGGAGGAGATGTGATTTCACAGGTTTCTGTGATGTTTTCCGCGGCTACACAACAGTTCTGTAAGATAAAATGAGAACTACGGCTAGGTATACAAAAATTAGGAATACATGACTGGTTTTTATAAAACCATCGTGCAATCATAGATATTACACGACGGTCCCGTGGGACCGTCGTGTAAACCCCTGTTTAAACGACGGTTTAATAAAATCATTGTGTAAACAGATATTTAAACGATGGTTTTACGAAACCGTCGTGTAATCTCCGTCGTGTAATCCCTCTTTTGTAGTAGTGTAAAATCAACAATTACTCTTTTGCCAGAAAAATCGTCATTACCAGATACACGAACAGCTTGTGTTCTAGTTCTATTGATAGCAGATTGGGTTCCAATGCTCCCCATGATACTCCTTCCTTCGTTTGTATCACGAGCATCTTCCTCACCATTGCATTCCTCACCATTGCAATTATAATCGTCCAGACCTAAGTCATTTTGTTCAAGAATTCATCTTGCTCTTCAAGTCGATGCTCCAAGTGCAAATCCAAACCTACTATAAGAGAAGGGATATGGTTGTTAACAGCTATAGGACGCACAGCTTCATCACTTTGTCCACCAACTCTAGAAGATTACACAGAAATGTGGTTGCTTTCCCCAATCTCAGGTGCTTTGGCTACTGACTCATCCTATACATTGATGCTAATTGGGAGTTTGCTAAGCACATCAACATCATTCTTCTTCGGTTTTATGTAGAAATTTATGTCAGTGTCAGAGTGAATCCTCACAAGAGGCCTTTCAGGTTCGATGGCATAGTTGATGACTATAATCTTCTCTTAGCCCTCAATACAGCAACACTCCTTTCCAACTCAAGAAGACCAACATAAATTATGGTAAGGGGTACCATTATTCCCTTCATTTCACCACCAACATATCTTGACACTTTTTCCATTAACCATTATACTTGATGAAAAGACAAACCGCTGCCATTCCTAAACAAAACAATAAGGTGTTCGTCAATAAAATAATTAATTTTGGGTAAAAAAATTGTTGACTATGTAGGTTATCATACTAATAGCTAGAAGGTCATTATTTTATTTACCATTACTACTGTAGGAAATTTTCTGGATCAGGAAATCTTACAATAAGGAACCGGAAAATATAAAAAATCCATCTAATAGCCAAAAAATCTCCAAAAGACAACAGAAGTTGTAAGAACTTATCCTCAAAAGCTTAGCATAGTCATTATTTAGATTATAAACCAAAACACAAACTTGTTTAAAGCATATAAAAATAAATAAAATAAAAGAACATATAGCTTTACCTTAGGTCTAGACCTGATTTATGCTGAAATATGACTGTTGAAGAGTGAGCTGAGCTGCAACCTTAAAAGAAGTTGACTAGGAGATGAGCTGTAATATATTTCAACTATGGTAAAGAGAGAGAGGGTAAGGTAAAGAGAGATAACAAGGATAGGGAGACAGAGTGAGGGTGAGGGAGCTGAGGTACAATTCTTCAACATCTCAATGTTGCGGAGAGAGCATGAGGTGAAGAGAGAGAAAATGAGGAAAAAAATGAGAGATATAGAGAGAGAGTTATAAATGGTAGGAGTGGGGGGAATGGGCGGGCTTACTGGGTGGTATGGGCGGGAAAGTGGGGAAATTTTTTAGGATTTAGGGTTGGCTGAATATGTGAGGGCATTTTTGACATTTTAAAGCTACCTTAATTACTAAATCTGACGTGACAATGCTAGTACGAAAAGTAAACAAACTGGTGCTAATTCTAATAATATTTTTCCATATGTATTTTTGAAATTAACCCTTATTCTCCAATAAAATAATATTTTTTTATTACCTTAAGTTTTTTTTCTTTTCCACTATCACATTTTTCTTGTAGTTTTAATTTCCCCTTGTTTTCTTACTTTTTGTTTTTTAGCTACTTTTTTTTCCATTAAAAAAATAACTTCCAAGACATATATGAAACTTGTTTTATTCTGATTTGTCTTTTTCAAATTACATATTTGAAATATACTACTACTTAAATACCCTCTAATATATTAATTAACTTGTGTTTGTTTTTCTTTTCTTTTTTCTTTTCTTTTCCTTTTTTAATGTTTAACCTTTCTTGTTTTCTTCTATTTCCATCTTTGTAAATTTTTTTAATTTTTTTAATTTTGTTGAATCTTTATTTTCCCCCTTTTTTTTTCTCTAAACCATTTTTTTTAACTATGCATTTGAATGGTTTTTTTTTTAATTTTTCATATTCAAATTATTTATCAAAATATGTTATTATTTAAAAATGTGCAAATATATTATTTTTTTCAGAGGGATCATTATAGCGATTTTTACTAATTATCCCATAAAATAATTTTCTCAACAATTGTGTGATGCAGCCTTCACTAATTGAAAAATGAATAAATGATGAAACTAAATATTACTTTCATTCAATATCACTTGCTTTATCTTTTTTTTTTTTATAGGAAAATTTGTTTTATCTAATACACACAATTTTGTTTTTCTTACAGATTAATTTAAACAAATATATTATTTTTAATAATCGAATTTTTTATTAGGGAATTTTGTGAATTAGTAGTTAAATTCACTCAAATTCCCTAAATAATTGAAAGCTTATATTATAATTTTACCTAAGATTATAAATGAAGCTATGATTAGTCTTTTATATAATTTACATGTGTGATGTCACAACTATAGTTGCCTCTGGTATATGTGATAATTAAATACAAGTCTATGATGTGACAATTATTTTCACAATAGATAAAGTTTCACCAATTTTATTTAAATGGTGGAATTATAATATTACTAGCTATAGTTAATTCATGATATGAAACTTTATAATTGTCATAAAGTTTAGTCATCTTACTTGTCTATAGTACGTAGAAAGTAAGTATGATGAATTGATGTAAGCTGTAGTGTTAGTAAATTGTCAAATCACCTTATACTATAGAAAAGCAATCTCAGCATTGTTGAGAGAGAGATAGCAGTCTAAAGCTCTTCACAGATAGAGATAACAGTATAAAAACTTGGTGGCCAAGTTTTCAAGACAGTATAGATTTATACTATGTAGTCTTATCATAATATGGGACATTGGGATTCGTACTATAGGTAGACAAAGAAAAATACTATTAGGATCCATACGAAGATCAAGATCCTATCTGCTTAAGATAATATCTAGAAAAATCTCTATTTTCTTAAATTTAGAAAAGTTAGAATTTCCGATCTAACGGTTGAGAGGAGATTAGACCAAAGGAATCAAGGGATAGAAATTTGCAAGACCATGTGGTCTACCTTTACCCAAAATGGCGCCAACACTAGTGATGAAGCAAGCTTTGCTTCTTTGCGTCACCAAAGCCAAATTATGCAAATGACATAGAGATTAGACTACACCATGCATGACACAACCATGCTTATGCATTTTTACCAAGAATCTAGACAACCATTAAGTTAATCAAGGTTGATTAAGTGTGTGGAAAAAACCAAGGGTGAACAACATTGGCCAAGTTAATCCTTGTCCATTAGTGTGGGTCTATATATAGGCCACACTTATCTCTATTTCTAACCTTTAGTCATTTTACCACTCAAGAAAATTCTCTTGAACCCTCTCTATTTTCCCACACTTTCTCTTCCACTTTCCCACTAGCCAAACGTCCACCTTAGCTCACAAAATACTTAAAAATTCTCTAAACTCTCTTCACAAAAGTTGTTTCTTACGGAGCCCTAAACGAGCTTGGAGGTAGTGATTTCTCCACTTGTCTTTGTGTTTACTCTCTCTAAAGTTTTGGTTTTCTTTAAGGTTTTATTCTTAGAAAAGTTGTCTTTTGATGTCTAGCTGTCGAGGCATTTCTAGAGTCCACCAGAGATCACATGAGGTATAATCTCTAGATCTTGTCTTTGCTAAGATTGCGAATATGTTTAAGTGTGTTTTTAGTGATGGCGATTTGACAAGATGTGTACATCTGTATGTTTTAATTATGGTTATGGTATGATTATGACTAGTTATGGTTGTGTTGATGCAAAAAGTTTTGATAGCAAACTCAAAACGACGTTTTTAGATTGTTACAAAGTTCGTTAAAAAGTTTGTGCTAAACCAGGAGTTTACAAGTTAAAAACCACTAAGTGAAATGTTAAGAAAATATGTCGAACATGGATCATGGTGTTTTAAAATATTTTGAGTATCCACAAGGAATAAAATATGCTCTTTAAGCAAAGATTTTGACAACTTAAGCGAAAACGGTCAAAATCGATTTTTAATGGTGACTTTTAGAATTTTGAGAAAATAGAGTCTCTAACGACAAAATCAGACAGAATCACCAACAGAAAAGTTTTAGATGACAGAAAAATGAACAACGTTTCTGAAGAAAGTTTTGTCTAAATCCTTAGGATTTAAAAGATATGATTTTTCTAAAAAAACATTTGAAAAAGGGAAAAACAGGGGAAAAATTTCCCCTGCCATTGCACCCAGCAGCGCTGGTAAGGTGTGCCGCAACGCCTGGCCAAGCAATAAAATAAAATAAAAAAAGAAGAAGAAGAAGAAGAAGAAGAAGAAAGACAAAGAGGGGGGGGGGGGGGGGGGGGGGGGGGGGTGTGTGGTGATTTTAAAAGATAAGTTTGAATATTTAAAAATACATGATATTTTTATAATAAGATATATTTTTAAAAAGATGTTTTTGATATTTAAAATGTATTTTCCTATGATAAATTAAATTTTTAGAAAAATGTGGATTTTAAGTTATGAAAAGTTTTGATATTAAAAATGAAAATATGAAATTGGAATGTGATTCCAATTTCCCTAAGATTGATCAAAACTATTTTAAGGAGAATTTTGAAAGTAATTTCAAATGAGTTTTAAGAAAGATTCATACGGTTAAAAGAAAATAATAATTTTGAAGTAAGATATTAAATTTTATAATTTTGATATAAAGTTAGAAATTGGTATTAGTTATTCTAATCCAACCTTTATGGAAATAATTAAGAATATTATTTCAAAGTTAAGAAACACCATAACCATATAACCAACATTAATACGGGAATAATTTTGGATTAATTCCTTAATTTTCTTTTTTATAAAAGGGATTTAGATAAAATTATCTTTTGAGTGTATTAAATTAATACTTATACCGGCTATGTCTTTTAGGGCAATACTTGACTGCAGTCTAATTTAAAGATGCGGAACTCTGTGCCCAAGATAAGTACAAATCTCGCACATACTTTTTTTAATGTTTGGATTAGGCACATATTATGTTAGGGTTTTGTGACTTGAATCCATGATTATGCTATGTTATAAGTATGCAATGATATGTTAGATCATGAGAAGTTATAACTATTCCATGTCATGTTATGAAATGCTTTATAAATATGCCATGATATGCTATGATGATGATTTACGAACATGCCATGGTCATATGTTATATATATGCCATGTTCACATGATGCCATGCTATGTATAGATGTGTCACTTTTGTGCCACACTTTCATAGGATGCCATATTTTACACTTATGCCATATATTACAAATATGCCACACTTGTGAATTTGCCACACTTATACACTTATGCCATGTTTGCATAAGTGTCATCTCTACATTTATGCCATGGTTTAGTTCATGCCATTGCATATGAACTATGACTATAAGCGTTAGTCTTAGACCAAGTCTTTCCATAAGACTTTTTAATAGGAGTATGATGATAGACATACCCAAATCCAGTTAAGTAAAGATTAAGACTAATTCAAAGAATAATAAGGTGTTGTACCAACCTCTCTTCAAGTGAGATCATTTCAAGGTGATTTTCCTAACCTTCCTACAGGTGAGGTAATTTTCTGATTGATTCTCAGAAGTGTTAAGGACCTTGCAAGCCCTAACTTATGTGAAATGCATGCATCTAATATGTACACATAGGGGCCCAAGCATAAAGCAAGATAAGAAGTTCATAACTGTAATGTCCCATGCCTCCATTTGGTATGATATTGTCTGCTTTAAGCTTCATGCCCCCATAGTTTTGCTCTTGAGCTGACTCCAAAATGCCTCATATCATTATAAGGTAGTCTCTTTACTTATGAACCATTACATATATCAATTCCCAAGTGATGTGAGACTGGAAAGCTTACCATTTTCCTTCTAGGGACTGATGACTGTTACACATATAAAATTAGGAAAATAATTTAATTAAATATGTGACATGAAGGAGACATAGAAAGTATAACATTGGAGCATAATCGCTTATGCAACAAATGTTGATTGGCATAATTAGGAAAATAATTTAATTAAATATGCCCACCCAAATAGGACTAAACATGTCACTAACATCCACCCTAAATGCTCGAAATATCAAGGAGGTCAATGCCATCATGACTCGAAGTGGCATAATTCAAGAAGATCCAAGTAGAAGCACCACTTATGTCGCCACTTCCAGAAATAAAGAAGACCTTCCTGCAGAGGAAGTTAAGAAAAACATCCCAGTACAAGTTCCTTTCCCACAAGCTCTCCAATCCACTGGGAAAGTATCGAAAAATCATGGTGAAATCCTAGAACACTTGAAATAAGTGAAGATTAATTTTCCCTTGTTACATGTGATCAAACAAGTTCCGACTTATGCCAAAGTAATCAAGGGTCTATGCATCATGAAAAGGAAGCACCACATCAAGAAAACTGCCTTCTTGATGGAACAAGTGAGCATGGTGATTGAGCAAAAGACACCATCAAAGTATAAAGATTTCGGTTGTCCCACCATCTCCTGTCAAATTGGGACATATGAATTCGGCCAAGCTTTACTCGACTTAGGTGCAAGTTTTAATCTCATGCCCTATTCTATCTACTTGCAATTAGGTCTTGGAGAGATTAAGCCCACACCTGTGGTTTTACAATTGGCCGATCATTCCATCGAGAACCATGGGGAATAGTGGAAGATGTTTTGCTGCAAATCGATAAGTTCTATTATCCTGTGGACTTTCTTGTTTTGGATACTGAATCCGTGGTGAACATGGAGTCAAAAATCCCTATCATCCTAGGAAGACCTTTCCTTACCACAATGAGTGCTCTCATTAACTGTAGGAATGGTCTCATAAAGATATCTTTTGTGAACATGACTCTTGAGGTGAATATTTTCCACATCGAAAAACAACCATGAGATGATGACGAGTGTCACCAAACCGTCATAATAGAAACACTCTTCTCGAAGAAGGTTCATCTGCAAAGATATTCCAAGAATCCTAAAGACCTTCTCTAAAATTCTATATCTAAAAGCTTTGGCCTTTGATGAGTTAGGCAACAATCCAGTCATCAATTCCAAGATCAAGGCAAAAATAAATAGATCAAGAATTTGAGCCAAACTAACGGGTGTATGTTTATGATTCCCGCCTGCATCTTTGGACATTGAGGACACTGTTTGATTTCGATTGGGGGTTTTATGCATAGTCATGCATAAGGAATTTTGTGTTGTGTATATAACTTTGAGTCAAAAATTTTAGAGCTTTCTAAACATGATTTCAAGATGTTGTTTGAGTCAATTGTGTCATCATTGGTTGCTAAGAAATAACTTTAGAATACTTGCACATGTCACCAAATCTTGTGGTAAGATGGTTGTAAATGCAATTTAGTTGAGAAAATTTCCAAGTTTAAGTATTTTATTTTTGTGAGTTGTGAGTGTAGAGAAATCAACTTTTGACCGTTCATTGATCTTAAGAGTTGGTTTTAGTCACTGTGTAAAACAATACTACACGGTTTGTGGTATGATTGGTACATTTGCTTGAGGGATGATTTTTGGTTGGATAGGAACTCTTTCATTGTCATTTTGGGATTTCTTTCATGAATGGTTATTTGTGATCTCATGTAAATATTAGTAGAAAACAAAAAACAAAAAACAAAAAACAAAAAACGAAAAACGAAAAACAAAAAACAAAAACAAAAAAAAAAGAGAAAAATAAAATAAAAATAAAAAAGTGATAAAGTTCATTTCTTTTATTTTTATTTTATTTTTTTATTCAATAAATTGTTAAGTTTTTTTTCCAACTATGATGAAATGCCAAAAGCTGATATATGGTAAGAATGGTGGAATATTTTAAATAGTTGGCTCACCGATCTTTTGATCAATGTCTATTTATTTGCTTGTCCTAAATGACTCATCTCACATTTGTGTGGTTTTCAATTTATTTCCAACTCCATGAGAGAAAGGCTTTGCACCAAAAATTTCTTACAACCGTGAGGACATGGGAGTTGAGACTTTTCCTTGGTGAATTTTCAAAGCTAAGTGTATTTTAGTTTGCAGTGAGTCAGATTTGGTTTGGAGCACACACACACCTTTGAGTTATGACTGAAATAATCTCTGATAACATGTTTTGATTTCTGACTAATAATTTGTTTGAAGTGTTTTGACAACTTTCCGAGATTGTGACTCCATCTTATTCATCATAACATGATTTTTCTTACGTTTAAATTGCTAAAGACTAGCAATTAGCTGGTTGGAGGTTATGATAAGTGCATAAAAAAAAACTTTTGTTCATATCATTTATTAAATAATTTGAGTTTAAATTAGATAATTTCATGATTTTATTTTAAATTATTTTATTTTTGGAAATATTAATTTTAACTTACTTTATTTGGATATAATTTATTGTATGATTCTTCCATTTATTTTTACATTCCTTTTCTTTTTCTTTTTCTTTTTCCTTTTTTTTTTTTTGTTTTGTCCATTCCTTTTTTCTTCTTTTCCTTTCCTTTTCTCTTTCTGCCTTTTCCTTAGCAGGTTCATGCGTGAGACTTGGGCCAAATCTCCTTCTTTCCTCCTGTTGGGCCCTTGTCTTCAGCGGAAACCCGTGCGCACAGACTCAGCCCTGGCTCCTTCGCCAGCTAGCCTGCCCCGAGAATCCAGCCGATTACCAACCTAGAGGAGTATTCGTTGGGAACACAATTACCTCTCCAAGATTTGGATTTCAAGCCTATAAAAGGCTGAGCTCTTCAACAGCTGGACATGCGGGTTTTCCCTCAGCATTTTTGACTGAGTTTGGAGTGTGTTTGAGTGTTTTCTTGTTTTTTTCTTCTCCTTGGATGAATTGCAAGTTAGGCTACACTACTAGAATTTATGGATACCACGACGGAAATTCAACGACGGTTTTTAAAAAAACCATCGTCGTAAATTCGGAAAAACACGGAGCCGGAAAGCAACAAAAAAACCGTCGTGGAAGGACTAGATTCCACGACGGTTTTAAATAACCATCGTGGAAGCTCCTAGATTCCACGACGGTTAACAAAAACCATCGTGGAAACTCGGAGATTCCACGACGGTTCACAAAAACCGTCGTGTAAGCTCGGATTCCACGACGGTCTTTTGACCGTCGTGGTTGGTCACCAATTGCGCGGGCGCGCGTCTGGGCCACGCGGGCACGCGCCTGGCTCTGGCAGGAGGGACGCAAAGCGTTCCACGACGGTCTTTTGACCTTCGTGGTTGGTCGCCAAGCGCGCGGCCGCGTGCTTGGGCTGCGCGGGGGCGCGCCTTGACTGCGCGTGCGGGGGCCTTGGCCGCGCGGGCGCGCGCCTGGGCCGCGCGGGCGCACGCCTGGCCGCGCGGGCGCGCGCCTGGGCGCTTCTTTGACATCCTTCCACGACAGTCAAAAGACCGTCGTGGTAGGTCCTCCCGAGGACCTACCACGACGGTCTTTTGAGACCGTCGTGGTAACTTTTTATATGACGACGGTTTTTTAAAAAAACCGTCGTCGTATCCATTCTGTGAAATTTTAAAAATAGCCCGGGAAGCGTACGCGCTTGTATGTTGTTCAAATTTTACGTCCTACATATATAAAATCAAATGAAAGACCTTATTTCATACTCTCTCTCTCTCTAATTTTCAGTACATCTCTCCCCTCTCTCCCTCTTTGCTTGCTTTGCATTCTTCATTTACAATGGAATTTTCGGCCTCGCATAGTCCATTCTCTCTCAAATTTTCGGTAATTTACTCAACTTTCTCTCTGAAATTTTCAGCAACTCCACTTTCTCCCTCTTTGTTTGCCTTGCATCCTCCATTCTCTCTCAAATTTTCGGTAACTCACTCAACTTTCTCTCTCAAATTTTCGGCAACTCCACTTTCTCCCTCTTTGTTTGCCTTGCATCCTCCATTCTCTCTCAAATTTTCGGCAACTCCACTTTTTCCCTCTTTGTTTAAGAACCGTCGTGGTAACACGGCTACCAAGACGGTTTATGAACTGTCATGGTAGCACGGCTACCACGACAGTTACAAAACCGTCGTCGTAGCCATGATTCCACGACGGTTCTTAAACCGTCGTCGTATCATGGATACCACGACGGTCCTAAGACCGTCGTGTAATCCGAGATACCACGACGGTTTTAAAACCGTCGTGGAATCCATATATTTACCACGACTGTGGATTCCACGACGGTTTTTAAACCGTCGTGGAAGTGTTACCACGACGGTTTTTAACCGTCGTGGAATCTGATTTCTGTAGTAGTGCTAGTGATGAACTCATATGTCGAGTGATCTAATTTGAGTTTGATTTTCATTTTTCCTTGTAAAGATAGTATGTTTTAGTAGATTGAATCTTTTCATCTCATTTTTTTTATTCAAAATATTTTGTGCTAATCTTTTATATAAATTCAATCATGTTTTGTTTATGTAATATTACCACACATCTATTTTAACAAAATTTATTTTATGAGTTGTTTTTAACTGTAATTTGCTAAAAACAGTACTTTATTGATTTTGAATAACTCGTAATGATAAATCAGTTTGGTTCAATATTGATATTTAATCCACCGAGACACATTTGTTTATTTTGTTGATCTTTAATTCTGTACTTTTCGTATATTCGTTTGGAATGTGAAACGTGCAATTGAGTCATAAATCGAGGATTGGATTCAAATAGCAGAACGAAGCATATGAATGATTCCCGACGCCTTGCCTTATTTATTATTGAATTTTTCTCTACTTAAATATGTTTTTCATATTTTCTTATTATAAAAATCCACCAAAATATATTCGCTTTTTATTTCCTTGACTTTTTAACATTTATCTTTATTAATATTTTTTGTTTTTGTTATTGCCACCTTGTGGATTTGACTGCCTGATCTGTATTGCAATCAACTACTTTGCAAATGCATATTTGAGTATTAATCAATATCCAACACAAACCAGAAAGTACATGATATATGCATAATACTGTGCCGAGTGCTAGAAAATCACCAAAACAGCACAACAATAGAAAACCCTACCCTAATCAGTATAATTTCTGGACCGATAAATTTAGTACGGTACCAGAGAAATTAGGTACCTATGGTGTCGTCACCGTTCCCACAGACAAAATACTACATATGGCGTAAAACTGGCGCACTTTGTTGGCATGAGTTTTCACCAAATAAAGAGCATCAGAGAATTGGTAGAGGAATAGAGGAAGAAAGATGGGAAAAGAAACAAGCACATAAGTTTTTTGGATTCATGAATATTATATATATAATCTAAGAAGTGTTATACATATGGATGGGCTAAGCTAACCCCCGGGGACAATATATAGATTTCTCGATCCTAACAAGTTCTTTGGCCACATCAATCATAAGTGGCCTATCTTCTTTTTTTCTTTGAGTGCATTTCAAGGCCAATTCTAAGAAAGCTTGCAATTGCAATTGCTGCTCTTCTCCAATATTGTCGCCTTCCACTATTTTTGGATCCACAATTTCATTCTGTCGTTCTTTTTCAATCAACTCTGCTGTATAATTGCAGATATGTCTTTCATTTCCAGGTCTGTTGAGGTCAATAGCACTTTGTCCTGTTAAAAAGACAAGTAGCAATGTCCCGAAGCTGTAAACGTCAGTATGCTCTGAGACAGAGGATGTCTCTAAATAATCAGGGTCAAGGAATCCCATAGTCCCATGCACTTCGTCTTGAACTTGTGTTTCACCTTCAGGAATCGTTATAGAAAAAGAGAAATCACATAATTTTGGACTATACTCTTTATCCAAAAAGATGCTTGAAGGTTTTATATCCCTGTGGATTATAGGCGTATGAAATGATGTGTGGAGGTATGTAATTGCGTTAGCAATATCTTTCGCCATTTTCAATCTCATCTTCCAAGGTAGCGATAAACCGTTCGATTCAATACCTCCCGTCGAATTGAGATGTCCATTTTCCGCATATTCATAAACTAATGCTGGATGAGGAAACTCCAGGCAGCAGCCTAATAGCTTAAGAGCATTTTTGTGACTACTCATTTGCGAACTTATCGCAATGTCACAGTATGCTTCATTTTCGTAAAGGTTGTAGTACTTTTTGATTAGAACGGGACGGTCATCCAAGGTGCCTTTGTACCACTTACAATACTCATCATATTCAGTACGTGATATGTAGTCATTTGTAGCTTCATCGACTTCTTCGGCCGGGTAAGTCCGAATGGGGTTGGATCTCCATCTACCTTTGCAAGAAGAGATCAGCTCCTTTAACAAAGTGCTTCCATTCTCTAAAAAAAATCTTCATTTTCATCGTCGTCCTTTGCCGGTCCCAGAAATAATTTGAAAAAAAAAAAAAAAAATCTTATTTGGGGTTATTAGAAAGAAGAAAAGAAATCTAATTTGTGTTGAATTATATCGTACATTATATATGTTTCCCACAAAATATATCTTGTTTTGTCCAAGACTAATCTAAAACCCAACTAAAAAAAAAATTGATTAAAAGATTTTGTTTTCTCTGATGGCAAAGAAAATCTGTACTTCTAGCAATTTATACACATCAATAAGCATACATATTCTCATATTTGAAAGAATCGAAACAATACCTGGGTAACAAAGGAAGCAACTTTCCTTGAATAGCTTCTTGCACAATACATGCTCCGGAAGCATATTGGAGGAAAGATACAAAACGAATTTTTGTAGTGACTCCATTTCTGATTGAAATGTATCAACCTAGAGGACTTAAGAACTGGAAATTTTAAATCCAAAGATTATATTTCTTGAGGGAATTGAGGATTCGTGATCATTATATCTACGAAAGGAAACAATATATTAAACTCCAAAGACTTTCATCCACAAGAAGAAAAAGTTGACTTTCGAAGTTCAACACCGTGTGGGGCCTGCCCGGAACATAAATATGTATATATAGACGAAGTCTGAAGAAGCATAACAAGTTTCCATCTTAAAAAGTAATAATAATAAAAAGAATAATTGGCCTAAGTAGTCCCTGAACTTTTTACAAAGGTGATGGTTTGGCCACTATTTTTTTTTTTCAAGAATCCTTAACTCTTATTTTTTGGCCTTAATGGTTCTTTTCGTAAAATCCGTTAACTTATGAGAGTATTTTATTAATCTAACAATAATTAATATAACAAAAATTAAAAAAATCATAAAAAACAAAAAAGTTTCCTCACCTCTCTCTCTCTCCTCTCTCTATCTCTCTCTCTTCTTTTCTCAAAACCTAGTTCACTTGGGGTGGGGTGGGGTGGGGTGGGGTGGTGGGGCGGGGGAGGGATGGGGGAACCATATTTGAAGAAGAGAGGGGTGGGGCATTGGCATCGCGGTGGGGGAAGGGGTGAACCAGATCATAAGGAGGGGGGCGGGGGGGGGGGGGGGGGGGGGGCATCTACTTCGTGGTGGAGTAGGTTAGGCAATGGCATCGCGGTGGGGGGAGGGGCCCAAAAACCTAGATAGTGAATTGGGGGGGGGGGGGGGGTGGGTGAACGGAGGTGGGATGGGGGGACCCAATCGCGGGGTGGGGATGAACGGTGGTGGGGGGCCGGGAACCCAGATCGCGAAGGACAAACGGCGACCAGAGGGGAGACGAGGGTGGGGGGCAAACGGCGGAGAGAAAGGGGCAGCAAAACCGAGAAAGGGAGTAGGGGGCAACTCAGTTGGGGTTGGGAGGGCCAGACCGAGAAAAAGAAAGGGAGAGAGAGAGAGAGATGGGGGAAGGGAGGTGGGCAAAAACAGAGAGAGAAAGAAGGATATTTTAATTATTTTAGTATAAAAATTAATCATTTCAATAAGAAATTTTAAATCTAAAGATTCTACTTCTCGAGGGAACTGAGGATGGGTGATCATTATATCTATTAAAGGAAACAATAAACTCCAAAGACTTTCATCCACGAGAAGAAAAAGTTGACTTTCCAAGTTCAACGCCGTGTGGGGCCTGCCTGGAACATATATATGTACATATAAATGAAGGATCTAGAAGCATAACAAGTTTCCATCTTAAACATTAATAATAAGAAAAAATAAAAGAAAAGTAAAAACTAAAAATTCTTGCAAAGGACTATGTAAGTGTACTCCATATACAATTTTGATTCCAACACTAATACCGCTGTTAAGCAAGCGTTTGCAATTTTATTTATTATTATTTTTTAGTTATTGTCGAATCTTAATGAGCAATTTTTTTTTTTTTTTATTCAACTCCCTACCAACATTTGTAAATGGCAGCTTAGTGAATTATGATAAAGAGCAGTAATAGTGACACCAATTTTAACCTTAACTCTTTAATATTAATTCACGTATTATATTTTCATTCGAAGAAGTAATTAACTGATGTGAAAATATTTTGAATACTTATTTATAAAATAACGATAGCTTATATGTCACATGGATTTGTACTCAAAAGTTGAGACTCTTTTGAGACTATAATTGGTATCCTTTGTGTTTTTTGAAGATAAATAATGTAAAAGGAATGATACATGCCAATAGTCATCAGAAATAATTCTATTGACATATGAAGAATAATATTGGCCTTCATAAATGCACATTTGTACCGTACATAAATAGTAGGTGTAGTACTTGGTGGTTTGATTAAGGTTTAGCCATTTGGGATCCCCAGAAGGAGATCAAGTTTGCCGTTTGGGATCCCCGGGAGGAGATCCCCAGGCCGGCCTCATCGTCTCCATCCTGTTAGAACGACAAGACCACCCTAAGGACGCCTGGTCACAAATCGAGCATAGAGAACGTCTTGGACTCTTGGTCACGAGTAATCGCTTGTGCTATTTTGATTTTAGGTTGGACAAGAAGGGTAAACAAGGGTAAGAGATGGACAGTCACTCATTCTTACGATCAACATTCTTAAGACTGAAAAGTTTGGTGAAAAAGGAGAACTTGACATGATTAATGTACTTCAAACTCTATATATCTATTTATCATTTAAAGTTTAATTCTTTATGCACTAAAATCGCACTACAAGCATCATCGCGCAAACAACAAAGTATTAAGAGATGGTAACCATCATAAATTTCACTGTTTTTTATTTATTTTTTATTTACTAAGAAACTGTAAATTACCTTCAAATCCTTCCATTTAGATTGCTAGATTGAGAAAAATTATGTGAGATATTCCAAATATTTCCGCCTAAATATTATAGAACACATAAAGGGTCTATGTAACTAAATATTAATAGTCCGTATCTTTCTCATCCGTTCTCTCTTATGCTGACTAAATACTAGATCTGGCGTAAAACTAGAGCACTTTGTCGGCGTTGTTTGCGCCAACGCAAGCGAGAGAATTGGAAGGGGAAGAGAAAGAAGAAGACAAAGAAAGTGGAATGTTCCGAGTCATTAATAATACAAATAAATTTTAAGTTTTTGTCAAACAGTTAACAGGGTATAAGCATACCAGTACATGGATGGGCTAAGCTAATCTCGAGGGACAACTTACAGACTTCTCAATCCTTACAAGTTCTTTGGCCACATCAATCATAAGTGGCCTATCTTCTCTTTTCCTTTGAGTGCATTTCAAGGCCAATTCTAAGAAAGCTTCCAATTGCAGTTGCTGCTCTTCGCCAATGTCGCCTTCCAAAATTTTTGGATCCACAACTTCCATCCATCGTTCTTTTTCGATCAACGCTGTTATGTAAACGGGCAAGAACAGTTTTTTTTCAGGTCTGTCCCGGTCAAAAACATACTGTCCCGTTAGAAAGACACATAACAAGATCCCAAAGCCGTAAACGTCAGTGCCCTCTGTGACAAGTGATGTATGAAGATAATCAGGATCAGGGAATCCCGTAGTCCCACGCACTAAATCTTCAACATGTGTTTGGCCTTCAGGAATTGTTATACAGAGAGCGAAATCACATAATTTCGGATTGAAATCTTTATCTAGAAAGATGCTCGATGGTTTAATATCCCTGTGAACAATAGGCCTATCAAATGATGTGTGGAGGTAGGTAATTGCGTTAGCAATATCTTTTGCAACTTTCAATCTCATCTTCCAAGATAGCGATAAACCAGTAGACTCAATGACTCCCGTCGGATGGAGATGTCCAGGTTCCACATATTCACAAACTAATGCCGGATGAGGAAACTCCAGGCAGCAACCTAACAGCTTAAGAACATTTTTGTGGCTGCTCATTTGCGAACCTACTGCAATGTCACGGTATGCTTCATTATTGTAACAGCTGTTGTACTTCTTGATTAAAACTGGACGGTCATCCAATGTGCCTTTGTACCACTTTGCGAAGCTATCAGATTTAATACATGATATGTAGTAATTTGTGGCTTCCTCGATTTCTTTGGCGGAGTAAGTCCGAATGGGGTTGCATCTCCATCTGCCTTTGCAAGAAGAGACAAGCTCCTCTAACAAATTGCTTCCGTTCTCTAAAAAATATCTCTGTTTTTTGTCCTTCTTCGTCAGTCCTATAAATAATTTGCAGAAAAATCTTACTGGGGGTATTATACTATAGGAGAAAGAAGGGAAAAAAAAAAAAAAAACCTATATTTTGTGGAATTATAAAATAATATGGATTTGGTTATATTTCCAACCAAACACATCTGTTTAGTGCAAGGATAATTTAAAACCCAACGGAAAGATCGGATAAACGAATTTAGTTTGCTTTCTCTGAACGGCAAAGAAAATCTGTACATTCTAGATAGATAAAACATAAGCATACAAATTCTCATACAATTCAGCAGAATAAAAATAAATAAATAGATAGATAGATAGATAGATAGATAGATAGATAAAACATAACTGGGAAGGATAGGAAGCGACTTTCCATGGGGAGCTTCTGGAAGAATGAAATTCTTGTAGTGACTCAATTTCAGATTGAATTCAACAAACAAGAGGAACAATTTAGAAGAACCGTTAACTAAAATTCTAAAATGTTGAATTTTTTAGAGAATAAAGGGCTACTTATTATATTTAGAAAAGGAAGTCAATTGAACTCCAAAGACTTTTATCCACAAGACGACAAAACTTGACTTGTAAGGTTGAACACCGTGTTTGGCCGGGTGGTTGGTAACTCGGAATATACTCGAGTAGTTCGAAGAACATACTAAGCATAGTCCTCTTTAAAAAAAAATAAAAAATAAAAAAGTAACAAATTAATATTAATTTCAATAAGAACACTTCTAAAAATTTTAGTTTCAAATCTAACATCATTTTTTAATACTTTCATTTCTAATACTATCGCATTAAATTTTGTAGGTCTCATGCATACACAATACCAAAAGCACCCTCAATAGAAATCATACACAAAATTCCTTTCATTTTAATTTCAATCCTAACAACATTTTCCATACTTTTATTTTGTAGTATTGCCACATCAAACTTTGTGGGTCATATATAGTTGATTATCAAAAATACCCCTGAGTTTTAAGATCAAAACTCATTGCTAGTATGGTAATGATAGTTTTTAATGGGATAAAATTCCCAAATTATATTTGTTATCTAAAATTTATCGTCTTGAAAATGTACTTTGCCGTTATATAATTATAAATTTTTAGCACAATACGAGATTTTTTTAACTAATAACGTCATCTTAGATGTTATGGGCTTATATAATTATAAATTTTTACCACATTATGTGTACTCAAAATATTGGAATAAAGAAAAAAAATAAAATAATAACATGAGACTAGAAATTTATTCAAACATAATTTTTTTATTGTTTGGCTTTTGCTTTATTCCAATATTTTGAGTACCACACAAGATGCTAAATGTACATTCATCATGAGATTACAAGAATCAAAACCACGAAGCATCTAATATAACGCTATTATTAAAAATCTATGGATGAGGGTTGTCTTTCATCACATTACATGAATACTAAATATATAACTAAAATACTTGATTACTCTCAGAATGTAAATTTTGGAAAGCACATATAATTTAAAAACTAATTTATTCAATAAAAAGCTAGCATTCAAGACACAAAATAACTAAATAGAAAAAAGAGAAATAAATTTGATTACAATGACACAAAATGAATATTAATCTTGACAGACAAAAGAAATGAATATAGTTAATATGATTTCTTTTATAATATTATTAGATATACATTATAATTTGCTCATAATGATAACTATATTAATAGTAATTATCATAATTAATTACCATATGAGTCGTAATAATAATTACTACTGGCAATGGGTTTTGACATAAAAACTCGGGGGCATTTTTGAAAATTCAACTATATAGGACCCACAAAATCAATGTGACAATACTACAAAAGAAAGTATTGAAAAATGATCTATATTTGAAATAAATTTTATTAGAAGTGTAAGTATTGAAATTAGAAAGTATTAAAAAATGATCTATATTTGAAATAAATTTTATTAGAAGTGTAATTATTGAAATTAAGAAGGGAATTTAGTATGGGGTTTTTACTGGGGGTACATTTGATAACGTACACGTGTGGGATCACAAAATCTGATATAACAATATTGAAAATGAAAGTATTAAAATATAGTGCTATATTGAAAATTAAAATTTTAAGAATTGCAATAATTGAAATTAATCCTACACAATTATGATGCCATTCTGTATGGATTAGACTCTCGTTCCTTTATTTTATTTTTATCCTTTTATGTTACTCTAATAATAACGAAGACGTATATAAAAAATGTCATGTTAATTAAGATATTCTATCTCACGTAGATTAAAAGACTGTTAAAAAACAATTGCTATGTATGATTCCTTACTAACTAATAATGTTGTTAACTAATCGAATTAAATATATATTGTCCTTGTTACGTAACAAAGTAAAGATACAGATAATATTATAAGAGACAAAAACATAATAATATTTATTAGTTTTTTTCTTTCTCACTTCTTTTTCTTTCTATGAGGGTGTTTGGTGTAGTGGTTTGAGTTGAGATAATATTATAACCATATGCGATCTTTGTTCATATATGATTTGCCTCAAAAACATCAGACCACCCACAAAAAAGAATGGAACGGCCACAAAACATTCAAGAACAACCAATTGTTCGTTGCTTTTAAATAGTCCATTTTTTTGCTCTTAAAAAAAACTAATAAATGAAATATCAAATATTTAACATTCATTAAAAAAACAAAAAAACAAAAAACAAAAAACAAAATTAATGGTTTTCTTAAACATACTTAATGAATTTCGCAAATGACTAGCATTCGTAAAACAAAATTAATGAAAATGTAAACTATCAAACTCGTAATTGTCATTATTAGGTGCTGCTTCTAACATCGAATGGATGTGATAATTTGAGACATTTTTTTGAATTATGTCCTTTTTGATTACATGTCACGCATTTATACTTCTTGACTATATATTCTCCTTGTGAAAGGAAGCGAGTTAATCTTGGCCTCCCTCTAAACATTTTCACGTCCGGCTCTACTACCTTCATCGCTCTTACCTCTTTAGGGATATTGTGCCATTGCGATTCTGGAGGAACATGATAGATAGTTTCTGCATATGCCAACATCCAATAATCTGAAGTCTAGTACTTAGAACAAAGGGAGTATACGTAAGCTCTAGTATGTTACGGCTAATAAAGACCTGCTGCTGCTATACCGTGGATGCACGGAATCTTGTCAATGTTGAAAATCTTACACGTGCAACTCCTTGTTGTTAAATTGATACATGCATTACAATGACCACCCATCACAATGTATTCATTCTCATTCAGTTGGTATGGCTTCAATGAACCAGCTTCATCAAATCTTCTTTTGAGTATTGCTTCTCTCTTTAGTTTAATTGGTGTGATCACTAAAATTGATTCTCGACACCGAATGAAGAACCATTGTCCCATTGTGAAGAGGATGAAATCGATCATTGCAGTTATGGGATACTCTCTTGCCTTCATCATCATATTATTCAAAGTCTCGACTACATTAGTAGTCATAACTTCATACCTATTCCCTTTAAAGTGAGTTCTTGGCCACTTTTCAAACTTGACATCCTTCTTGAGATATTGAGTCACCTTTGGATATTTTTTACTCATGTCACTGAAATGTTTCTCTAACTCCTCCAAACAGTATGCTTTAGCAGCATCCTTGAATACTTCAAGAGAAGCAGCACTCTTGAAACGGTTCTTAATATTCATCATAACATGATAATAACATGTCCCATGCTGCGCCATAGGATAAACGTGACTCACCGCATAACTAATGCTATGGTTCCTATTAGAAATAAAACATAACTCTGAGCTGTCATGTATTACGTCCTTCAGCTTCTCAAAAAATCAAGTCCATGAATCATTATTCTCAGTGTCAGCCAAACCCCACGCAATGGGATAACTGTGATACTCACTATCTTGTGTGGCAGCAACCATCAACACCCCCTTATATTTAGTTTTGATCCAAGCCCTATCTATGCCAATAACTTTTTTCATGTTCTTAAACCCCTATATAGCTGCTCCTAAAGTCATAAAAAAAATACCTGAACTTATTCTCTGAATCAATTTCAATGTGTGTAATTGTACTCTTATTAACCTGTTTGAGCATGTAACAATACGAAGGGAACATGGCGAAGTTGTGTTGTGGCGTCCCTCTGATCAAATTTTGAGCAAATTGCCTTCCTTTCCATGCCTTCCAATAACTTACTTAAACCTTCAGTTCCTAACTCATGAATCCAATGAAAACTTCTGGATTGGGTGGTTGCTTACAATCGATGAAGTGTCCTTTTATGCAAGCTCCAATTACACGACTGGATGCTTGTTTGTGATTGATCGATCGATTCATCAATGAGTAAGTGTGGATACCATTATATTGTCGAATGACTAAAAAATTCTAACCTGGCATTTTTGTAGCTCACACCCGCCACACACAACTTCCTTCAATGAATTAGTTGACTTCTTGACATTCATTTCAAACTTTCCATTAATGGCGACGAGGTTTAACTTTGTATTCAATTCTTCCTTGCTATCAAAATGTTTACCCACCATTAAATCCGAACCATCATTTCTACCAGTATTACAACTTATCAGTGGAACAAATCTTGTCTCTTTAGATTTAGTATGTTGATAACGACTATCATAAACTCTCTCATGTAGACCATCACCTCCTTCGGGTACACCATCATCTTCTTTGGGTACACCATCACATCCTTTATGCACCTCATCACCTCCTTCGGGTATATCATCATCTGCTTTATCTACACCATCATCTTTATTAGCTACTTCCTCAAGCACTGTCTCTTCTGGTGTTGGATTGGAACCGGTGATTGAAGTTGGATTGAAGCCAATGATGCTTTCATTGATTGGTGTACTAGTTGCACAAATCTGCAGCAGATGCTCATAACTACCAAGTAATTTAGTTGGAACAAACCTTGCAACAAATGGGATTTCTTCATTGATCCGACACCCAAAATAGTCATCATGGAAGCCTAGTGCATCACCACCATTACTGTTTAGATCATCATCACCATGAACATATATTGCTTTTTCTTTATCACATTTTTCTTCGATTATAACATGTAGAGTCATTCCTCGTTTTTCTTCGTACAAAAACATAAAATCTATAATATCTGAATCATTGGAAATAAGAGTTAGTATAGCAGTGTCACCAAATATGTCACCAATAGGTTTATGTATTATCTCAATTACATACATGCTTCAGTCAATACTTGTTCTGTCGTAGATTGTGTCTTCCAATTCCAAAAAGTTGATACTTCTATCAACCACAAAGCCCTTGCTCATACAAACTTCGAACCACCTCCAAAATCCGCCATCCACCTTTTCCCACTTTCCATTATACTCCAGGAGAATGTAGATCTGACTCATACCTATCATGGATTTTGAGATTATCAATTAACAAACAGTATAAAGAATACAACTATAAATTTTACATCAATCAACACAAAAAAATAAAAAAATAAATCAAATAAGAATCATGTAGGAACAGTCGTTATTATTCCACACTATAAATATAAGGAACACTTAATCAAAGGAATAGAAATCATTATTAGCAAAAATCTTATTTCTCCTTTGATGGAAAACTCAATCAAAGGAACAGAAATCAAACCAAAAAATTAGCCAAAGTTCACATTCTTCAACGGTAACTAGCAAGGACTAACTAGACAAATATATCAACATCAATAACAATGTCAACCTATTATTGTCTAGTATGGTGTGTGAAGGCCAAATACAACAGAAGTTTGAATTTGAAAAGTCATATAAACAACGTGCTTGCAATGACAAGACTACCAAAGTTCTTCCAACATTGTTCCCAAAACATGAAACTCACTACCACAATTTCATATCAGTCCCCACAAACTCGGGGAAAATAAAAATAAAATAAATTAAAAAATTAAAAACCTACCACAACCTATTCAGAGGAGGGGAAGAGAAAGGCTTCTAGTCGAGGCGAGATTTCATTTGTGCTTGTGAATCCTAAGGATGCTAACAGCCTTAGCAGATCATATCTTCAGGTAAGTTCTATTTATTTTTTTCAAAACAACATTTGTTTTTGGATGGTGTTGAAGATGAACTCATATAGGTAGATGGGCTTGTAGGAAGTGTTGAAGATATACGTGACAGAACTTTCCACAATTAACTGTGCTGCAAATACAGGAAAACAAATGTTCTTTGAACGATGTGTGATGAATGGGTAAAAGCAGTTTTACGCTCCCTTTTAGTGCATGCTTCTATTGGATTTAGCTCCGCCTCAAAATATTTTAAGGTAATTTATTACATACTAAAGTGACCACGATAATCATACACAGCAAATCTCGAAGAAAAGTTTTGAGGAAAAATGTGAATTGTGAGAGACTAAACCAATGCGAACCAGAATTACCTAGGAACTCGCGGGATCAAAGCCGAAGAGGAACCTCGAACTCGTAATCGAAACGAGTTGCGACGCATCGCCGGTAACGGAGGTCGCGTGCCGAGCGGAAGGAGGCTGGGAGAAAGCTTTTTCTCTGGTGGTCGGGTGTGGGGTTTGGCAGAGTGGAAATGGGATCGAAGAACAAAGGTTTGATTTTTTGCTTCTTCATTTTTCCTCTGGTGGTGGGGTTTGGGGTTTGGCAGACCTCCAACTGTTTGGTTTGTTTGGACGACGAAGAAGAAGAAGAATGGGGAAGCTGCTGCCAGGATTTTTTCTTTTTGTTTTTGTTGTTTTTTTTTTTTAACCTTATATTAATATCTTTATTTTTTACATTATTTAAAAAAAAAGTCATTTTGCTAATTAAATTTTTTTAAAAGTTAGTTAGCAAATTAAACAAAGTTAAAAGGTTATTTTACTAAAGAGCTCTAGCGAGAAAGAGAAAGAAAGAGGAGGTGTTTGGGAAAAATGAAAATTACTTAAACAAAACATACGCATTAGAGCATTTAACTAAATAAAATGAAGTTGGGCTATATATTATATTAGGTAATAAACATAGGCCAGCCACCTTAATTTTCCAAGAATAAATGATATTTTTAAAATTTTTATTTTTAATTTAAATTATTACTAAAATGATGCCATCATTATGGCATTTTCTGCAAAGTTTTAATCTTGTGGCAAATATCAGTCCATGCCTCATTTTTGTGGCATTCCCCTAATTATTTCTTTAATTTTTGTTG
The DNA here is from genome assembly GCA_025413025.1 of Ficus hispida. NCBI lineage: Eukaryota > Viridiplantae > Streptophyta > Magnoliopsida > Rosales > Moraceae > Ficus > Ficus hispida. The sequence goes on along the minus strand of CM046373.1, from coordinate 17,500,531 downwards.
CCATTGAAGTGAGGTAGGAGAACGCATTAGATGTTGTCGGTGTTTTTTTTTTTTTTTTTTTTTTTTTTTTTTTTTTTTCTTTAGGAAAGTTGTGGGTTGGATATATTAAATTGTTTTTCGTTTTAAATTTTGTTTAAAAATTTTAAATTAAAGTTAAAGTTACAAATTTTATCAAAATTTTAATTTCTACCTTGAAAAAATATTTAGTTTTTATTTTTTAAAAATATAATATTTAATCCTATCCTATTTTGACAATATATCACTACATTTGGGATAGGATTAAGTAAAATCTAATCCTATCCTTTTCTATCTAATCCAATCCAAACTCTTATATTATCCTATCCAGTATAGTCTTATCCTACGCACCAAACAGAACTGTGTGTTATTTTTTTGGATTCACAAAAATTATGATTATTACAAAAGAGCATGAGAGAATTGGTAGAGGAAGAGAGGAAAATAGAGAAGAAAAGAAATATGTGTATTAGTTTTTTGGATTCATCAAGACAATAAATATATAATTTAAGAATTGTAAGCATACAAACATAGACTAATATAAATGGATGGGTTAAGCTAACCTCGAGGGACAATGTATGGACTTCTCAATCCTAACAAGTTCTTTGGCCACATCAATCATAAGTGGCCTATCTTCACTTTTCACTTGAATGCATTTCAAGGCCAATTTTAAGAAAGCTTGCAATTGTAGTTGTTGCTCTTCGCCAATGTCGCCTTCCAAGATTTTTGGATCCACAATCTCATTCCGTCCATCCTTTTCAATCAACTCTTTTATATAATTGCATATGTGTTAGTCCTATTCAGGTCTGTTGTAGTTAAGAGCACTTTGTCCCATCAAAAAGACAACTAGTAAGATCCCAAAGCTATAAACATCTGTGTGCTCTGTGACAAATGATGTCTGAAGGTAATCAGGGTCAAGGAATCTAATAGTCCCATACACGATATCTTCAACGCGTGTTTCGCCTTTAGGAATCATTATAGACAGAGAGAAATTGCATAATTTCGGTACGTACTCCTTATCCATAAAGATGTTTAAAGGCTTTATATCCCTGTGGATTATAGGCCTACGAAATGATGTGTGGAGGTACGTTATGGCGCTAGCGATATCTTTTGCAACTTTCAGTCTCTCATCTTCCAAGATAGTGACAAACCGTTAGCAGCAATGCCTCCTGTTCTATTGAGAGGTCCATTTTCCGCACATTCATAAATTAATGCAGGATAAGGAAACTCGATGCAGCAGCCTAATAGCTTTAGAACAAATCTGTGGCTGCTCATTTGTGAACTTATCACAATGTCACGGTATGCTTCAATTTCGTAATTAGACTTGTATTTCTTGATTAAAACTGGACGGTCCTCCGAGGTGCCTTTATACCATGTTACAAATCGGATCATCGTGACAACATGTTTTGTAGTAGCTGGTGGCTTCTTCAACTTCTTCGGCAGAGAAGCTTCGAATGGGATTGCATCTGCATCTACACTTGCAAGAAGATACAAGCTCCTTTAACAAAGTGCCTCCATTCTCTAGAAAATATCTTTGTTTTTGGTTGTTCTTGTCCGCCGGTCCTATAAATGATTTTCAGAAAATTGTCTTAAAAAGGCGGGAAAAGAAAAATCTAAACTCCATTGAATTATTTTGATTTAAAAGGAAGATAATCAAATCCATAGACGACTTTCATCCACAAGAAGACAAAGTTGACTTTCAAAGTTCAACACCGGGCGTGGAACCTATAATTAGTCACTTCGAAGAACAGACACAAGGAGTTACTATATAACCGGTGACTGATCTATAAATTTCTTTTAATGTACACATAGATAAGGAGAAAATTTTTAAAATTAATATCTTTATATGATAAAAAGTTTAATATTTTTATTATAAAGATTTTTTTTCTTATTTATTTCCATGTAATAACTATTACATATTGTTTTTTATATGTTGAAAATATTGTGAAATTTATTCTTGAACTTTGCCTCAAATATTATCATAAATAAAAGTTTGTAGCTCATGATTTGATTTGTTATATTTTATTTGTAGTTTTCTATTTGAAAATTAAATTTCACTATAATTTATTTGACACCATCATTTTTGCTTTTAAATGTAATTATTTTACTAATAACTAAAAACTTACATGCACAAATATTGAAGTTGTTGATAATTTTAAAATAATAATTTTTTAAAAAAACAAAGAAAATTTCAAAATAAATTTTGAAAAAAAAAAGTAGATAAAGAAATTAGGAGGGAAAAAAAAAAGGGAATCAAATGTTGGTGATGGTATTAAAATATAAGAATAAGTTAAGTATTATAGGGACATTCGAGGGAGAAAAACAACTTTTGAGTTCGGGCAAATTACAAAATTTCACTGAAAAATGGGGGCATAATTTAGATTTCACAAATTTGAGGGGGAGGGCATTTGCCCCTTGGCACTTATGTAAATCCGTGGCTGTATATAGCACCGCTAGATATATCACCACCGGCCCACACAGTTGACTTATGATTTAACTTTAGGGATCTCATCAAGCAGAAGATCGAAGGTTTAAATTCTATGCCAATCCAAGGGAATTATCCCTATCTGTGCGGAGTCTCAAAAATGAAAAATAACGGAGTCATAATTAGATTCTTTATTTAGCACAAATATATGTATGTATATATATATATATATAGCACTAGCGTATAAGCTATGTTTGATTCCTTAATAATATATATTTTTTTAATTTATTTTTATCAATAAATGAAAATTTTAGAATTTAAATCCTAAATTATGCACTCATACTCACGTATCCAATCATTTGAGCTACTCCCAAGTAGCATAGCCTAATAATACTGTTGAGAAACTGATAAATATCATATTTGTGACAGTTAAAAAAATAAGAAGCATATTTTTGAAGTTATTAAAATTAAAAACGCATATTTACAAAATGGTATTTTTTTTAATAAGTAAACAAATTATTTACATAGTATGTAAGTTATTTGTAAGTATATTTACTGATAAATATGTTACTTATTTAAACAGTTTAATAAATATACTATTTACTTATTTTATCTTGACTAATTAAATGTTGTTTACTATATTTCTGGTTAATCAAGTTTGTGTTCAAGATCCCTCAAACTTGGAAAGCCCAAGCCAAACAAAAATAGGAAAAATTATAGTAAATAGCATAATTTTGACCGCTTAATAATAATATATTACTTAATCTATTATAATTTTTATTAAAAAGCATATTAAAATTTTATTTTTACACTTGATATTTTTTATCCTTCATCTTAGATCTAGGTTTCTCTATCTTTTCAACCTCTCTCTTTTAATGAATTGTATAAATAAAAATCAGTATGTATATCTAGACGTCCTAATTATATCTGCACTCATTTAGTACCCTCAACACTTTCTCATTTCACTAATAAAGAAAACCAAATAAAAAAATCATTTACATAGAGGTAATAAACAACTCAAGAAAGAAATTAATTGGGGTAAAAAAGCATATTGCATCTCAAAAAAAAAAAAAAAAAAAAAGGTCAAAAAACTGTTTAATGGAATTGAGCTGTAACTCTTCGTTTAGACGTAGCCTTCAAATTTTACCTCGTTATAAAGCCACTAGCCAAAACACATTAAGAAAAAGACTAGAAGAGTAAAAAAGTACAGATTTACTTAAAAAATAGCTAATAATATATTCTATAATCCAGCAAACTCATCAAATCCTTGTGAATTAATAGGAAACAAGAATCTGGAGCGTTAAACCACCAAGCATCCTTGTCAGTATGAATTGCTTTTGAAGCAAGTTTTTCTTCGATTTCATTTCCTTTTCTGTATATAATTGAAACCAGAAAAGTGATTTTGTCAAGAAAATTAATAACTAGAAGGGTCACACTAGAGCCATAGAAAATTCCATAAACCTTAAGCATATGCCATGGCTGTAATAATTTCCACAAGTTCTGCTTCAAACGCAAAAAGGACACCTAGTGGTCTAGCAAAGCAGCCATTGCAAAAATATCTGTAAGTACAGGAAATTCCTCTGCAGCAAGACAAGGAGCTTTGTTCGTAGCACCATCTGTGTTAACTTCAATCCAGCAAAGGGGCATACCATTGACTTCAAGTCTTAGTTGATTTGTCCTTAAGATTAAATATCTTCAAAGTCGGTAGATCTAAAACATAATTCTCTATTGTTCTTGAATCCATTGACTTGGGATCTGAGATTCTCATAAAAGTCTGCCACTGGAACATTGTTTAATTCCATTATAGCTCATCTTTAGTGTCTTCCACAATCACCACATTAACTACATTGACCATAGTATTTGGGAAAAAGTCCATAAAGACTGACAGAACCCACTTGTTATTAATTAAAATCACCAACCTTAGCATCAACAGGCAAGTTCTCAAGGGGGTGCAGACAAGAAGTACTTCGGTATCCGATCGTATTTTCGTTCCAAAAATTAACTTTGAGTGACTCCCAATAATCCAAATGCATTCATAGCAAAACAATAGAACGATTTCTGATATTTATTAGGCCAAATAGACGACATTGCCAGAAAATCTTTAAGTTGATAAGTTAGGCACGCATATCTGTCCCATTAAACACTACAACAAAAATCCTTTTTCATAGCGTGTAAAACATGCTATCGTAAATATACGATAACATTTTTTCGAACGCTATCTTAGCCCATGTTATTAAAAGTGACAAGTTTTAATAGCGTTCCATCGGTGCTATAAAAAATATTTTTGATAGCATTTTTGGAATGCTATAATAATACTTCTCATAGCATTAAGTACATGCTATAATAACAATTTTCATAGCATTCATGACATGCTATAATAACAATTTTTATAGCATTTGTACAATGTTATTATATATTTTGTCTTTGCAATCCTACAACGCTATACATGCAGTAGTTGGGAATTTTTCATAGCGTTTTTGTTATGTTTGGCCATAACATTTAAAAGTGTGTTGTCACTTTTTTCTTTTTTTTCTTTAATTTGATTACAAGTAATACTTACATTTTGTATGGATAATTGATACATTTCATAAATGTATTTTCATTGCTCTACTAGTAATTAATTTGATTGAATACTTCAAGTACACAAACATCCGACATTCATTCCCTAATCTAACAACATTAAAATGACGTTTTCAACCAAACATCATAAGTTCACTACATTTAACCAAAAATAAATAAAAATATAAAAGAAAGAAGGGGAAAAAAAACAACGATGATACTTCAAAGTCCCAAAGGCAACAATTCACGACTCAAAGCTTGCATATATGTCTGCTACTAATGGTTCAAATCTCTCTCTAGTGTTTCAAATTCTGTCCATCAGTAGTTTAGATATCTTCCTTCAAGTCCTGCACACAGAAAAAGAAATTAATAATTACATCCACAAATCACCAATCAAATCTACAATACATCACATAGGTGTTTTTTTTTTTTTTAACCTTATAATTTTATCAATGGGCCATGCAATTGTAGAACCAATAGCGTCTTCAATATGAAGCATCTCTGAATTAGGCCTCCACAAAAATGCATTAGGATTTCTTACAGCATCTACCCAAACTCTCGCAGCATTAGGTCCGATAGGAATGTGATGAACCAAAGCTGTTGGATCACTTGAAGACCAACGCCCTCCGGCTACAATTTCATCAGAACCATTCCAATCCATTATCTTACACTCCTTGCTTTGTGAGCTAGTGTTGACACTCTTTCAAGAAGGAAAAATAGCAAAAGCAAAAAAAAAATTATTTTTCACTTAGAAAACAAAGATGTGTTTAATTATAAATAAGAAAAACTATGAGCATAATAAATTACCATGGAAAAAGGCATAGGTGCATTCGATTGTTTCTCTGTTTGGCAAGATAAACTCTATAATAGATCATATAAAAAAATTTATCAGTGTATAATTTATAAGAATTAACATATATGAATTGGAAACTAACCTGATTTTTCAATAAAGTATTTATTAAGCCTTGTTGGGTTGCTACTTGTTCTTTCAATTCTCTACATTCTTTTTCTAATCGGATAATGAGCTCGTCTCTTTCCGACACAATTGCCAATTTGGTAATGGTAACTCCTCCGCCATAGGCTCTTAATCGACCACTCTTTTCAGGACCAAGAACTTTCGAAATAGCATCCTCTTTTACATTTGTTTGAGATGATAAAGGCAACTCTTTATGATATTCTTCCATGTTGTCCTGAAGAATGTTAAATTGTAATTGAATTTCTTCATAACATTATGGTTAATAAAAATTAAAAAAATAAAAAAGGCATAGATTAGTACAATAGCTTCACCAACGGCCATGGATACAGGTTCACCATTTTTCTTCGTATGTGCCTTGGTCCAAACAGTAACTCTAGATGGTCGTTTTCTGTTTGCGCTAGCTTTACTCTATAAGAAAAAAGAATTAGCATTAAAAAAAATTCTGATCTCATCAATAAAAGCTAAAAGTGCATCACATTACCATGTCATCAATTAAACGAGCATATCCTTTGCGGCTGCCAGTATATGGGAGTTGTTTCTTCTTCATCGCTTTGAATTTTTCACTTTTAACCTAGTAATAAACATGTATTTGAGTATGTACTACATATTTAAAAAATGAGAAAGAAACACAGTTAAAGCTAATATAGTTAAAAGCCTGACAAGGATTGTCCATCACTTTTCACCTTTTTCATTTTATGATCAAGTTATAAATACGTCTTTACCAAGAGAAGATAGATGTTCCTACAATCAATCATCTTTCTTCTATTAAAAGCATAATACGATGATAGAAGTATGGTGTCTGACAGTATCATATGACTTGTATCAATATCTCATGAAAACAATATTCTTTCTCTAGCAAAAGATCCTAGATAGGCACCAAGCTCAAATAGCTCGCCTTATGTTGCACTTCAATGAAAAAGAAATGCGTCAAAAATCATACATTTCAACATTGCTTTTTATTTTCTACTTTTTTAATTTTCCCCTTCAATTCTTATCGAGTATTCTTTAAGGTCTGCAGCATTGAAACATTGCAGTGTTTAAAGGTTTTAAGCTACCAAATAGAAGAACCAAAAAAATAGAGCACCTGCAACCAAAAAAAAAAAAAAAAACAGAGCACTTGCAACTTTGTTATAGTTCAACACATTTAATTAGTTAGAACCAAGGCAGCCAGATTCTATAGAAATTACAACTACACAAATAAAACATGAAAACAATTAAAATATAAGCATGTTAAATACCTTAAAGTCTGCACTTATTTTTTCCCTCACAAAGCTTTTCCAATCAACTTCAGATTTGATGTTATCGGGTCGTAGCTTTAGTCTTTCAACATCATTTTGGTGCTTCTACTATTTTTTTTACTAACCTTGATTTTGAAGCTCTCCAAAGATTAGCCATCACCTTAAAGACATAAGCCTTTTCCCAATTTTTGGAGCTTGTATCTT
>CM046373.1:17422410-17493017 GCA_025413025.1 Ficus hispida | reverse complement strand
CGAAGAGTTTTGATTGATTTACTAAGTTGCTTTTCAGCTTCAGCACGGAATTATTTTAACTTTTCAAAGGTCTCAGATTTTCTTTGCATCAGGTATGCATATCCGTATATTAAATAATCATCAATATATGCGACGAAGTATTCATAGCCCCTTCTAGCTTTGACATTCAAAGGGCCACATACATCAGTATTTATGATCTCTAGAGGTGTTTTTGCTCTTTCACCTTTAGCCAAAAAAGGCCTTTTGGTCATTTTGCCATCTTGGCAGGATTCACATATTGGCAGAGTCTTAGCTTTCTCACGAGACCATCATTTGCTAGTCTTTCTATCATATCTATTTTAATATGACCTAGTCTTAGATGCCACAAATATGTGTCATCATTATCATTAGAAATATTTCTTCTTTTAGGGGTTCAGCGACTTAAAACATTTCGGTTTGAAGTAAGTTATTAGAAATTGGTTTAACAAAATATAGACTGTTATCCACATAACCATAACAAATTTTCATACATTCTTATAAATTGAAACAAAGTCAACTTCAAAAGAAACATGAATAAATTGTTCAAGCAACTTTGAAATCGAAATCAAATTCCATTAGAAATCCAGAATAAATTAAACATTGTCTCAAAAAAATATTTATTATTAGCAAATGATAGTCGTACTATCTCTTTTGCTGTTGCTAATACTCTTGCCCCATTGCCAACTCTCATGGTGAAAACTCCCTCTTTAAGATCATTAGATGATTCAAGCATTTGTAAACAAGTACAAACATGGTTAGATGCCTTTGAATCAATAATCGAGCTTGAGAAATAATTCTCAACAAAGCATGTTTCCATGACTACTAAATCTGATTTACCTTATTTCTTCTTCTTTTGGATCTTTTTTTTACCCTTCTGATTTCCCACATTTTTCTTCTTGTTATTCTTTGAAGAAGAAGTCTTCCCCTCAGCTGCATTGGCTTCGGCAACATTTGCCTTGCCACCCTTATCATCTACAAAGGTCTTATAGGATTGTAGCTCATTCAGGAGTTCCGTTAATTATACATCTTATGGTTCATGACGTAGTTCATCCTAAATTGGAGAAAAGCAAGAGATAGTGTCTATAAAATCATGTCAAACTGGGTCTTTCCATCAATGTTCACACCATTGATTTCCGCCTCATTAAAATGATAAATCATTTTAAGGATGTGCTCACAAACTGAAGAACCATTCTTCATTTTATCGTCCATAACGACTTTCATAGCGACTTTCACAGCTTCATGGTAGGCCTGTTCAGAAGGGCATCCAAACATGTTCTTCAAAGATTCCATAATCTCACTAGTAGTCTCAATGGCCTGTGCTTAGCTCCAAGCACTTCATTCGTTGCCTCCAATAGATAGTAGTGGGTCTTGTTGTTTGCAACAACCCAACGGTCATACTTGTCCGAGATAAACTTAGAGGTATTGGTCGAAGGCACTGGAGGACAATCCTCCTTAAGGACAAAGTGGTAGTTTTCATTAATTAGGAGAATGTTCATGTTACTTTTCCATTTAACAATGTTTTCACTAATTAAAACTTGAGAGGCGAGAAGGGAGAAAATTGAGTTTGACATATTTGTTGAAAATAATTAAGAAATATTTTTCAATAAATAATTGCATAAATATTGCAAGAAAATTAAAGGTAAAGTAAATATTATGCATGAATGCACATGTTAAAATATACAAAAATTATTTACTTAAAAGCCTAAGGAATTTTAATTGTTACAACTAAGTGCCGCCCGTAGAGTAGGTCAAATAATTGCTGATTAAAATTAGAATTTCTCAACTAATAAGTATTATCCAAAAATCTCATATTGCTAAAATTTTTATTAATTTCCTTTAATTTTGGTCAAGAAAATAATTAACTAATTTACTTACCTCTCTTTATGACTGTAAAACACCATATCAAATTTTTCAGACTTAACTTAGAAATTGCCACCGTAGGGTAAGTCAATTATAGAATACATCTTAAAATCATCTCATGGAAGACAACCTTGGTGTTGTATTTTATAGACAACCTTGGTGTTGTATTTTATAGACACCTTTTATAGGGAGAATAAAATCAAAGTATCTCTAGACACTACTAAAACTCACGGTGTTGTAATAATGTTAGGCCTTGGATTTATATTGTCATATTACCTACTCCCACTCATTAATTTACAAAAATATATTTAATTTATAAAACAACTCTTGTTTCATAAATCTTAGTAAATTTAAACATTTTAAATTCCTAAGCCTTTATAGTTTTTAAATAATTTAAAAGTATAAAATAAATCAAATATCATATTTTGAAATTTAACACTTAAATATATAAATTTCACATTTGACCCACTAATTTTGCTGATACCAATTGTTACTTTTAGAAACTGATTTAAAAAAAAAAATAGTTGAAGCATGGAACAGACAAATCGCATATGTAAAAAATATTTCTTAAAAATGTTATCTGATGATAATACTTATATTAATTTAATAAAATAATAAAGGAAGAAAGTTTAGAGATTGACCATCATTCGATTAAGTTGAAATTCTTGAATTCCTTCAAAAACCTTCTTAATAACTTCAAATCCTTTGGAAACACTACCGATTCTTTCTTGGTGTTCTCTAAATAACGATGAACAAGAAACGACTAGGCGTTTCTGATTTTGGATGGAATACACACCTGAATTTTGATTCATTTTGTGTTCTCGACTCATGAGACTAAGTGAAGAAAGGGGAGGAGAACAAATTCTCTGGAAAAGGTACGAACATTTTTCAATGTGCACCTTTTTAGCATATTCTAAACAAATAACTGATACTTTTTTTAATTATTTAATTAATTAATTATTCCATTCCCCACTTAGAGGGAAAGTCACACGCCCACAACCTTTAGAAGTTGGCGTTTTAGGCAGATATAGGAGAGAGTTTTCTCTCTCCCATTATCCACTAATCAGTTTTTTTTAATTAATTTTTTTAACTATTTAAAATAAAAATAACTGATCTTTTCATTTTCCACATGTGACAAAATTCAAATTCCACATGCACTTTGTCTATGGATAAAATGTCAACCACCCTGTGGTGCACAACTACAGTGTGGTCTTTATCATAATGTATAATTTTAATTTAAAATTATTTTAAATTAATCTTAAATAATCATATTATTTAAAATATAATTTAATCCAATTAATTTGTTGTGTGAAAATTAATTTAGAATTCTCAATTCCAAATTAATAAACTTAACCCAACATAAAATAATGTTCACATAATTCAATATTGGAGCCTTTGAGAGGAACTATGGACATTATAATTTTAAGTCCCGATAATTTTGATAATTAATTAACACCTTAATTAAAATATCAAAATTATTAATTCCAAATTAATTACTCAACTAAATATTTGGAATTGCACTGTTAAAATTATAAAACTAATTATATTCAAAGGATTTGAATTTCCATTAATATAGTCAGTATATATAAATCAATTCTCCATAAACAGTTCATAATTAAAGCTTGGTATTATCCATCAATATCTTTTATTATATTTTTCTCCTTAAGTATCATTGTTTCTCTAAGAAATTATATAATTATGATATAATCATAAATTGAGTTTTCTTATTATTCAAGCCCCGAATCAGTACTTATAGGAACCACCATTCTGACTTCTTTATTAAAGAATGGATTTTATCTTGTATATTAATATTCCCAGCTATTTATTATAGTATATTTCTAATAAACTAAGAATTTGACAGTATTCATTTGTGTCATTACTCGGTATGTTAAAAAATACAATACAATAAATAAGAGTTTATTAATTACTCAGAATAAAGATTGATTCATATATGTCCATCATTGATTAATTTAGAATGCTCTATATGATAACGGAAATTATTAAATATTCATAATTAATTATGTTTCAGTCCTATTAAATCAAATTATATAAAGCGCTTTCGTTCCATTATTCTTATTTATTAACAATCCGGATAAGATCGTTTCATTCAGAATGTATTGAAATGCGCTAGTAATTTTAAATTGAAGATCCCAATTTTAATTTATAATTATAGACGGTTTAAGATTATTTTATATTAAATATTATTCTCTATATATAACACTTATATGCAATATTTAAAGTCAAATTTAAATAATTTAGGGTTTTTGATATTTATAAAGTATCAACCATGCATGTAAAAATAATATTGAAAAAATTTCTCTCTCAAATTAAATTAAAATAATACAACTCATTTGTTTATGGGCATGTATCCCAACACCAAAATAGTTCTTCATTGGTGCCTCCTTCCTCTTCCAAGATTTTAGGATCTAAAATCTCATCGAATCTATTCTCTTCGACCAAGTCTTCTGCATATCTGCGGATAATTTTTGATGCCCAGGTCTACAAAAATCAAAAGCACCTTGTCCTGTTATTAGGATGAGCAGAAAAACCCCGAAGCTGTAAACATCAGTATGCTCCGTAGCAACTGCTGTTTTAAAGTACTTGGGATCATCTTACCCAAACGCTGTCCCGTGCACTTATGTACCTGTAGCATGTGTTTTACCTTCAGGGATCGATAGAGAGAGAGCAAAATTACAGAGTTTCGGTACGAAATCCTTGTCCAAAAATATACTTGAAAGTGTAAGTTCTCTATGGATTATAGGCCTGGGAAATGAGGTATGAAGGTAAGTTATGGCGTTAGCGATACCTATCGCTACTTTTAATCTTATTTTCCACAGTAAAGAACGGATGCCTCTGGGATCATCGAAAGGTCCATGTTCAAAGTATTCGTAAACTAATAACGGAACATGAAACTCCAGACGACAGCTAATTAATAGCTTAAGAACATTTTCGTGGCTGCTCATTTGCGTGCGCATTGCAATATCACGGTCTTCTTTATCGTATGTAAAAGATGTATAGCTCTTTATTAGAACCGGACGATCATCCAAAGTAGCATCCATAATATTCAGAGCTACCATATCTGATTTTGAAAATTTTTTTTTTGTGGCTTTCCAGCGTTCGTTAGCAGAGAAGCTCTTAATGGGGTTGCATCTAAATGTATTAATACCTTTCCAAAAAGGTGTGAGCTCGTCTAGATCTAGACGGGCGCTTCCATTCTTTAAGAAAAACCTCTCTTCTTCTTTCTCCTCTTCTATTGCAAGCTCTTCCTTGATCCGCGCTACAGATAATTTGCAGATTTTAACAGACGCTATATATCTAAACGAATTTTGAAGAATATTTTTATAGAAATGTTTTGCAAGATTACCAACTTTCAATTTACTTTCTACTTACAAGCAAAAGGTGGGAAAAAAAAAATTTACAGACGCAAAAAAAAAAAAAAAAAAAACCTTAAGAATCATTAATCTTTAGGATGTCATAAAATACATGAAAATGATTTTAATTGCAGTAAGTTTCTTCAGAAAAAAAAAAAAAAAAAAAAAGAAGAAGAAACACCATACCCGAGTGACCAAGGAAGCAGTATTTCATGGAGAGCTTCTTCCATAAACGACCTTCGGATTCATGGAAGAAACACCTTGTAAACTTTTTTTTTTTTTTGTTTTTTGACGGAAAATTTGAAATGCAAGATTCAACTTCAAGTTTTTGAGGGGAAGTCTTAAAATGAATTAATTGAAACGAAAAGAAGGTTCAATTTAAGGACTAAAAAACCTTAATGACTTTTCTTTTTAGAAAAGAATGCTCACTTTTATAAGTCAGCATTCATAAATGTTGGAGATCTCGCTTGTTAGGGTCCTTAAGTTCCATCCTAAAATGTTAATCTATTAGGAGGAGTCGTCTAAGTCACAAACTGAGATGGAAATTTTAGTTGGAGATGGTAATCTAAACGGCATTTGTGTCAAATGTAGCATCATGTTATATTTTGTGGTAAATATGTCACCAAATTTTCATTTTCCACATTTACCACCAAGATAGCACACCGTTAAATAATCTTTTCGCTCAAATGTCAAAGTTTGGCATTAATACATTTGTTTGACACTACGTTAGAGATACTCAGAGATTACCTACTTCTGTACAATTCAAGCGCTTAATCTTCCATGGATATATCCGTTTGGATCACCGTTTCTAATAGATGTTATTTAACTCCAATACAATGTGTGATTGAATTGTGGTGAAGCATTCAAGTGCATTTAAGTATTTTCACTATTTCACAACAATTCAAACTAAAATCCAAATTCAAATTTTTATTTCTAGAAATCCGTAACACATTCATATTTTTTATCTTTGCACTATCCAAATATCAATTTTAACAAAAAATATCTAAACATATATTTTAGTTGAATGAACAATTCAAATTCTATATTATAAATATTCAGTTTGAATGAACATTAAAATGCAATCTATGATCCAAACGGACACTTAGATATACTAAAGAAACATTTTCTTTTTTCTTTTGTTAAAATAGTATGGGCATAAATCTCTCACTTATTAAAATAAATCAAAGAGAAAATTAATCTATTGACCAACATGACATAAATTGTACTTAATTTTAGTTTAATTTTGTGTCATATTATTCGCACGATCATTTAATTAAATGCTTTTATTCATGAAAAAAAAATGAATGTACTCGGTTCTCTCTTATCCATCTATTTTTTTCAAGTGACAAAATATTTCGTCATGATTGTTAAAACTACAGCACTACTAATAGTATCTCTCTGTCATCTAAATAATTAAAACCTTGAAATCGTAAACTTGTTAGATTAAAAATTTATCTTCCATATCGTTAGCTTTGTTCATAAATTTTCATGCATGATTTCTACTCTTAGAACATATAATATCTTGCACAAGGTCTACATAAAATTTTTCTGGTCATAAAAACTTAAACATAACCTAAACAAACTAACATAATCATGATTTTCACATAATCATATATACAAAACAAATCATGTACTAAACCTTGAAAGATGAGATAATTGAGGTATTAATGTCTACAATCTCACTAATATGCTAGCCTTATAAAATTTTAAAAAAAAATTTCAGTTCTTATCCTTGGAAAACCCTCGTGGGTGAAAAAACACAAAAATAGTCAAAATATTTACCTCTACGAGATGATTTGATGTTTGATTCAACTATATTTCACCACTTAAGAGGCTTCCCCCGCCCTCCCCCCCCCCCCCCCCCCCTTTCTTGTCGGAAACTTTGGGATTAAGGGATGAGAGAGGGCTGGCTATGAGAGAGCGAGAATGAGACGAATGAATGGTTCTTATAGACTAAAGAACTAAACACTCGTGACATGAGACATATTTATAGACTAATAATAATGGTTCTTGTTGCTTAATTTGCTAGCCATTGTCGGACATAATTAAGTGATCTAAGCTTAATTAGCTCAAATGGTCATTCAAATCACATGTCAAAAAGTGGTCATAATTATAGATACTTATTCTTGGCCTTAGTCACTATTCTCCTAGGCTTATAATCCATCAATCTTAGGCTTTGAAAGTCCTTGCCTCCCAAACCTAGAGTGACACATTAACGGGTAAAACTTGTCCAAAATTTTGTCTAATTTTGAGCCCTAGTTCTTTGTATAAGATGATCCTCAACCCTCGGATTAAATATCAATATTTTTCTAATTAATTAATCACTTACTTGCTCCTAAATTAACTAAGATAGAAAGAATTCTTGATTAAGCTTTTGATTTGTTATCTAGCAAGACAATATTTTAATCTGTATGATCTCCTTACTTGATCACCAATTAATCCAGATAAAGAAACTTGACTAAGTTTGTGGACTTTTAGTTAAGTATGACAGTTTTTTTCCTAGTATTATCTTAATTTTAACTGTTAAAACTTAAACCCTACATTTCAACCAAAAAAAATAATAAAAATAAAAAAACTTAAACCCTACCTTCAAATCTCTTCAAGTTGTTGAATTACCGTATATAATAAATGACATCAGATCATAATTTGCATCAATTGGTCACCTCATTGTTGTTACACAAAAAAATTTTCTGGTATTTGTGACATATATGGGGAATAATAAGGTAATAGTCACGTCATGAAAATGTATACATTTCATAATTTGCATCAACTGGTCGTCTGATTTTTAATACTATGGATGGAGTTAGGGGGTGCTAGTGGGGGCAGTAGCTCCCACTGAAATTTTATCTTATTTTATTTTTACCTCAAAAATTTTATAATTTTTACAATTTATCCATTGAAATTAAAAAAATTCTTATACAGTCTCTATTTTATCATCATTAAATACAAAAATTCTCACATAATTACTACTAATTCACTACTACAAAACATATATTACACGACGGAGATTACACGACGATTTCTTGAAACCGTCGTGTAAAGTGAGGTTTACACGACGGTTCATTGAAACCGTCGTGTAAAGTGGTCTTCGCACCCACTTTACACGACGGTTTCAAGGAACTGTCGTGTAAAGTGGTCTTCGTACCCACTTTACACGACGGTTCATTGAAACCGTCGTGTAAAGTATGGACTTTACACAACGGTTCCTTGAAACCGTCGTGTAAAGTGGTCTTCACACCCACTTTACACGACGGTTCATTAAAACCGTCGTGTAAAGTATGGACTTTACACGACGGTTCTAAGAAACCGTCGTGTAAAGTGGTATTCGCACCCACTTTACATGACGGTTTCAAGGAACCGTCGTGTAAAGTCCATACTTTACACGACAGTTCTAAGAAACCGTCGTGTAAAGGGCTCTTGACAGGGGAAACGCACTGCCCTCCTTGGCTGGGGAAGCGCGCGGGCGCGCACCTGGAGTCGCGCGGGCGCGCGCCAGATTCGGCCTGATTGAGCACGCGGGCGCGTGCCTGGGCCGCGCGGGCGCGTGCCTGGGCCGCGCGGGCGCGCGCCTGGGCTGTGCGGGCGCGCGCCTGGGTCGCGCTAGCGTGGCTTACACGACGGTCACCCCAGGGACCGTCGTGTAAGTTCCAAACACAGGAAGCTTACACGACGGTCCCCGGGCGACCGTCGTGTAATCCACCCCAAATGAGGGCGGCTTTTACGACGGTCCCGGAATGACCGTCGTCTAATCACAAGATTAGACGACAGTTTTTTTCCGAACCGTCGTGTAATGCTCAAAAAATTTAAAAATTTTAAATTTTCATTTTTCGAATTCCGCGCGAAAACTAATTACTTAAATACAATTTTCTCTTCATATTCGCTCGCATATCCTTATTTCTCTTCACACTCTCTACTTTTCTCGAGTACCCACACATACTTCACCAACCCGCCGACACCTCGCTTTTAAATTCCGGTCAATCCACCGTTGCCGCCGCCGCCTCCTTCTTGCTTTGGCCGTGACTATTCTTTGTCAAAGGAAAGTAAGGTGACTTCATATATAAACTAAACCACATTTACTTGTTTGTATTATTGTTTGTCACTAAAGATCCATTGTTGTAAATTAGTGTGTTTGTTTTAATATTTCTCTTTGTAGAGGAGAAAAATGATTGTGGATCGTTAATTTTGACATTTTACACACATTTATGAACATGCTTTTTTTACGCACACAACATGCTCGACGGAATGTCACAATGAGTTTTCCTTTTCGAAAAAGATAATAGAGTTTGATCAATATTCAAAGCATAACTATAGCAAGATTACATGAAGTCTTCTAGCATGAAAATACAAAAATAATGGCTCAAAACGGCCTATGACCATCAAAACCGCGTGACGGACCAAAATGCCAGATTTATCATGTGCCACATAACAGAGGGAGACATTGGGTTTTGAGAGTCATTGACCCATGGGAGGACTTCGTCCTTTATTTTGATCCTGTTCGAGAGAATAAACGAGATGATTTTACGGAGCTAATGAACATGTAAGTCAATTTTAATATGTTAATTTTTTTTAATCTTAATTATTATATGTATTTTAATTAATTAGTTTCAATTTTACCAATTTGCTAGGGTCCTATCGGATTGGAAGATTATAGCCGGTCAAGGGATTAGAAGGAGACAAGACTATAAAACCATAATCTCGGACCGTCCTTGTCCTCTCCAAGAGGGAAGTGTTGAATGTGGTTATTTTATTTTAGGTTTTATGAGGGACATAGTGTTGAATGGAATTGACGTACTAGAAAGTAAAGAATTTTATACTTCTGCAGATTTGGATTTGATTAGGGGAGAATGGGATAGCCATGTAATGCAATTCATTAATTATGATATGTGAACTTGTAATGTAAAAATTGGTATGTATTTTTAATTTGATAATTGAAGTTACTATCTTGGATCGTGTATTGGATAACATGCAGGTTAGGCTAGCACGGGAAATCACCAAAAAAACCAAAATATATTTTTTAAATAAAATATTACACGACGGATCTTAAACCGTCGTTTAATGTCAGACATTACACGACGGTTCGGAGAGAACCGTCGTGTAATGTGATTTTGATGATACCATATCGTGGTATAATATTGAGATACGACGACGGTAACGGGACCGTCGTGTTATCTACCACGACGCTGGATTACACGACGGTTGGTAAACCGTCGTGTAAACTTTACACGACGGTAAAAAACCGTCGTGTAATCCACAATATAAAATAAAGGTTATAAAAAAAAAGGTTAGACTTTACTGTTTTTCTCGCATAAAATTTATAATTCTCACATATTTTATTTTGTCTTGAAAAAAATTTTTGATGTACACCCCCACTGAAAATCATTTATAGCTCCATAGCTGGTTAATACATATTTGATATTAATTAATGTGACAAATATAGAATCATATTTTAATTGTCATATCATGAAAAAATTATGATATTTATTATTCTTCCATAGAATTAGAATATAGCCTAAGCGTTTCTATTCATAAAAACTTTTGTGAATTAAATCATTAATCATTTGCCTGTTTAGTCCATAAGATTAAGAAGCATAAGACTGGATTCGATAACTTTTATTCAGCCCAGGACCAAATCCCCGTCCAAGGGATTCATCTATTCCCCACTGGAGCAGATGATTAACCTATCCCTTGCTGAGGCTCACGATTGATAAAGGCCAATAATGTTCTTGGGCTAGGAAATCTCTCTATTGTTTTTACAAATTTCTTTAATTCTGGGCACTTTTGATAAATACCACAAAATTATGTCTTGGATTTATTTTTACCTCACAAGAAATACTATAGATGAAATCATAAATATTTTATTTATCTATTTATTTTAAAATCCCAATGATAATTACTAATTAATATCCAGGTTAGTTACCAAATGTCAAAGAGTTGGTTACCAACTGTTGGAGAGTTTTCGATTGATAATTACCGTCGCTGATAATTACTTAGCGTTACAGCCAGCCAGTAATCAGTTGGTTACCAAATGATAACTGCCGGTGGTAACTAGCTTGAAACCAATTTGTTATCTACGAAAATTTGATAACCAACTAATACCCAGGTACTAGTTGATAACCAACTGATTACCGATAGTAAATATGCTATTTTGTGGGATTTCTCAGCTTCCGTAATTGGAATGTTTAAACAAACATCAGATTTACCAAAAATCACCAGTATATCCACAAAAATCATAGACAATTTAACCACAAAATTAAAATAGACAAATTTTCAGAATTTTCTATGATTAGAATTTCAAAAAATTGTTTTTCTCGTAATCAGAATTTCCACAAGCCGTGGCGGAACTCCTCCACACAAGCGAATACCAGCTGCAATGATGGTGAGGAAGCCGGAGCAGTTAGTTGTCGCCCTCTCTGGCACCAGCGCAAGCCTCAGCCACAATCGCTACACCGGGAGAAAACGGCCACAACGGCTCGGACATCCCATCACGATGGCTCCGACGACATTGTAGCAGCTCCAATTGGAAGGGAACGCCACAGCTTAGCAAGGGCAAGGGCAGAGGGAGAAAACTAGTTGGCAACGGCGGGGCCTTGAGGATGAGATGGATGGAATAGATCAGAGTCGCGAGGAACCGGCGAAGGAGACGGAGCAAGATCCCGAGTTGCGGGCAACCGGAGAAGGAGACGGAGCTAGATCGGAGCTCACGAAGGCAGAGGAAGAGACAGGGGCAAGCAATCTCGACAAAGGCCACAGAGATCGCACGATTGGCAAGTGGTGTAGGAGATCGGAGTCGCGAGCAATTGGCGAAGGAAACGGAGATCGGAGATAGGAGCCCGCAAAGGTGGAGGAGGAGATAGGAGTGTGCAATCTCGATGGAGACCTACGGAGATCGCCGGATTCGTGAGTGGCAGAGGAGATCGACCGGCATCGGAACGGGGAAGAGAGACGGCTACTAGGCGTTCACAGTAGGCCTGCAAGCATTCCCGAGTAGCCCCCAATACCCTGACTACCTAAGCCATATTGGGCCGAAATTTGCTGCTTTTGTTTTGCTATTTTGAATAATCGGTCCATTTCGATGCAAAATATGTGGTCGGTGAACGGCTTTGAAATATAAAGCCCGTACAAACACTGGCCCCCCAGCCATATAAATGAAAGGAATTTCAAGATTTTAAGTCTTAAATTTAAAACTTGAAAAAGAAACCATTTATATCTTTGTAACTTTTTTTGCCCTTTTTTTTCCACCGCCCCCCTCACCTCTCTCTAACTTTGTAATTGGAAACCCTGTTAATTAAGTATTTTCATCCTCTTTTTCTCATACCTCTAACTCTCTTTCTGAGTTTGAAGGAAACCCAAACTCCCGCTATATCAATTTCACCTCTTTCATCAAAAGTTTCACTTTGATTCTCATATTTGGTGAGGTAAGTTTCCTACTCTCTGTCTCTCTCTAATCTCTATTAGCTATATTTGACGAGTTTCTTTTAGTGTTTTTTTTTTTTTAGGGAATTTCTTTTAGTTTTTTTATCTTTCTACTTCTTCACTCTAAATCTAATATATTATATCGATTCTCAGTTTATTGGCTTTCTATTGATTGGCCGCTAAACAATAAGTTAAAGGTTAGTCATTTTGCTCTTTTTTTTTTTTTTTTTTTTTTAATCAATCTCTAATGTTCAAGTTTTGTTTCAGGTCAACGTATAGACCAATCTTAGTAGGCCGAACCGAACCCAGCCTACCCACCATAGTCCGACATCTTGTGGGTTATGGACCATTCAAACTTATTGCGGCCCATTATTTTCCCAGCCCGCAGAGTACGGCTCGGCCCAAATGCAAGTCCAACCTGACCGTACCTGTCCGATTTACACCCCCCCTAGTTCACAGAGAAGAAAGAGAAACTGAGAGAGGGGCAGAGAGGGGCCGTGGAGGAAGAGAGAGAGAAGAAAAAAAAGGGTTTATAGCTAAATGGTCTTTTTTTTAATAAGTTTTTTAACAAATGATCTAGGTTTTTCAAAATTAGTTAAAAAGCCTCAAGTTTTCAAAAATTAGGTAAAAGACCTTTTTTCTCTCATAGCAGTTAATCAATTTTGTAAATGGTGAATCATTGATTAATCATATTATATAGTTAATCACTGATTAACTACTGGTTAATCACTAATTGACTATCGATCAATCACTGATTGATCATATTATATAATTCATCACTGATTGACTGTTTGTTAATCAATGATTGATTATTGACTAATTACTGATTGATCATATTATATAATTAATAATTGATTGACTATTGGTTAATTACTGATTATGATTGACAATAATATAACTCACAAATTTTTATAGTAAATCACTGATTGACTATAAACAATATCACAAATTTTCCAGTCAATCAGTGATTATCTATTAATAAATCACTAATTTACCATTAAAAAAAATTAAAAATAGTAAAAAAAAAAAAAAAAAAAAAAAAAACAAACCCATTCTCTCCCTCTCTCTCTCTCTACCTCTTTCTCTTTGCTCTTTTCACACACGATCTTGGCTCCATTGCGGTGTGGCTTCATTGCTGTGGAGAAGATGATGGTAGAGGCAGTGGTGTGGCGGCGAGAGCGTTGGTGACAAGCTAGGAGTTCATGTGGATATGATTGGGCTCCCCCCCTCTCTCTTTCTTTTCCATTCTCTCTCTCCCCTCTCTCCCTCCCCAGCACCCTTTCTCACCAGAGATCGCATCATGCCACTGCAGATGGCGGACCACTACTTTGGCTTCAATGTCATCGTGCTACTCCCAATCAGGCCGGAGTTGTTACTTTTTAGGACGCCATCATCATAGCTCAATTGATCTTGCACCCACTGCACGGGCAATCGAAGACACCAGCCTGAGCCTTTCGGAGGTGCATGGAGGAACAAATCTCCTCCCACCACGACCACTCGACACTACTATAGAAGGATATCACGACGGTTTTTAACCGTCGTACCGTCGTGGTAGAGTCCGCCGAACACGACGGTTTTTTGAAAAAACCGTTGTGGTAGGGTTTGCCGATAAAAAAAAATTTTAAAACTGTCGTGGTATGTCCGCCTATCACGACTGTCTTTCGAAAAACCATCATGGTAGGATCCGTCGAAAAAAAAAATTGTGAATTCATTTAATTTCCTACAAGTGGAAAATTTGAAAATTTTAACTCGCAAAATCAACTTTTTTTCTGGAAAATTCCCAAATCTGTGCCTTACCCAACTAATTTTAAAGCAATCTAAATTACAACAATAATCAACAATCACCGTAAGGATGGATTTTGGACATTTTTCTACGGAAAATTCCCAAATCAACAATCAACCAAATCAACATTTTGGAAGGAACATTGTGGATTTTTTACATTTTGGATGGAAATTTCACAATCAACAAAATCAATATTTTTGATGGAAAATTCCCAAATCTGTGCCTTACCCAAGCAAGATATATTTCAACTTACCGGATTGTCGAGTATGGGTACGAGTGGAGTGGTAGAGAATGTAGGGGACGGAGGAATGACGACGAGAGGGAGAAGGAAAAAGGCTCGGAGTTAGAGAGAGAGGGAGGAATGGTGGCTAGAGAGAGAGGGAGGAATGGTGGCTAGAGAGAAAGGGAAAAAGGCTCAGAGTTAGAGAGAGAGAAAGGAATGGCAGCGAGAATGTAAAGAGGGAGCGGAGAGAGATAAATGGTGGGAGGATATGAGTAGCTTTGGGTTTGGAGTTAGAGTTTGTATTAGAGAGTGAAAAAGGCTCGGAATGTAATGGGATGGGAAAAAAGGGGTTTTTTTTTTTTTTTTTTTTTGGTTTTAATATACACTCAAAAAAGTTGAACAATTTTAAAAATTTTCAAAATTCCCGCCTTTATACCTACCACGATGGTTTTTGGGAAAAACTGTCGTGATAGGGTGAAGAATTAAAATAAAATTTTTTTTTTAAATTTTTTGACCTACCACGATGGTTTCTAAAAGACCATCGTGGAAGATTCATGCTTCCACGATGGTTTCTGGAGACCGTTGTGATAGCTAACTTCTTAAATTTTTTTAAAAAATTCCACGATGGATTTTTTTTTTAAATTAAATTTTTTTTTCAAAATTTTAGTTGAGATACCACGATGGTTAAAAAACCGTCGTGGTATCTCTAGCTTCCATGACGGTTACAGAAAACCGTCGTGGAAGGATGCCTTCCAAAACGGTTTTCAGTAATCGTCGTGGAAGTTTCGGCTTCCACGACAGTTTTCGGAAACCATGTTCCGCTCCGTATTTTTGTCACATTTTCTACGATAGTTTTTTAAAAAACGGTCATAGAAGCTTCGCCGTAGAATCCACATTTTGTAGTAGTATGAGGAGATTACAAGATCTCCTATGCCGGCGATCTATACCTCACGGCGATGAAGAGGAGATCTCTTCCCACTATGACCAAAGCAGCCACAAAGCCGTGATCTGAGGCCCAATCACATTAGGTAAGAGAGAAAGAGGAGGTGTTTGGAAAAAATAAAAATTTCTCAAACAAAGCATACATATTAGGCCATTTAACTAAATAAAAGGAAGTCGAGCTATCTATTATATTAGGTAATAAACATAGGTCACCTATCCTAATTTTCCAAGAAAAAAATTATATTCTTAAAATTTTTAATTTTAATTTTAATTATTATAAAAATGATGCCATCATTATGGCATTTTCTGCAAATTTTTAATCTTGTGGCAAATATCAATCCATGCCGCATTTTTGTGGCATCCCCCTAATTAATTTTTGTTGCATGAGATGTTGTCGTCGTCGTGGGCTTTTTTTTTTTTTTTTTTTTTTCCAGGAAAGTTGTGGGTTGGATATATTAAATTGTTTTTTGTTTTAAATTTCGTTTAAAAATTTTAAATTAAAGTTAAAGTTACAAATTTTATCAAAATTTTAATTTCTCCCTTGAAAAAATATCTATTTTTTATTTAAAAAAATAATATTTAATCCAATCCTATTTTGACAATATGTCACTACATTTGGGATAGGATTGTAAAATCTGATCCTATCCTTTTCTATATAATCAAATCTAATCTCTTATACTATATTATTCAGTTTAGTCTTATCTTACGCACCAAACGGAACAGTGTGTTAGTTTTTTGGATTCACAAAATTACGATTATTACAAAAAATGTATGAGAGAATTGGTAGAGGAAGAGAGGAAGATAGAGAGGAGAAGAAATAAGTGTATTAGTTTTTTGGATTCACCAAGACAATAAATATATAATTTAAGAAGTGTAAGCATACAAACATAGCCTAATATAATTGGATGGGTTAAGCTAACCTCGAGGGACAATGTATGAACTTCTCAATCCTAACAACTTCTTTGGCCACATCAATCATAAGTGGCCTATCTTCACTTTTCACTTGAATGCATTTCAAGGCCAAATCTAAGAAAGCTTGCAATTGTAGTTGTTGCTCTTCACCAATGTCGCCTTCCAAGATTTTTGGATCCACAATCTCATTCCGTCCATCTTTTTCAATCAACTCTGTTATATAATTGCATATGTGTTGGTCTTGTTTAGGTCTGTTGTAAGACAAGTAGTAAGATCCCAAAGCTATAAACATCTGTGTGCTTTGTGACAAATGATATCTGAAGGTAATCAGGATCAAGGAATTCAAAAGTACCATGCACGATATCTTCAACGCGTGTTTCGCCTTCAGGAATCATTATAGATGTAGAGAAATTACATAATTTCGGTATGTAGTCCTTATCCATAAAGATGTTTAAAGGCTTTATATCCCTGTGGATTATAGGCCTACGAAATGATGTGTGGAGGTACGTTATGGCGCTAGCGATATCTTTTGCAACTTTCAGTCTCTCATCTTCCAAGATAGTGATAAACCGTTAGAAGCAATGCCTCCTGTTCTATTGAGAGGTCCATTTTCCGCACATTCATAAATTAATGCAGGATAAGGAAACTCGATGCAGCAGCCTAATAGCTTTAGAACAAATCTGTGGCTGCTCATTTGTGAACTTATCACAATGTCACGGTATGCTTCAATTTCGTAATTAGACTTGTATTTCTTGATTAAAACTGGACGGTCCTCCGAGGTGCCTTTATACCATGTTACAAATCGGATCATCGTGACAACATGTTTTGTAGTAGCTGGTGGCTTCTTCAACTTCTTCGGCGGAGAAGCTTCGAATGGGATTGCATCTGCATCTACCCTTGCAAGAAGATACAAGCTCCTTTATCAAAGTGCCTCCATTCTCTAGAAAATATCTTTGTTTTTGGTTGTTCTTGTCCGCCGGTCCTATAAATGATTTTCAGAAAATTGTCTTAAAAAGGCGGGAAAAGAAAAATCTAAACTCCATTGAATTATTTTGATTTAAAAGGAAGATAATCAAATCCACAGACGACTTTCATCCACAAGAAGACAAAGTTGACTTTCAAAGTTCAACACCGGGCGTGGAACCTATAATTAGTCACTTCAAAGAACAGACACAAGGAGTTACTATATAACCGGTGACTGATCTATAAATTTCTTTTAATGTACACATAGATAAGGAGAAAAATTTTAAAATTAATATCTTTATATGATAAAAAGTTTAATATTTTTATTCTAAAGATTTTTTTTCTTATTTATTACCATGTAATAACTATTACATATTGTTTTTTATATGTTGAAAATATTGTGAAATTTATTCTTGAACTTTGTCTCAAATATTATCATAAATAAAAGTTTCTAGCTCATGATTTGATTTGTTATATTTTGTTTGTAGTTTTCTATTTGAAAATTAAATTTCACTATAATTTGTTTGACACCATCATTTTTGCTTTTAAATGTAATTATTTTTACTAATAAATAAAAACTTACATGCACAAATATTGAAGTTGTTGATAATTTTAAAATAATAATTTTTTAAAAAAACAAAGAAAATTTCAAAAAAAATTTGAAAAAAAAAGTAGATAAAGAAATTAGGAGGGAAAAAAAAAAAGGGAATCAAATGTTGGTGATGGCATTAAAATATAAGAATAAGTTAAGTATTATAGGGACATTTGAGGGAAAAAAAACTTTTGAGTTCGGCCAAATTACAAAATTTCAATGAAAAATGGGGGCATAATTTAGATTTCACGAATTTGAGGGGGGAGGGCATTTGCCCCTTGGCACTTATGTAAATCCGTGGCTGTATATAGCACCGCTAGATATATCACTACCGGCCCACACAGTTGACTTATGATTTAACTTTAAGGATCTCATCAAATAGAAGATCGAAGGTTTAAATTCTATGCCAATCCAAGGGAGTTATCCCTACCTATGCGGAGTCTCAAAAATGAAAAATGACATAGTCACAATCAGATTCTTTATTTAGGATATATATATATATATATATATAGCACTAGCGTATAAGCTATGTTTGATTCCTTAATAATATATATTTTTTAATTTATTTTTATCAATAAATGAAAAGTTTTGAATTTAAATCCTAAATTATGCACTCATACTCACGTATCCAATCATTTGAGCTACTCCCAAGTGGCATAGCCTAATAATACTGTTGAGAAACTGATAAATATATAACATATTTGTGAAAGTTAAAAAAATAAGAAGCATATTTGTGAAGTTATTACAATTAAAAACGTATATTTACAAAATGGAATTTTTTTTAATAAGTAAACAAATTATTTACATAGTATGTAAGTCATTTGTAAGTATATTTACTGATTAATATGTTACTTATTTAAACAGTTTAATAAATATACTATTTACTTATTTTATCTTGACTAATTAAATGTTGTTTACTATATTTCTGGTTAATCAAGTTTGTGTTCAAGATCCCTCAAACTTGGAAAGCCCAAGCCAAACAAAAATCGGAAAAATTATAGTAAATAGCATAATTTTGACCGCTTAATAATAATATATTACTTAATCTATTATAATTTTTATTAAAGAGCATATTAAAATTTTATTTTTACACTTGATATTTTTTATCCTTCATCTTAGATCTAGGTTTCTCTATCTTTTCAACCTCTTTCTTTTAATGAATTGTAGAAATAAAAATCAGTATGTATATCAAGACATCCTAATTATATCTGCACTCATTTAGTACCCTCAACACTTTCTCATTTCACTAAATGTCATTAATAAAGAAAACCAAATAAAAAAATCATTTACATAGAGGTAATAAACAACTCAAGAAAGAAATTAATTGAGGTAAAAAAGCATATTGCATCTCAAAAAAAAAAAAAAAAAAAAAAAAGGGTCAAAAAACAGTTTAATGGAATTGAGCTGTAACTCTTCGTTTAGAAGTAGCCTTCAAATTTTACCTCGTTATAAAGCCACTAGCCAAAACACATTAAGAAAAAGACTAGAAGAGTAAAAAAGTACATATTTACTTCAAAAATCGCTAATAATATATTCTATAATCCAGCAAACTCATCAAATCCTTGTGAATTAATAGGAAACAAGAATCTGGAGCGTTAAACCACCAAGCATCCTTGTCAGTATGAATTGCTTTTGAAGCAAGTTTTTCTTCGATTTCATTTCCTTTTCTGTATATAATTGAAACCAGAAAAGTGATTTTTCAAGAAAATTAATAAGTAGAAGGGTCACACTAGAGCCATAGAAAATTCCATAAACCTTAAGCATATGCCATGGCTGTAATAATTTTCACAAGTTCTGCTTCAAACGCAAAAAAGACACCTAGTGGTCTAGCAAAGCAGCCATTGCAAAAATATCTGTAAGTACAGGAAATTTCTCTGCAGCAAGACAAGGAGCTTTGTTCGTAGCACCATCTGTGTTAACTTTAATCCAGCAAAGTGGCATACCATTGACCTTCAAGTCTTAGTTGATTTGTCCTTAAGATTAAATATCTTCAAAGTCGGTAGATCTAAAACATAGTTCTTTATTGTTCTTGAATCCATTGACTTGGGATCTGAGATTCTCATAAAGGTCTGCCACTGGAACATTGCTTAATTCCATTATAGCTCATCTTTAGTGTCGTCCACAATCACCACATTAACTACATTGACCATAATATTTGGGAAAAATTGCATAAAGTCAGTGACAGAATCCACTTGTTATTAATTAAAATCATCAACCTTAGCATCAACAGGCAAGTTCTCAAGGGGGCGCAGACAAGAAGTACTTCGGTATCCGATCGTATTTTCGTTCCAAAAATTAACTTTTGAGTGACTCCCAATAATCCAAATGCATTCATAGCAAAACAATAGAACGATTTCCGATATTAGGCCAAATAGAGGTCATTGCCAGAAAATCTTTAAGTTGATAAGTTAGGCACGCATATCTGTCCCATTAAATGACATTTCCATTTCCAAACCAGACCAAAAACGCTCTCTCCATACCACCTCCACTACTATACCCTACCTCGTGAATACACACGTGTCACCCAAGCTCTCGAGTCTCCTCAATGGCAAAAAGCAATGTCTGAATAGTTCAACGCCCTTATTTATGATAAGATTGTAAAGGTTGTCTACTTCCTTCAAGTGATAGTTTGTCTTGACTATTGGATAGGTTCCGAATAGAAACTTTAATGTATACTAATATTGAGGTATAATATTGGACTGGACCTAAGGTGTTAATTGATTCGGTTTAATAATTCAATTTATAAGAATCAATGACACTTTAACTATCATCCTGTATTAATCTTAATCCTGAAATAAATACTTGAGTTCGCATCCATGACTTATACACTTTGATCCACTATAGGTGAGAGACTGATAATTGATGGTCAATATACTTGTATTTTGGGTGTATGACTCATGGATGGAGAAATCAAGATTCATAGATACGGAATCCATAGTCATCTTAACGATAATACATGTTATCTACTTAAAGACACTATTTGGGAATTGAAAAATAATATAATAAGATCTTGACCATCGATTTATTTTGCGTTCTCTAATGGTTTATCAATTGTATGGCTTTATAATTGGTGGTTCTTTTAATGGAGAATAATGGAACTTTAAGTTAAAATAATTGAAAAGGTAAAACGGAAAAGTCCTTAATTCAATCATGGATAATATATGGGGATTAAGCAAGCGATAAATAAATCATGGAAGAAGCACTGCATTAAACAGCTTTCGTAATACGGTATGTAAACGGGAGTTCAGTTTCAAACTTTTAGTAGAATAGTCCTGAAGTTGATAATTGATGAATAATTAATTTGGGATTAACTTTTCATAATTATAGGAGCCTCTTTACATATTTCTATCGGGTCCCTCTATTAGCTCATATAGTTCCATGAAGCATATTGGGATTTGTTCCTAATGAGACCGGTAAATTAAATGGGAATTTAATAATGTCTATTAAGACAGGGTACTATCTAACATGCAATCCCGAAAGGATTGGAAATGTAAAATTAATGTAGACAAATAATGTGATTTGTCAACATATGATTAGTTGTAAATAAAATAATTACTTGTTAATTATTTTGGTTAATTGAATTTTAGAAATAAGGTTGTGTTTGAATTATTTAATTTTTGAAAACAAAATTTTTCTCTTCTAATTATATGGCACGGCTTTTTAAAGGATGGAGGGAAGAAGATTTTGTTTCAAAATTGTTTAAATATATTACAAACATTAAATTATTAACTGATTTAAATAATAGAGCTTATTTGGTAGATTTTCTTTTCTTAAAGGATGGTGCACATTGTTTTTTGGTGGAAAGGAAATTTAAAATATTCCATTTATTTAAATTAATTAAATATGGATAATGTTTATGGAAAATATTTATTTAAATTCAATTAAGAAAATCTTATTTAATTAAATTCAAAAGTTTAAAAGAAGTTTGAATATAGATAGGATTAGGACTTTTTGACTAGTCTAGATTCTTGATTTAAATTTGAACCACTAATTAACATCTACATGAAGGGGAGCACGAATTTTTTGAGATTCTCCAAGCAAAAAAAAAAAAAAAAACCGTCCATAAGGTTTAAAGGAACTAGCCCGAAATTTGAATGATTATTTGGTTCAAAAGATTATCCAAAGTAGGAGATATTTTTGAAAATGATTGGAGTATTATATAAAGGCTAAGGGTTCTTAAAAAACCCAACCATCATATCATACTCATAGGTGGATGTTTGTTTTTTAGAAAGAAAAACAAAAACTAGGTTTTTTGGGGTTGATTAATTCGTCCTTCTTGGGTGTGAGAAAAAGAGAGAAATTTCATTGAATCAAAACTGTGAGGAAGGTTAAGCCGAGTGATATTTTTCATAGAAGGTTAATTGGTTCCTGTTTTGTTGTTTTGAAGAACGAACCTAGATTGAATTCTCAAGGAGGTACATCGGAATTGAGAAGGTGGGATCTAGACTTCAGAAGAATTACTGATCACTTAGATTCATAGCATGTGTGCCCACACACACTCTGAGTCGTGAGGACTCGAGAATAGTAGAGAAGACATGTTGGTCGATGCTCTAGCAATTCCGGAATCCGAGAAACAAGGTATGTTTGATCATGTATTTAATTTATTTTTATATACATCATGAGCTTCTTTTCTGAATTGACATAAAAATTTTAAAACTTCCGCTGCACCATAACTCTGATTGCAGATCCGTTTTTCCAACATATATTATACAATGGATCGGGTTTCAAGATCCAAGATAGTTCGGGTTTTAAGATGGGGATTGGGGTCAGGATTCATAATCGGGGTCATGGTCGGGTTTTGAGATAAAGGCTAAGGTTATGTTTCGATATTAGGCTCGGGGTCAAGTTTCGGGACCATGGTTTAGTGCCGAAATCAGGGTTTGGTTCGGGGTTTGAGACGAGTGTGAGGGCAAGAGAGGGGATCGAGTTTCAAAATTCCCAATCTTGACTATCGTTCAAAAACCTGACCCCAACCTCATTCTAAAACCCATCCTTAACCACAATCCTAAAACCTCACTCTGTCTCGAAGCCCAATCTCTATTCCAAAACACAACTCCGAGCCTCGTCTCAATACCTAACCCCCACCCCGACCTCGGTCCCAAAACCCAACTTTGATCACGTCCCGAAATTCGACCCAGTTAAAATCTAAATATTTGCTAAGTAGTGTATGCTTAAAAAAAATCCATCTTTTCGTTTCGCACTAAGATTATTACTCGATTGCTTGCCCAAATGACTTTAATTCTTACATTGATAGTGTTTCATATATGTTTAATTAAAAATAATAATAATAAAGTTTATGAATAAAGTCAGTAATCAAGTTCAATCAAGCTAAATAACGGTAAAAAAACTTGGGTCCTTACAAGAATACTCTCTAGCAAATTATGATAGTAGATTATCACCAATAATTTATTAGAATACCTTCTGATGATTGATAATAAAGACAGCTAATCATTTTGTGTTGAAAATGAAAATTAGCATGATAGAATATCAAAAGTAATCTACCAGAATATCTTTTAGAAACAGACGTCTGAGATCATGATTGACTATTTTGTGTTAAAAATGAAATATAAGCCAGTAAATTATGAAAAGTTCTTTATCAGAATACTCTCCCAGGACCATAAACTAACGTAAGCAACTAGAGATTGTCAGTGGTCAATGTCTATTTCGATACCATCTGATAGATTACTGGTGGTTATCTTCTAGATTACTTTTTTGACCGATTAGGGATAATTTTGACAATATATATTATCTTGATTTTTGATTTAGAGATTAAAAAAACTTGAGATTTTTATAACTGAGACAGTAATCTAGAAGTAATAAGCTGATCAATTCACCCCACAATTTACATAAGACATAAACAAAATAACAGTAATAATAACAAATTCCCACGTCCCAGAACAATAAACCGCAAAAAGAATGTTGTAAAAATTGCAATTCGTAAATTGATTTCCTAGGCATTTGAACAAATAATTAATTGGCAACAAACAATTGCGAACCATGTACAAAATTACAAACCCCAATGTCCCAAGTTTTATATGTGTGTGTGTGTGTGTGTGTGTTTGTGTGTGTGTGAGTGAATGGGCTAAACTAACCTGGAGGGACAATGTATAGATTTCTCAATCCTAACAAGTTCTTTGGCCACATCAATCATAAGTGGCCTATCTTGTCTTTTTCTTTTAGTGCATTTTAAGGCCAATTCTAAGAAAGCTTGCAATTGTAGTTGCTGCTCTTCGCCAATGTCACCTTCCAGTATTTTTGGATCCACAGTTTCATAGCGTCGTACTTTTTCAATCAACTCTGTTACATAATCGTAGATATGTTGTCGTTTTCCATTCTTTTGACACTAATAGCCCTTTGTCCCATTAGACAGACAAGTAACAAGATCCCAAAGCTGTAAACGTCAGTGTGCTCTGTGATGGATAATGTCTTGGCATAATCAGGGTCGACGAATCCAAGAGTCCCACACACATGATCTTCCACTTTTG
Source organism: Ficus hispida (assembly GCA_025413025.1). NCBI lineage: Eukaryota > Viridiplantae > Streptophyta > Magnoliopsida > Rosales > Moraceae > Ficus > Ficus hispida. Next base: position 17,468,455 of record CM046373.1, on the reverse strand, counting down.
TTTCGCCTTCAGGAATCGTTATAGAATGAGAGAAATTACATAATTTGGGATTGTAGTCTTTATCCAGAAAGATGCTCGAAGGATTGATATCCCTATGAATTATAGTCCTATGAAATGCTGTGTGGAGGTACGCAATTGCGTTAGCAATATCTTTCGCAACTTTCAATCTCATCTTCCATGATAGTGATAAACCGTTGGAATGAATGCCTCCCGTCGAATTGAGATGTCCATTTTCCGCATATTCAAAAACTAATGCCGGATGAGGAAACTCCAGGCAGCAGCCTAATAGCTTAAGAACATTTTTTGTGGCTGCTCATTTGCGAACTTATCACGATGTCCCGATACACTCCATTTTCGTAAGGATATATAGCGGTACTTCTTGATCAAATCGGGACGGTCATCCAAGTTGCCTTTGTACCAATAACTGTATCCATCATATTCAATACATGATATGTAGTAATTTGTGGCTTCCTCGATTACTTTGGCGGAGTAAGTCCGAATGGGGTTGCATCTCCATCTACCTTTGCAAGAAGAGACGAGCTCTTCTAACAAAGTGCTTCCGTTCTCTAAAAAACATCTCTGCGGTTTGTCCTTCTTCAGTACCACTCCTAGTTATTATTTGTAGAAAAATCGAATTTGGGTATTAGAAATAAGAAAGGAAATCTAGGTTCTGTTGAATGATATTGATTTTGCGATATATTTCCTACCAAGCACATCTTTGTCTAGTGTAAGAAGAATTTAAAACAACCCAGTAACTAAAATATTTTATTAGTGAATTTAGTTCAGAAAATCTGCATTTTCTAGCGATTTATATACATTCATATGCATAAAAATTCTCATACAATTCAACATAATCAAAACCATAACTCGGTTTAAAAAAACAAAGAAACGTACCTGCGTAGCATAGCAAGCGATTTCCCATGGAGAGCTTCTAAACATTTAACACTTTTTAGTTATTGTTGACTAAACTCCAAAGACTATATTATAAAATGAATCAAATCATCTCCAAAAGACTTTTATCCACAAGAAGACAAAATTGACTTTCAAAGTGAACACCGTGTGGGGCCCAAACTTATAAATAAGCGTGCATATGTATAATAGATTTGGATCCAAATATTTCCATTTAGTTATTGTTGTCCTCGAGATAATAAAAATTTTAATTAATCGTTAGGGACGCGGATGCTGGTGGTGCATGGCTGTTGTCATAAGGTGTTGGGTTAAGTTCCGTAACAAGCACAATCTTCATGTTTAGTTGTTATTGTTAACTTTGGAACCCTGGCAGATTGCTAAAAAGTTAATTAATTCTAACATAAAAATTTTATTTTAAATTAATGTACTTAATATACCTTAAAAGTAGTTCGAAGAATAGATTAACTATGTAGGTGTACTCCTTAAGTGCCCATTTGGGATAATATCTCCGGTTGATATTTTATCATATAGATTTCAAATTCTCAATTCTACTACTTTGTGTGATTTACATGTTTAACCCTAACTAAATTGTATTTTTCTAATCGGATTTTTGTTTTGTTTTTTTTTTTTTATGAAAAGTTAACAAAAATTATAATTAATTTTTAAAAAACAACCAATTCCAATTTAAAAATTTCAACTCTAATCGGCAATCCAAACGGAAGTTACACATCAAACTTTCTCTCTTTTTCATTTTCAAAAAACTCAAACTTTAAACTTGCATTTGGAGCACAGGTTTGAAATGAAGATTTTTAGGTAGATGCTGATTGACTTTTTAGAAATTAGTTATAATTTTTGTTAATTTTTTTGAAAAAGAAAAAAAAACTAAAAAAATTTAAAAAAAAATAAAAGAAAACATTAATTTGAACCTAAAAGCTAAATGGATCTTAAAAGTCTATAATTTTCTCATTTCAAATCGAAAGAAGATGATATTTATGTTAAAATACTTGTAATGATGAGACGACAAGTAAAGATCCATTTTACATATTTTTTTCTAAACTCATTTCAAATTTTTGTACCATTTTCTATATAATATAACTTATTTAATAGTTTTTCTCTCAAACACATATTTCCAACCCAACCTCTAAAGCAGCATCTCCATATGTCCCCCTGTTGATGCCGAAAAAGGCACAAGGCCCAAAAACGAAGCCCAAATCCAATAACTATTCTGCTACATGAAAAAGGTACATGTGCCCAAGCCACACTTAGGAAATTTTAAGTGGGCTGTAGTTTGGTGAGCTATGAGAGTGTAATATATGGGTCTACTTATTTGTGGTTAAAGTGGTTCTTAACCTGCTTAGGGGTATTAAACTCATTAAGCCAAGAGAATAAGTTAGACAAATGGAGGGAAAAACAATCAGTATCTTGAATAGCAACCGATCCGCTTCTTCACTTCACACTACTACAAAATGTAGATTCCACGACCGTTTTTTAAAAATCGTCGTGGAAAATGCGACAAAAACACGGAGCAGAACAGGATTTCCGAAAACCGTCGTGAAAGCCGAAGCTTCCACGACGGTTACAGAAAACCGTCATGGAAGACCATGCTTCCACGACGGTTTTCTATAACCGTCGTGGAAGCTTGAGATACCACAACGGTTAAAAAAACCGTCGTGGTATCTCAACTAAAATTTTTTAATTAAAAAAAAACCGTCGTTGAATTAAAATTTTTTTTTTAAATTAGCTACCACGACGGTTTCCAAAAACCGTCGTGATAGGTACGGAGGAGGGATTTTTTTTTTAAAAAAATTTTTGAATTTTTGACTTACCACGACGGTTTTTTGGAAAAATCGTCGTGGTAGGTCAAAAAAATTAAAAAAAATTTTTTTTTGAAAAATTCAAAAAAAAAAAATTTTCCTAAAAAACCGTCGTGGTAGGGCATCTACTACGACGATTTTTAGGAAAAACCGTCGTGGTAGGATGAAAATTTAAAAAAAAAAAATTTTGAAATTTTTCAAAAAAAAAATTTTTGAATTTTTTTACCTACCACGACGGTTTTTCCAAAAAACCGTCGTGGTAAGTCCAAAAAAAATTTTTAGACCTACCACGACGGTTTTTTGAAAAAAACGTCGTTGTAGGTTTACCACGACGGTTTTTCCAAAAAACCGTCGTGGTAGGTCAAAAAAAATTCAAAATTTTTTTTTTTGAAAAAATTCAAAAAATTTTTTTTTTTTTTTAATTTTCATCCTACTACGACGGTTTTTCCTAAAAACCGTCGTGGTAGGGCAACTACCACGACGGTTTTTGAAAAACCGTCGTGGTACGTATGAATGCGAGAATTTTCAAAATTTTTGAAATTTTTCAACTTTTTGGAGCGTATATTAAAACCCAAAAAAACACCATCTTTCCCACCCCATTACATTCCGAGCCTTTTTCACTCTCTAATACAAACTCTAACTCCAAACCCAAAGCCTCCCATATCCTCCCTCCATTTATCTCTCTCCGCTCTCTCTCTACATTCTCGCCGCCATTCCTCTCTCTCTCTCTAACTCCGAGCCTTTTTCCCTCTCTCTCTAGCTGCCATTCCTCCCTCTCTCTCTAACTCCGAGCCTTTTTCCCTATCCCTCTCGCCGCTATTCCTCCGTCCCCTACATTCTCTACCACTCCGCCCGTACCCACGCTCGACAATCCGGTAAGTTGAAATGTATCTTGCTTGGGTAAGGCACGGATTTGGGAATTTTCCATCCAAAATGTTGATCTTGTTGATTGTGGTTGTTGATTGTGAAATTTCCTTCCAAAATGTCAAAAATCCATAATGTTCCTTCCAAAATGTTGATTTGGGAATTTTCCATAGAAAAATGTCCAAAATCCGTTTTTTCGGTGATTGTTGATTGCCGTTGTGATTTAGATTGCTTTAAAACTGATTGGGTAAGGTATGGATTTGGGAATTTTCTAGAAAAAAAGTTGATTTTGTGAGTTAAATATTCCGGATTTGCCACCCGTGGGAAATGAAATGAATTCGTAAATTTTTTTTTTCGGCGGACCCTACCACGACGGTTTTTCGAACCGTCGTGATAGGCGGACCTACCACGACGGTTTTTTCAAAAAAAAAACCATCGTGGTAGGTCCGCCTATCACGACGGTTTTTTGCGTAGAACCGTCGTGGTATGTTCTTAAATCTCCACATTTAGGCCATATTTTTGCCTATTCCATGACGGGTAAAAAACCGTCGTGGAATCTGAAAAGATTCCACGACCCTGGATTCCACGACGGTTAGAAAACCATCGTGAAAATGTTACCACGACGGTTAAAAACCGTCGTGGTATCCACATTCTGTACTAGTGTCAATTAGTTTAGCAAGCCCAATTTTTTGAATACTCCATTACAATATTCATTAAGTAGAGAGCCGAAATTAAGCTTTCGAACCTATCAAGAAAGAGAGGTAATGCCCAGTCATATTTCAACATCCGCTTGTATGGTTGGCTATCATGTAAAAAATACATTACTCAGCTGAGTATATTTCCGCAATACTCAGACAACCCAAAATAAAGTTCCAAAAGAAGCTTATTGGTCGTCAATCACAATGTGCATTTTTTCCACCAAAATTAAAGTTTGACTGTGTCCAAATATTAGTTTAAATCTCTTCTAGTTCTCAATATTGCCTTGATTAGCTATGTAGGAGTAACTAAGTGTGAGAATGGAACCAAACCTCATCCTCTCTAGGTAAGGGAGCTAACTAGCTTCTCCAAAGGCTAGTTAGGCGGAGAAGCTCTCCCACAAAATAAATATCCCTCCACCTTAGACGGTGAGAAACATAGAAACATACTTACCTTCTCTAAAAAATACATAATTATGCCAAAAGCTTTCTTATGATCTCAAAGGTCTTAAGAGCAAGTATGGAAGGCTCAATCCATAAGTCCCTTACCAAGCCCATGTCTTTTCCATAATCATCTCCTTTTTGTTAATATTTGTCCCTGGAAATTCTTTATCGTTTGAGGTTTTCTTCGATTTCATGGCCAAAAACTTTCTTTGGAGACTTTTTTTTTTAGCCTCCTTCTTTGGTTTCGTGGCTAGAGACTTTCTCAGGAAACTCTTTGCTTTTAGAAGCTTTCTTTATTTTTCTCACCAGAGGCCTTTCTCTTTTACCTCCAGAAAACTGTTTCTGCACTATTTCAATCTCTCCATGCTTGCAAGATTCTTATCTATAATGAAGCTCTCGTCCATTGAAGTTTAGCAACATTTAAGTCTCTAGAGGCCATCTCTTCGAGTTCATATGGGTCTAGTTAGATCCCTATACTTGGGATTATGCATTTGCTATTGGAGATTGACTCGGTATCATACAAAAGCCAGTGTCTCTAGTACAATCAAAGCGGATCACGGAAGCACCATCATCCACATCAACAGGTCAACGCGATTTCACTCTAACACCCCCCAAATAGGGCATAAAAGTTATTATGCCCCTTTGTATGAATTAGATTTGTCTAATTATTTTTGGTCCTTTCATATTTTTTTCTGATAGTATCCTAACATGTCAATTAAAAATATCATTTTCATTAAAATATTGTGTCACATAAAATTAGTATTAATTTATTTAAATATGTGATGTGAAGGAGACGTAGATAATATGACATAGGAGGAGAATCGCTTCTGCATCCAGCGTTTTTATATTCTTTTTTCTAAATTACTCCAATATTTTAAGTGTACTAGTTTTTAACACGTGTTACCCACGTGCATGATAAATTTGTTAAAATTTGCATGAATATAATTAAGAAGAATATTTAGGTATGAGTATAATTGGAAAAAATATCTTTAAAAGAATTAGTATTTGAATAAGGCATAATTTTAAAAAATGATTAAAAAAAAAAGAAATCATGAAGAAAACAAAAAAAAGAAGGAAAAAGTGAGGATAAATATTTGAAAAGCAAAATTTTAGCATGCGTTATGTGTATTGATTTGAATTGAGTTTTTTGGGTTGGATTTTAGTTAAATTGTTGTGTCTTTGGTACGTGGATCTGAATGGCTAGAGCTAGGGCCGGCAATTCCGGACACAACACGAGAACGACACGTAATAAATGGGTTTGGACCGCACGTTTAATAATTGGGTCGAAATTGGGTCGACACGTTTAACACGAAAATAAATGGGCCGGAAACGGGCTAACACGTTTAACACGTTTATGTTAGAATTTTCAAACTATTCTAAAGCTCTTTTTATAATAAGTATAGGCCTATTTGTGTGTTTGATACAAGACCAGAAAATAACTATCGAAGAATTTCCACTATTGAGACAATATAAATCAGAAGTTATGGAGATGTTGCTTCTAATATAAAATAATAATCTTATAATTAACTAGTTAATAATATAAAATTGTAAACAAATTATAGTTAGAGTTAACTAGTTAATAATATAAAATAGTAAACCTAATTATGTGTATATATTTGGATTAGGATATTAGGGTAATCTTATAGTTAACAAAGACATAAATTTATTAGGATGTAAAACAGTAAAACTTACTCATCATTTTGAAACTATATTTTTCAAATTTGAACTTCAACTTTCCAAATTCTTATTGACCATGAAAAAAAAATTCAGAAATAATATTTAAATATTCTTATCATCATTTCTGTATTTTTTACTTGTTGTCTTCGAATTGCTATTGTAGTTTATTCTTTTGCTTGTTGTTTAAAGCAACTAAGTATTTGACAATACTATAAAATATGTTTAACTCCAAAACTAGGGCCGGCAATTCCGGACACGACACGGTGACACGACACGTAATAAATGGGTTTGGACCGCACGTTTAATAATTGGGTCGAAATTGGGTCGACACGTTTAACACGAAAATAAATGGGCCAGAAACGGGCTGGCCCGAACACGGCCGCGAACAGGATTTGCCAGCTCTAGCTAGAGCTAAAAATTTAAAAAACTTGGAATGTGTTTAGAAAAAAAAAATATATATATATATATATATGAAGTTTGTTTTATTCATCTTAAAATTTTATGCAATTAAAAAAAATTCATTAAAACTTGTATATGCAAAGTTATGAGATTTTAAAGCTTAAATTATAAAGTTGTAATAATTGACTTGAATAGTAGAAACTGAATGAAAAAAAAAAAAAGCATTTAAATGCAATTGGTGCACGAAACACTTGCTTAATAAGTTAGTATTAAAAGAAAAAAGGATAAGGTTTAAGATTAAAAAAAAAAACCATGATCAAAATAATTCATGAAATTTTTGAATAACATGTCTAATGAAATTATTATATATAAAATAAAGTTAGAAAGATAATAAAGAAATTGATGTTTTCAATAGGATCATCTTATCTGTGAAAAAAGAATACGGCAAATTAAAAAGAAAAATCCTAGCATCCGTTTGGTTTGACGGTTGGGATTGAAATTTTTAAGTTGGAGTTGGTTGACTTTGCAAAAACTAGTTATAATTTTTATTGAATTTTCAGAAAAAATATAAAAACTAAGATAAAAAATTTCAGTTAAAACTAAGATATCAAATAAAGGCTTGTTTGGTAATTGCGTTTAATCCCAACTGAGTTGTATTTTTTCATTTGGATTTTTTTTTTCTGAAAAGTCAACAAAAATTATAACTAATTTTTAAAAGATCAGTCAATTCTAACTTAAAAATGTTAACTCTAATTGACAAACTAAATGGAAGCTCATACGGTTGAATATTTATTTAAAAATAAAACAGAAAAAAGCAGAAAAGGCAAAAACAAGAAAAAGTTTGGAGAGAGAGTAGGTAGCAGATAATAAGGGCAATAATAAGCGAAAGCAAAAGGCCAAAAAAAAAAAAAGTAGATGAAACGTGAAACCTAGGGCCGGCAATTCCGGACACGACACGGTGACACGACACGAGAACGACACGTAATAAATGAGTTTGGACCGCACGTTTAATAATTGGGTCGAAATTGGGTCGACACGTTTAATACAAAAATAAATGGGCCGGAAACGGGCTAACACGATTAACACGTTTAACACGTTTATGTTAGAATTTTCAAACTATTCTAAAGCTCTTTTTATAACAAGTATAGGCCCATTTGTGTGTTTGATACAAGACCAGAAAATAACTATTAAAAAATTTCCACTATTGAGACAATATAAATCAGAAGTTATGGAGATGTTACTTCTGATATAAAATAATAATCTTATAATTAACTAGTTAATAATATAAAATTGTAAACAAATTATAGTTAGAGTTAACTAGTTAATAATATAAAATAGTAAACCTAATTATGTGTATATATTTGGATTTGGATATTAGGGTAATCTTATAGTTAACAAAGACATAAATTTATTAGGATGTAAAACAGTAAAACTTACTCATCATTTTGAAACTATATATATTTTTCAAATTTGAACTTCAACTTTCCAAATTCTTATTGACCATGAAAAAAAAATTCAGAAATAATATTTAAATATTCTTGTCATCATTTCTGTATTTTTTACTTGTTGTCTTCGAATTGCTATTGTAGTTTATTCTTTTGCTTGTTGTTTAAAGCAACTAAGTATTTGACAATATTATAAAATATGTTTAACTCCAAAACTAGGGCCGGCAATTCCGGACACGACACGGTGACACGACACGAGAACGACACGTAATTAATGGGTTTGGACCGCACGTTTAATAATTGGATCGAAATTGGGTCGACACGTTTAACACGAAAATAAATGGGCCGGAAACGGGCTGACCCGAACACGGCCCGCGAACACGATTTGCCAGCTCTAGTGAAACCAAAGCGCGGACAAGAGAAGGGGAAAAAGGGAACTAAACTTTCGGTACACGTGTCAACAAAATAGGAAGTAGTTATTAATACTTATATATATATGTTAAAATTAAGATTAAAATTTAAGATAATGACTTATAATTGTAAAACTATCGTCCAAATTTTGTATTTGAATATTGATTGTTATCACTGATAAAATTACTCCGATATTTTAAGTGAATAATGGCTTAATGATACCTTAGTAATTGATTTCCTTAAACTAATAATGAAATATCGCGAATAAGTGAGGAGATTATTGGGGTTTCTCCATGTGACATGAAACATTTAGTTTATGAAAATTGCACTTTACCCAAGGAAATTTTATGCGGTGTGGATAGTCTGCCTTCAAGTAGAAATATACATGGTCGGTTTGACCACTCTCTATCAAACCAGAAATTTCATAAGAAGAAAGCGTAGAAAAAGTAAGGAGAAATAGTTTTCATTCGACTCGTTCTTTTTGAAATTAACTTGATGGAAAAACCGTCCAATAGAGAATAGACTAACCGCTTGTATGGCATGTACAATTTTAAAAATTAGAAATCTTTTTACAAAATAGTGTTTTTCTCAATTTTTTTTGTATCATTCTCTCACTTTAAAAAAATGAAAACTAATGAAAACAATTTCATTTTATATAGTTCCCTTTAGAAAAAGAATATAAATCTTTTTGAAATCTTCTTACATTATACTATTCTAAACATCATTTTTTCTCATTCCAAATAACTTTTTTGTTTAAAAAAAAAAAAGGTTTTTACACATCCAAACACTATCTTACTCTCAAAATAAAAAGTCTTCTGCGTTTATAATAAGAGAATTTTCTTTTTCGAAAATGGATGTATGATTCAAACGGATAGAAGATTTTCAATTTATTTTTGATTGGTTTAGTTAGTTTAAAATTTTTAAGAGAAATTAAATCTAGCCAAATAATTTATACTGGACTTGATCAGTTTAGATTTATAATTAAAATAAATCTTAAAATAAATTAGAGTCACTTGATTTATGAAATTAACTATTAATTTTTTTAATAGAAGTTTTAACTAGTTAAATTATACATGTATCATAGAGACATAAAATAACATTGCGTTAACTAAAATTTGTGTTATATTAGTTAAGAGTGAAGAATTTATGTCATGTTAATTAATATATGAAAAAAAAATATGATTATTTAGGTAATTTTCTCTTTTTATAACCCACAACCTGTCTGTATCTCTTGATCTTACGAGTAGTATTTGCTCATGGGCTTGTCGACCTTTGGGTTTTGACATGTTGGAGTTTGGAATTATATATGATACACTTGTACCAACTCGACTACTCGAGTCATTACTTAACTTGTTTAAACTTAATTATTTTGCATTAATCACATACTAGGCTTTTTTTTTTTTTCCCACTTAATTCAATTGCTATTAGAATTTTGCGGTCATTCAAGTATAAGAAAAATAGCGGACTAAAAGTGGATCGGTGAATAAGTTTTTAACAAAACCTTAAACATCCCAAACTACTAAATTGAACTCAAAAAAATAGATCCCAAGTTTGGTTCCCTAATGGAACCCTTCTTGCTTATTCATACAAAATTAATCATAGCTAATTCTTAAATTGTCATTAGTTTGTAAATGTGGAATTTTTTCGTTAGTGGTGGTATCCATTCCCATGCCTCCATTATCCCGCGCTCCAGTTCGCCGGTCCATCATACAAGACTAAGATACATGCATCTTACTCAAATTACCTACAACACGAAGCGTGACATTTCACTCACCAAGTAAAAACTTAAATCTCACAAAAATTAAGTACAAATAAAAATGCAGATTGATTGGGCTGGGTGGGTTGAAGTTGATATTTTGGGCCAACCGGCACTGTTCGATTAAAGAAAAGACTAGGCTGCATCTTAATTTTCAGCCCAAGAAATCGCTTGTAGTTCAGGTTGTGTCATATTTCGGTTCGGGTTGGGTTCCGTCGTTGTCTCTACAATTCCACTTCCCCAACATACGTCGCCGTCCATGTTGCCCCTCGATTTCTGATGTTTGGATGCGTTTGTTTATATGGAAAAGAAGGGGAGGAAAAGGAAATGAAAGGAAAATTTTTGTTTTCTGATGTTATGATTTTTTTTTCTTTTTATTCTTATCGTTTGTCGAATGATGATGATGATTTTTTTTTTTTAAATTTTGTTGGAATCCAATTTTGTGATAGTGATTCTAATAACTAATCAGGTGGATTATGTTCAGTATCGTACCAGATGACTAATATTTTGGTAGGTAATCAAAAGTGATTTATTAGAACACTCTACAAACCATAGTTGGAGAAAGCCAATCCTTTTTGTGTTGGAAATAAAAATAATATGGTAGCATAACCTACCAAATTATGGATTTTGTGTCGCAAAAAAAAAAAAAAAAAAGTATATTTGTAATTTACCATGATACTCTCTCGTAATCGGACACGGTTGATGACCCATGCCAATTTTGACAACATCCAGTAGATTAGTATTTTTTTCAGTAATCTACTAGATTACCATTTTAATTTCAGTAAGATATGCTATCTTGACATTTTAACTATTTAATTAGCGGCACTTCTGATAAAATGTCACAAAATCATGCCTTGGATTGAATTTTACCACACAAGGAAAAACTCTTATAAGAAATGTCATAGATAATATCATAAATATATATTTATCTATTTATTTTAAAATATCAATTATAATTACTACTTAATAATCAAGATATAATCACGTGGGTTACAAGTTGGTTACCAACTGGTAATACCAAATGGTAACTAGATGGTTACCAACCGTTGACAGGTTCCCGACTTGTAACCAACGCCACCACCGGGTTACCAGTTGGTTACCAAAGGTTATCTAATTGATTACTGACCGACCGCCGGCGGGCTCCCAATCGATAACCACCACTATCGGTAGGTAACCCGTTGGTTACCAATTGATTACCGACTGGTTAGCAGTTAGTTACCGGTCAAAAACTCCTGATTTCGCTGGATTTTCTAGTCTGATTTCGCTGGATTTTTTAGGTTCCATCACCAGAATATTTTAAAAAACACCAGATTTATCATAAAAACACTAAAAAAATTCGACAATTAATAGTCATTGCCTTAGCTACATATTCTGTTCAAAAGGTGTTAACCGACTATTTTGCCATGTGTCTTTTTATTTACTTCTAAAACTATGTTTCTCCTTGAACCTTAATCCTAGAATCAATGTAAGTTTATGGACTCATTAAAATAGTGATTTTACTCCCAAAAAAAAAAAAAGAATTGCATCCATAATCATGCCCTTAAGGTGCAAGTTACCATTTTACTCAAACTATGTAAAGCTACAAATGGGTTGCATCTACATCCAATAGTACCTTTGCAAGAAGAAATTAGCTCCTCTCACAAAATGCTTAAAACGATATTTCAAAGAAATGGAGATCATCTGTACTCTAATAAAGTCACGAGATAGATTTTTTTTTTTTTTTGGTCATGATCGTTAAAACTACTCCACTAATAATAGGAAACATAAAGGTTATATGCAACTGAATATTAATAGTCCGTTTCTTTCTCATCCGTTTTCTCTTATGCTGACTAAATACTAGATCTGGCGTAAAACTGGCGCACTTTGTCGGTGTTGTTTGCGCCAACGCGAGCGAGAGAATTGGAAGAGGAAGAGAAAGAAGAAGACAAAGAAAGTGGAATGTTCCGCGTCATTAATAATACAAATAAATTTTAAGTTTTTGTCAAATAGTGAACAGGATATAAGCATACTAGTACATGGATGGGCTAAGCTAATCTCGAGGGACAACTTACAAACTTCTCAATCCTTACAAGTTCTTTGGCCACATCAATCATAAGTGGCCTATCTTCTGTTTTAATATGAATGCATTTCAGGGCCAATTCTAAGAAAGCTTCCAATTGTAGTTGCTGCTCTTCGCCAATGTCGCCTTCCAAAATTTTGGGATCCACAACTTCCATCCGTCGTTCTTTTGCAATCAACTCTGTTATGTAGTCGAGCAATGACAGTTCATTTTCAGGTCCGTGCAGGTCAAAAACTGTCCGTCCTGTTAGAAAGACACATAACAAGATCCCAAAGCTGTAAACGTCAGTGTGCTCTGTGATCAATGATGTATGAAGATAATCAGGATCAAGGAATCCCAAAGTCCCACATACTTCATCTTCGACATGTGTTTCGCCTTCAGGAATCGATATACAGAGAGAGAAATCACATAGTTTCGGATTGAAATCTTTATCCAGAACTATGTTTGTAGGTTTAATATCCCTGTGAATAATAGGCCTATCAAATGATGTGTGGAGGTAAGTAATTGCGTTAGCAATATCTTTTGCAACTTTCAATCTCATCTTCCAAGATAGCGATAAACCAGTAGAAGCAATGACTCCCGTCGAATTGAGATGTCCAGGTTCCACATATTCACAAACCAATGCCGGTTGAGGAAACTCCAGGCAGCAACCTAACAGCTTAAGAACATTTTTGTGGCTGCTCATTTGCGAACCTACTGCAATGTCACGGTATGCTTCATTTTTGAAACATTCCTTGTACTTCTTGATTAAAACTGGACGGTCATCCAATGTGCCTTTGTACCACTTTGCGAAGCTATCAGATTTAATACATGATATGTAGTAATTTGTGGCTTCCTCGATTTCTTTGGCGGAGTAAGTCCGAATGGGGTTGCATCTCCATCTGCCTTTGCAAGAAGAGACAAGCTCCTCTAACAAAGTGCCTCCGTTCTCTAAAAAATATCTCTGTTTTTTGTCCTTCTTCATTAGTCCTATAAATAATTTGCAGAAAAATCTTACTTGGGGTATTATACTGAGGGGGAAAAAAAAATCTATAATTTGTGGAATTATTAAATAATATGGTTTTGGTTATATTTCCAACCAAACACATCTTGTTTAGCGCAAGGATAATTTAAAACCCAACGGAAAGATTGAATAAAAAATTTTAATTTGCTTTCTCCGAACGGCAAAGAAAATATATACATTCTAGCGATCCATAAGCATACAAATTCTCATACAATTCAGCAAAATGAAAACCATACCAGAGTATCTCTCAAAATAAATAAATAAATAAATAAATAAATAGATGGCTAGATAGATAAACCATACCTGGGAAGCATAGGAAGCGACTTTCCATGGGGAGTTTCTGGAAGAATGAAATTATTGTAGTGACTCAATTTCAGATTGAATTTAACAAACAAGAGGAACAATTTTAACTGAAATTCTAAAATGACGAATTTTTTAGGGAATTTAGTATATTTATAAAAGGGAATTTATTGAAGTCCAAAAGACTTTTATCCACAACACGACAAAGCTTGACTTATAAAGGTTTACAGCGTGTGGGGCCGGCTGGTAGGAGCTCGGAATATACTTGGGTAGGTCGAGGAATATACTAAAGTATCGTCCTTTTTTAAACAAATAAAAAATAAAAAAGTAAGTATTTATATACCTTGACTCCTTGTACAAATTAATGTTAATTTCAATCAGAACACTTCTAAAAATTTTAATTTCAAATCTAACATCATTTTTTAATACTTTCCTTTTTAGTACTATCATATCAAAGTTTGTAGGTCTCACACATAGACAATACCAAATTTACCCTCAGTGGAAATCATACACCATTTTTCATACTTTCTTTGTAGTATTATCACATCAAATTTTTGTGGGTCATGTATAGTTGATTATCAAAAATACCCCTGACTTTTGAGATCAAAACTCATTGCTAGTATAGTAATGTTAAATACTATCAATGGTAATTATAGTTATGACTCATATATTAATCATGATAATTACTCATGTGTGACTAAATTACAATGTGGTTATTGACAATAAGATCTATTTCTCTTTTTTCTTTTTAATTTATTTTGTAGCTTAAATACTAGTTTCTAATGGGAAAAAATTCCAAAATTATATTTGTTATCTAAAATTTATAGTACTGAAAATGTACTTTGCGGTTATATAATTATAAATTTTTAGCACATTATAAGATTTTTTTTACTAATAACGTCATATTAGATGTTTTGGGATTATATAATTATAAATTTTTACCACATTATGTGCACTCAAAATATTGGAATAAAGAAAAATCAAATAATAACACGAGACTAGAAATTTGTTCCAATATAATTTTTTATTGTTTGGCTTTTGCTTTATTTCAATATTTTGAGTACCACACAAGATGCTAAAAATGTACATTCATCATGAGAATACAAGAATCATAGCCACGAAGCAGCTAATATGACGTTATTATTACAAATATATGGATGAGGGTTCTCTTTCATCACATTACATGAATACTGAATAAATAACTAAAGACTTGATTACTCTCAGAATGTAAATTTTGGAAAGCACATATAATTTAAAAACTAATTTATAAAATAAAAGGCTAGCATTCAAGATACAAAATAACTAAATAGAAAAAAGAGAAATAGATTTAATTACAATGACACAAAATGAATATAAATCTTGACAGACAAAAGTAATGAATATAGTTAATATGATTTCTTTTGTAATATTATTAGATACACATTATAATTTAGTCATAATGATAAAAATTAATAGTAATTATCATAATTACTATATGAGTCATAATAATAATCACTACTGGCAATGGGTTTTGACATGAAAACTCTGGGGTATTTTTGAAAATTCAACTATATAGGACCCATAAAATCAATGTGACAATACTACGAAAGAAAGTATTGAAAAATGATTTATATTTGAAATAAATTTTATTAGAAGTGTTATTATTGAAATTAAGAAGGGAATTTAGTATGGGGTTTTTATTGGGGGTATATTTGATATAATAATATTGAAAATGAAAGTATTAAAATATAGTGTTATATTGAAAACTAAAATTTTAAGAATTGCAATAATTGAAATTAATCATATGCAATTACGATGCCATTCTGTATGGATTAGACTCTTGTCTCTTTATATATATATATATATATATATATATATATTTATTTATTTATTTATTTATCTTTTTATGTTATTTTATCTCACGTAGATTAAAAGACTGTTAAAAAACAATTGCTATATATGTATGATTCCTTACTAATTAACTAATAACGTTGTTAACTAAGCTAAATATATATTGTCCTTGTTATGTAACAAAGTAAAGATAGAGATAATATTATAAGAGACAAAACCATAATAATATTTATTAGTTTCTTTCTTTCTGACTTCTTTTTCTTTCTATATCGTATTTTTCCAACATCAGGTGCAAGATCTTTTTATAGGCTTTATTTAGCTTATTAAGTAAGCTTCGTGAAACTTCCCAGAAGCTCCTCAACATTTACTTTGTGAATACAAAAGTCTTTGATAGATAAGAATTAGTTAAAACAATTTTGAATTATTTAATAGAACTTTGAAAGTTTGTGAAGATATCCTCCTATTTGTGTTTCGAGTACCACATTATTTAGCTTATTAAGTAAGCTTCGTGAAACTTCCAAGAATCTCCTCGACATTTATTTTATGAATACAAAAGTCTTTGATGGATAAGAATTAGTTAAAATAATTTAATATTTTTTAATAGTTAGAACTTTGAAAGTTTGTAAAAACATCCATATATTTGTATTTCGAATACCAATTTAAAATGAAAATTTTAAATTAAAATTTATTAACTTTTTAAAAATTAGTTATAATTGCTGTTGACTTTTTAGAAAAAAGATAAATATTAAGATGAAATTTGGTGCAGGAGTTAGAATCTAGTATTTCGGCTTGAATTTTAATTGAATTATTATGTGTTTGGTGCACGGATTTGCATGGTTAGAGCTAAAAAGTGTAAGAACTTGAAATCTTTTAGGAAAAAAAAAATATGAATCTTGTTTTATTCGTCTTGAAATTCTATATAATTTAAAAAGAAAAAAATCATCTCATTTAAACTTATATATGCAAAGTTATGAACTTTTAACATTTGATTTACAACCTTTGAATAGTTAAAATAGAAAAAAAAAAAAAAAAAAAAAAAAAGAACACAACTAGTGCACTAATCGCCTTCTGGTTTCATAACAGTCCTGATTATACTAAGGGGGAGTTTGGTTGGATGGTTCAAACCCATCCAATTCAAAATTTTTTTTGCTTTTTTCCCAAAAAGTTTTTGTCTTTTTCCCAAAAAGTTTTTTGTCTTTTCTAAAAATTCAAAAAAATTTACTATTAAAACTTAAAAATTTCAACTTAAACTACTCCACCAATCATCCCCTAAAAAGATGTTTTTAGAGACCTATTCGTAACAGGGTCGTTAAAAACGAAGCGTCGTTTGTTGACATTAGGTTGTCAACCAGGGTGACTGAGTCACAGTGGCCTAGACATACATAGTAAAATCCCTCTAATACCGTGGGTGCGTGGGATCAAATCCCATTGGTAGTGCTTTTTCTTCTTTATTTGCTAACTCATTACGCTTTTACCTTTTCATTTTATTTTTATTTATTTTTTACTCTCTATTTTGCTTTTCTTTATTCTCTGAGTTAATTTCAAAATAACATATGTGAGAAAAATATTATTAAAATCAGTATTTTTTTTATTTATTTTTCATACTAGCACTATTTCATTATTTTTTTTTTAATTTGATTTGTGGGACCAAGAAGCTTTTAAGGGAGGCAAAATTCTGAGAATACTCCGTCTTCCCACCCGCCCAAATTATGCCTCACATGACCTAAGTCCCCTTTTCAATTTTTAGAGAGAGAAACATTGTTAGAGAGGAGATAGAAGGACAAATGTAGAGAGAGAGAGATACTCCGGTAAATGCATTGAAAACTGTTGGAAACTATTCGAAACTACCACCAAAGCCCTCTACAAATATTAACCTCCATAACAGGTAAATAAGTAGATAAAACCACCGAAACCACCACCTAATCCAAAAATCCACTGAAACCCACGACCAAACCATGAAATCACCGGAGAAAATCATTATTCCTAAAAGAAGGTCTCCAAAATTAATGGCTTCGCTAGAGAAATGCTCATCGAGTCTGGGTAAACCAGCTGAGATAAACTAAAAAAAAAAAGTGACGAGGAGAGAAAAAAAAAAAGGTGCCAGAGGATGGTTGAAGAGAAATAAGGGGGAAAACGGAGTACAGAAATCTAAGAATGCAAAAAGAAGCCTAGAAGAGTCGAATGCCATTGTTGAAGAGGTAAAAATTTTGCATTGTTACTTGATTTTTTTTTTTTAATTTTGCTTTTCTAATGGACATTTTAATGAAAAAGTTTGCATTTTTTTATTGACTATCTCAAAAAAGTTTGCATATATATATATATATTAATAAAATTTGGCATTGATAATTGATTTCTTGAAAAAAGTTTGCATCAAAAACCTAAAAATTGTATTTTTATTTGGTTTTATGATATATACTAAAAGTTTGTTGGTCTAGTTTTTGGATATTGAATCCGAGAAACCCGGAAAATTGAGTGTATTGGACTTCATCATACCTCTTCACAATAAACAATTTACTATCTTTCATTCTAGTCGCACGCAACTGTCATGGACATTTCGCATCATATGTACATACCATATGCAATAGAGTTGTTGTCGACCACTTCACCTTCAATTGGTAGTGTTTACATATGGCCTCGTGAATGGAGATGGTATTATAGTAAACTTTTGTTATAAAAAATGTTCTTCACACGGATTGTGGTAGGTATAAAATCAATAATTACTCTTCCGCCAGAAAAAAAACGTCACTCCCAGATACACGAACTGCTTGAGTTCTAGTTCTATTGATAGCGGATTGGGCTCTATTGCTCCCCTGATACTCCTTCCTTCGTTTGTATCATGAGCATCTTCCTCACCATTGCATTCCTCAGCATTGCAATTATAATCGTCCAGACCTAAGTCATTTTGTTCAAGAATTCATCTTGCTCTTCAAGTCGATTCTCTATGTGCAAATCCAAACCTATTATAGGAGAAGGTATAGGAGAAGGGATATGGTTGTTAACAACTACAAGTCACACAGCTTCATCACTTTGTCCACCAACTCTAGAAGATAGAAGATTACACAAAAATGTGGTTGCTTTTCCCAATCTCAGGTGGTATCGCTTTGGCTACTGACTCATCCTATACATCGATGCTAATTGGGAATTTGCCAAGCATATGAACATCATTCTTCTTCAGCATCATAGTGAATCCTCACAGGAGGCCTTTCAGGTTCAATGGTGTAGTTGATGACTATAATCTTTTCTTGGCCCCTCAATACAATAACACTACCAACTCAAGAATACCAACATAAGTTGTGGTAAGGGCTACTATTATTCCCTTCATTTCACCACCAACATATCTTGATGTACTTTTTATTAACCATTATACTTGATGAAAAGACAAACCGTCGCTATTCCTAAACAAAACAATAAGGTGTTAGTCAATGAAATAATTACTTTTAGGTAAAAAATTATTGACTATGTAGGTTATCATACTAATGGCTAGAAGGTCATTATTTTGTTTACTATTACTACTGTAGGAAATTTTCTGGATCAGGAAATCTTATAATAAGGAACCAAAAAATACAGAAAATCCATCTAATAGCCAAAAAATCTCCAAAAGACAACAAAAGTTGTAAGAACTTATCCTCAAAAGCTTAGCATGTCATTATTTAGATTATAAACCAAAACACAAACTCGTTTAAAGCATATAAAAATAAATAAAATAAAAGAACATACACCTTTACCTTAGATCTAGACTTGATTTATGCGGAAACAAGGCTGTTGAAGAGTGAGCTGAGTTGCAAACTTAAAAGAAGTTGACCATGAGATGAGCTGTAACCTTCTTCAACTATGGTGAAGAGAGAGAGCGTGAGATAAAGAGAGATAACAAGGATAGGGAGACAGAGTGAGGGTAAAGGAGCTGAGCTATAATTCTTCAACACCCCAATGTTGCGGTGAGAGAGCGTGAGGTGAAGAGAGAAAATGAGGAAAAAAAATGAGAGATATAGAGAGAGAGTTATAAATGGTAGGAGTGGGGGAAATGGGCGGGCTTGCTGGGTGGTGTGGGCAGGAAAGTGGGGAAATTTTTTATGGTTTAGGGTTGGCTGAATATGTGAGGGTATTTTTGACATTTTAAAACCACCTTAATTACTAAATCTGACGTGACAATGCTAGTACAAAAAGTAAATAAACTGGTGCTAATTTTCATAATATTTTTCCCATTGGTATTTTTGAAATTAACCCTTATTCTCCACTAAAATAATAATTTTTATTACCTTAAGCTTTTTTTCTTTTCCACCATCACATTTTTCTTGTAGTTTTAATTTCCCCTTATTTTCTTACTTTTTGTTTTTTAGCTACTTTTTTTCCATTAAAAAAATAACTTACAAGACATATATGAAACTTATTTTATTCTAATTTGTCTCTTTCAAATTACATATTTGAAATATATTTCTACTTAAATATTTTATTACAACCCTCTAATATATTAATTAACTTGTGTTTGTTTTTATTTTCTTTGTTATTTTCTTTTCCTTTTTTAATGTTTAACCTTTCTTGTTTTCTTATATTTCCATCTTTGTAAATTTTTTTAATTTTCTTAATTTTGTTGATTATTTATTTTTCCCCTTTTTTTCTCTAAACCATTTTTTTAACTATGCATTTGAATGGTTTTTTTTTTTCATATTCAAATTATTTATCAAAATATGTAATTATTCAAAAATCTGCAAATATATTATTTTTGTCAAAGGGATCATTATAGCGATTTTTACTAATTATCCCATAAAATAATTTTCTCAACAATTGTGTGATGCAGCTTTCAGTAATTGAAAAATGAATAAATGATGAAACTAAATATTACTTTCATTCAATATCACTTGTTTTATCTTTTTGTTTTTTTTTTTTGAAGGAAAATTTGTTTTATCTAATACACACAATTTTGTTTTCCTTACAGATTAATTTAAACAAATATATTATTTGTAATAACTGAATTTTTTATTAGGGAATTTTGTGAATTAGTAGTTAAATTCACTCAAATTCCCTAAGTAATTGAAAGCTTAGATTATAATTTTACCTAAGATTATGAATGAAGCTATGATTAGTCTTTTATATAATTTACATGTGTGATGTCACAACTATAGTTGTCACATTTTTAAATAATGTGATTAAAGCCTCTGGTATTTGTTATAATTAAATGCAAGTCTATGATGTGACAATTATTTTCACAATAGATAAAGTTTCACCAATTTTATTTAAATGGTGGAATTATAATATTACAAGCTATAGTTAATTTATGATATGACACTTTATAATTGTCATAAAGTTTAGTCATCTTACTTGTCTATAGTACGTAGAAAGTAAGTATGATGAATTGATGTAAGCTATAGTGTTAGTAAATTGTCAAATCACCTTATACTATAGAAAAGCAATCTTAGCAGTGTTGAGAGAGATAGCAGTCTAAAGCTCTTCACAGATAGAGATAACAGTATAAAAACTTGGTGGCCAAGTTTTCAAGGCAGTATAGATTTATATTATGTAGTCTTATCATAGTATGGGACATTGGGATACGTACTATAGGTAGACAAAGAAAAATACTATTAGGATCTATATGAAGATCAAGATTTTGTCAGCTTAAAATAATATCTAGAAAAATCTCTATTTTCTTAAATTTTGAAAAGTTAGAATTTCCTATCTAACGGTTGAGAGGAGATTAAACCAAAGGAATCAAGGGATAGAAATTTGCACCATGTGGTCTACCCTTACCCAAAATGGCGCCAACACTAGTGATGAAGCAAGCTTTGATTCTTTGCTTCACCAAAGCCAAATTATGCAAATGACATAGAGATTAGACTACACCATGCATGACACAACCATGCTTATGCAATTTTACCAAGAATCTAGACAACCATTAAGTTAATCAAGGTTGATTAAGTGTGTGGAAAAAACCAAGGGTGAACAACATTAGCCAAGTTAATCCTTGTCCATTAGTGTGGGTCTATATATAGGCCACACTTATCTCTATTTCTAACCTTTAGTCATTTTACCACTCAAGAAAATTCTCTTGAACTCTCTCTATTTCCCACACTTTCTCTTCCACTTTCCCACTAGCCAAACGTCCACCTTAGCTCACAAAATACTTAAAAATTCTCTAAACTCTCTTCACAAAAGTTGTTTCTTACGGAGCACTAAACGAGCTTGGAGGTAGTGATTTCTCCACTCGTCATTGTGTTTATTCTCTTGAAAGTTTTGGTTTTCTTTAAGGTTTTATTCTTAGAAAAGTTGTCTTTTGATGTCTAGCTGTCAGGGCATTTCTAGAGTCCACCAGAGATCACATGCGGTATAATCTCTAGATCTTGTCTTTGCTAAGATTGCGAATATGTTTAAGTGTGTTTTTAGTGATGGCGATTTGACAAGATGTGTACACCTATATGTTTTAATTATGGTTATGGTATGATTATAACTAGTTATGTTTCTATGTGTGTTGATGCAAAAAGTTTTGATAGCGAACTCAAAACGACGTTTTTAGATCGTGACAAAGTTCATTAAAAAGTTTGTGCTAAAACAGGATTTTACAAGTTAAAAACCACTAAGTGAAATGTTAAGAAAATATGTTGGAACATGAATCATGGTGATTAAAAATATTTTGAGTATTCACAAGCAATAAAATATGCTCTTTAAGTAAAGATTTTGACAACTTAAGCGAAAACGGTCAAAACCGATTTTTAAAATATAAGTTATTATATTTACACACATAATATTGATAAATATCCCACTTAATAATAAATGTTCCTAATATAAACATAATAAATCTATCCTTTTATAAATGATTTTTATATAATACTACAGTTTACCTTCTCATACTTCCACTTTTATTTTAGTTTTAATTTATTTTGTAAAAAATAAATTAACAAATCTAAATAATTTTTCATTCTCAAAAGAAGAAAGCATAAAGCCATTTCCAAAAAGAATAATGTTAGCTAATATTTTTAAGGTTGTTATGTTGAACAATTTCCTCTATTTGATATCGCGTACTTTCTTTTTTCTTTTTTCTTTTTTCATATTTTTGTTTCCGGAAACTTAACACATAAAATATATATATATATATATATATATATATATATATATACTTGCGTTTATTTTCCAAGTGGTTTGTCTTCTCAAGAGTCCTTTTAATTATTTTTTCCCAACTTTTGGCTTCATCGAATTTTTTTTATTTTTATTTTTATATGTTATAGATCATTGTAACTTTGTACAATATATTCATGCTAAATATGTACATATATTATATATTTTTATATTTATATTATGTAAATTACTTATATATATATTTTTGAAAGAAAATTACTTATATATATATGACTATTCTCATGTCCAGCACCTCATTTTTATCGGACACGAATGATACTTATAACGATTAATATTTTGAGTTCTACTGGATAATATTTGGGGTTGTATATGTTAGTCTCTTGGTGTCACTCCTTTCTCTTTCTCTCAATCTCTTTCTTTCTCTTTCCCCTGCTGGACGGCCAGTTGTCGGACATGAGAGTATTCCTATATATATATATATATATATATTAAGAATAGACTAATAAACCTAATAAAAAATCATTCACAACTAGTTAATCTTAAAAATCAATGAAACTGTCAAACCTACAAATATAAATAAATTATAAAAAAATAAAAAACTATCGGTTTGGTTTGCTTTGATTTGATTTGGCTGGATTTCACGATTTATTAGTTTTTTTTTATGGGTAAAACACCTGAATGATACAAATTTAGAGATCATTGTACTATGATTAAAAAAAAAAAAAGAACACTAGACCAATATGACACGATATTAAATTAAAATTGACTAAAATTTGTGTCATGTTAGTTAAGAGTGGAGAATTTATGTCATATTAATTAATATATGAAAAAAATTATGATTATTTAGGTAATTTTCTCTTTTTATAACCCACAACCTGTCTGTATCTCTTGATCTTACGAGTAATATTGGCTTAGGGCTTGCCGACCTTTGGGTTTTGACATGTTGGGGTTTGGAATTATATATGATACACTTGTAACAACTCGACTACTCGAGTCGTTACTTAACTTGTTTAAACTTAATTATTTTGCATTAATCACATACTAGGCTTTTTTTTTTCCCCACTTAATTCAATTGTTATTAGAATTTTGCGGTCATTCAAGTATAAGAAAAATAGCGGACTAAAAGTGGATCGGTGAATAAGTTTTTAACAAAACCTTAAACATACCAAACTACTTAACTGAACTCAAAAAAATAGATCCCAAGTTTGGTTCCCTAATGGAACCCTTCTTGCTTATTCATACAAAATTAATCATAGCTAATTCTTAAATTGTCATTAGTTTGTAAATGTGGAATTTTTTCGTTAGTGGTGGTATCCATTCCCATGCCTCCATTATCCCGCTCCAGTTCGCCAGTCCATCGTACAAGACTAAGATACATGCATCTTACTCAAATTACCTACAACACGAAGCGTGACATTTCACTCACCAAGTAAAAACTTAAATCTCACAAAAATTAAGTACAAATAAAAATGCAGATTGATTGGGCTGGGTGGGTTGAAGTTGATTTTTTGGGCCAACCGGCACTGTTCGATTAAAGAAAAGACTAGGCTGCATCTTAATTTTCAGCCCAAGAAATCGCTTGTAGTTCAGGTTGTGTCATATTTCGGTTCGGGTTGGGTTCCGTCGTTGTCGCTACAATTCCACTTCCCCAACATACGTCGCCGTCCATGTTGCCCCTCGATTTCTGATGTTTGGATGCGTTTGTTTATATGGAAAAGAAGGGGAGGAAAAGGAAATGAAAGGAAAATTTTTGTTTTCTGATGTTATGATTTTTTTTCTTTTTATTCTTATCGTTTGTCGAATGATGATGATGATTTTTTTTTTTTTTAAATTTTTGTTGGAATCCAATTTTGTGATAGTGATTCTAATAACTAATCAGGTGGATTATGTTCAGTATCGTACCAGATGACTAATATTTTGGTAGGTAAGCAAAAGTGATTTATTAGAACACTCTACAAACCACAGTTGGAGAAAGCCAATCCTTTTTGTGTTGGAAATAAATATAATATGGTAGAATAACCTACCAAATTATGGATTTTGTGTCGCAAAACAAAAAAAAAAAAAAGTATATTTGTAATTTACTACGATACTCTTTCGTAATCGGACACGGTTGATGACCCATGCCAATTTTGACAACATCCAGTAGATTAGCATTTTTTTTCAGTAATCTACTAGATTACCATTTTAATTTCAGTAAGATATGCTATCTTGACATTTTAATTATTTAATTAGCGGCATTTTCTGATAAAATGTCACAAAATCATGCCTTGGATTGAATTTTACCACACAGGAAAAAACTCTTATAAGAAATGTCATATATAATATTATAAATATATATTTATCTATTTATTTTAAAATATCAATTATAATTACTACTTAATAACCAAGATATAATCACGTGGGTTACAAGTTGGTTTCCAACTGGTAATACCAAATGGTAACTAGATGGTTACCAACCGTTGGCAGATTCCCGGCTTGTAACCAACGCCACCACCGGATTACCAGTTGGTTACCAAAGGTTATCTAATTGATTACTGACCGACCGCCGGCGGGCTCCCAATCGATAACCACCACCATCGGTAGGTAACCCGTTGGTTACCAATTGATTACCGACTGGTTAGCAGTTAGTTACCGGTCAAAAACTCCTGATTTCACTGGATTTTCTAGGTTCCATTACCAGAATATTTTAAAAAACACCAGATTTATCATAAAAACACTAAAAAAATTCGACAATTGATAGTCATTGCCTTAGCTACATATTCTGTCCAAAAGGTATTAACCGACTATTTTGCCATGTGTCTTTTTATTTACTTCTAAAAACTATGTTTCTCCTTGAACCTTAATCCTAGAATCAATGTAAGTTTATGGACTCATTAAAATAGTAATTTTACTCCCGAAAAAAAAAAAAAAAAAAAAGAATTGCATCCGTAATCATGCCCTTAAGGTGCAAGTTACCATTCTACTCAAACTATGTAAAGCTACAAATGGGTTGCATCTACATCCAATAGTACCTTTGCAAGAAGAAATTAGCTCCTCTCGCAAAATGCTTAAAACGATATTTCAAAGAAATGGAGATCATCTGTACTCTAATAAAGTCATGAGATAGATTTTTTTTTTTTTTTTTGGTCATGATCGTTAAAACTACTCCACTAATTATAGGAAACATAAAGGTTATATGTAACTGAATATTAACAGTCCGTTTCTTTCTCATCCGTTTTCTCTTATGCTGACTAAATACTAGATCTGGCGTAAAACTGGCGCACTTTGTCGGTGTTGTTTGCGCCAACGCGAGCGAGAGAATTGGAAGAGGAAGAGAAAGAAGAAGACAGAAAGTGGAAAGTTCCGCGTCATTAATAATACAAATAAATTTTAAATTTTTGTCAAACAGTGAACAGGGTATAAGCATACCAGTACATGGATGGGCTAAGCTAATCTCGAGGGACAACTTACAGACTTCTCAATCCTTACAAGTTCTTTGGCCACATCAATCATAAGTGGCCTATCTTCTATTTTCGTTTGAGTGCATTTCAAGGCCAATTCTAAGAAAGCTTCCAATTGTAGTTGCTGCTCTTCGCCAATGTCGCCTTCCAATATTTTTGGATCCACAACTTCCATCCATCGTTCTTTTTCGATCAACTCTGTTATGTATTCGAGCAATGACCGTTCATTTTCAGGTCTGTTCACGTCAAAAACTTTCTGTCCCGTTAGAAAGATACATAACAAGACTCCAAAGCTGTAAACGTCAGTGCGCTCTGTGATAAGTCCTGTACTCATATAATCAGGATCAACATATCCATAAGTCCCACGCACTGCATCTTCGACATGTGTTTCGCCTTCAGGAATCGTTATACAGAGAGAGAAATCACTTAGTTTCGGATTGAAATCTTTATCCAGAACGATGTTTGAAGGCATAATATTCCTGTGAATAATAGGCCTATCAAATGATGTGTGGAGGTAAGTAATTACGTTAGCAATATCTTTTGCAACTTTCAATCTCATCTTCCAAGATAGCGATAAACCAGTAGAAGCAATGACTCCCGTCGGATTGAGATGTCCAGGTTCCACATATTCATAAACTAATGCCGGATGACGAAACTCCAGGCAGCAACCTATCAGCTTAAGAACATATTTGTGGCTGCTCATTTGCGAACCTACTGCAATGTCACGGTATGCTCCATTTTCGTAACGGTCATCGGACTTCTTGATTAAAACTGGACGGTCATCCAATGTGCCTTTGTACCACCGTACGTACGTATCATCTTTAATACATGATTTGAAGTGATCTGTGGCTTCCTCGATTTCTTTGGCGGAGTAAGTCCGAATGGGGTTGCATCTCCATCTGCCTTTGCAAGAAGAGACAAGCTCCTCTAACAAAGTGCCTCCGTTCTCTAAAAAATATCTCTGTTTTTTGTCCTTCTTCATTAGTCCTATAAATAATTTGCAGAAAAATCTTACAGGGGGTATTAAAAAAAAAGAAAAAAAGAAAAAACCTATATGTTTTGTGGAATTATGACATAATATGGATTTGGTTATATTTCCAATTAAACACATCTTGTTTAGTGCAAGGACAATTTAAAACCCAACGGAAAGATTGAATGAACGAATTTAATTTGCTTTCTCTGAACGGCAAAGGAAATCTGTACATTCTAGCGATCCATAAGCATATAAATTCTCATACAATTCAGCAGAATGAAAACCATACCGGAGTATCTCTCAAAATAAATAAATAAATAAATATATAGCTAAAGCATACCTGGGAAGCATAGGAAGCGACTTTCCATGGCGGGCTTCTGGAAGAATGAAATTCTTGTAGTGACTCAATTTCAGATTGAATTTAACAAACAAGAGGAAACAATTTAGAAGAACCGTTGACTGAAATTCTAAAATGATGAACTTTTCAGAGAATTAAGGGCTACTTATTATATTTATAAAAGGGAATCAATTGAACTCCAAAGACTTTTATCCACAACACGACAAAGCTCGACTTATAAAGTGAACACCGTGTGGGGCCGGCTTGTCGGAACTCGGAATATACTTGAGTAGTTCGAAGAACAATAAGATCTATTTCTCTTTTTTCTTTTTAATTTATTTTGTAGCTTAAATACTAGTTTCTAATGGGAAAAAATTCCAAAATTATATTTGTTATCTAAAATTTATAGTACTGAAAATGAACTTTGCGGTTATATAATTATAAAATTTTAGCACATTATGAGATTTTTTTTTTTTACTAATAACGTCATATTAGATGTTTTGGGATTATATAATTATAATTTTTTACCACATTATGTGTACTCAAAATATTGGAATAAAGAAAAAATCAAATAATAACATGAGACTAGAAATTTATTCCAATATAATTTTTTATTGTTTGGCTTTTGCTTTATTCCAATATTTTGAGTACCACAGAAGATGCTAAAAATGAACATTCATCATGAGATTACAAGAATCATAACCACCGAGCATCTCATATAACGCTATTATTAAAAATCTATGAATGACGGTTTTCTTTCATCACATTACATGAATAATAAATAAATAACTAAAGACTTGATTACTTTCAGAATGTAAATTTTGGAAAGCACGTATAATTAAAAAACAAATTTATACAATAAAAAGCTAGCATTCAAGATACAAAATAACTAAATAGAAAAAAGAGAAATAGATTTGATTACAATGACACAAAATGAATATTAATATCTTGACAGACAAAAGAAATGAATATAGTTAATATGATTTCTTTTATAATATTATTAGATACACATTATAATTTAGTGATAATGATAATTATTAATAGTAATTATCATAATTACTAGACGAGTCATAATAATAATCACTATAGTAATGGGTTTTGACATGAAAACACTGGGGTATTTTTGAAAATTCAACTATAGAGGACCCATAAAATCAATGTGATTACTACGAAAGAAAGTGCTGAGAAATGATCTATATTTGAAATAAATTTCATTAGAAGTGTTATTATTGAAATTAAGAAGGGAATTTAGTATGGGGATTTTATTGGGGGTATATTTGATAATGTACATGTGTGGGTCACAAAATCTGATAAAACAATATTGAAAATGAAAGTATTAAAATATAGTGCTATATTGAAAACTAAAATTTTAAGAATTGCAATAATTGAAATTAATCATATACAATTATGATGCCATTCTGTATGGATTAGACTCTTGCCTCTTTATTTTTTTTTTATCCTTTTATGTTACTCGAATAATATCCAAGGCGTATATAAAAAATGTCACGTTGATTAAGATATTTTATATCACGTAGATTAAAAGACGGTTAAAAAAGAATTGCTATATATATATGATTCCTTACTAACTAATAATGTTGATAACTAAGCTAAATATATATTGTCCTTGTTATGTGACAAAGTTAAGACACAGATAATATTATAAGAGACAAAAACATAACAATATTTATTAGTTTCTTTCTTTCTGACTTCTTTTTCTTTCTATATCATATTTTTCCAACATCAGTTGCAAGATCTTTTAATAGGCTTTATTTAGCTTATTAAGTTAGCTTCGTGAAACTTCCAAGAAGCTCCTCAACATTTACTAATTTATGAATACAAAAGTATTTGATAGATAAGAATTAGTTAAAACAATTTTGAATTATTTAATAGAACTTTGAAAGTTTGTGAAGATATCCTCATATTTGTGTTTCGAGTACCACATTATTTAGCTTCTTAAGTAAGCTTCGTGAAACTTCCAAGAATCTCCTCGATATTTATTTTATGAATACAAAAGTCTTTGATATATAATAATTAGTTAAAACAATTTAATATTTTTTAACAGTTAGAACTTTGAAAGTTTGTAAACATATCCACATATTTGTATTTCAAATATCAATTTAAAATGAAATTTTTAGGTTAAAATTTGTTAATTTTTCAAAAATTAGTTATAATTTTTGTTGGCTTTTCAGAAAAAAGATAAAAATTATGATGAAATTCGATGCACAAGTTTGAATTGAGTATTTCGGATTGAATTTTAATTGAATTATTATGAATTTGGTGCACGAATTTACATGACTAGAGCTAAAAAGTGTAAAAATTTGAAATTTTTTGGGAAAAAAATTAATATAGAGCTTGTTTTATTCGCCTTAAAATTCTATATAATTTAAAAACTAAAAAATCAAATCATTTAAACTTGTATATACAAAGTTATGAACATTTAAAATTTGATTTATAAAGTTATAATTGTAACCTTTGAATAGTTAAAACAGAAAGAAAAGAAAAAAAAAAAAAAAAAAGAAGAAGAAGAAGAAGAAGAAGAAGATATTTGAATACAACTAGTGCTACTAATCGCCTTCTAGTTTTATAACAGTCCTGATTATACTAAAAGACGCGTTTTTAGAGACCTACATAGTAAAATCCCTCTAATACTGTGGGTGTGCGGGATCAAATCCCATTGGTAGTGCTTTTTCTTCTTTGTTTGCTAACTCATTAGGCTTTCACCTTTTCCTTTTTACTCTTTTTCATTTTATTTTTATTTATTTTTTACCGTTTTTTACTCTCTATTTTGCTTTTCTTTATTCTCCGAGTTAATTTCAAAATTACATATATGAGAAAAACATTATTAAAATTAGTATTTCTTTTGTTTATTTTTCATACTAGCACTATTTCATCATATTTTTATTTGATTTGTGGGACCAAGAAGCTTGTAAGAGAGGCAAAATTCTGAGAGTACCCCATCTTCCCACCCGTCCATGGCCAAATTATGCCTCAGATGACTTAAGTTACCTTTTCAATTTTTAGAGAGAGAAACACTGTTAGAGAGGAGAGAGATACTCCGGTAAATGCATTCAAAACTGTCAGAAACTGTTCGAAACTACCATCAAAGCCCTCTACAAATATTAACCTCCATAACAGGTAAAGAAGCAGATAAAACCACAAAAAGAAGCCTAGAAATAAGAGGGAAAACGAAGTAAAGAAATCTAAGCATGCAAAAAGAAGCCTAGAAGAGTCGAACGTCGTTGTTGAAGAGGTAAAAAGTTTCCATTCTTACTTGATTTTTTTTTTAATTTTGCTATTCTAATGGACATTTTAATGAAAAAGTTTGCATTTTTTTATTGACTATCTCAAAAAAGTTTGCATTTATATATATATATATATATATATATATAAATGAAATTTTGCATTGGTAATTGATTTGTTGAAAAACGTTTGCATCAAAAACCTAAAAATTGTATTTTTATTTGGTTTTATGATATATACTAAAAGTTTGTTGGTTTGGTTTTTGGATATTGAATCCGAGAAACCCAGAAAATTGAGTGTATTGGATTTCATCGTACCTCTTTACAACAAATAATTCCCTATCCTTCGTTCTAGTTGCACGTAACTATCATGGACATTTCGCATCATTTGTACATACCATATGCAATAGAGTTGTGGTCGACCTCTTCATCTTCAATTGGTAGTGTTTACAAATAGCCTCGTGACTGGAGATGGTATTATAGTAAACTTTTGTTATAAAAAATGTTCTTCACATGGATTGTGGTAGGTGTAAAATCAACAATTACTCTTCCGCCAAAAAAATCGTCACTACCAGATGCATGAACAACTTGTGTTCTAGTTCTATTGATAGCGGATTGGGCTCCAATGCTCCCCGTGAAACTCCTTCCTTCGTTTGTATCACGAGAATCTTCATCACCATTGAATTCCTTGGCATTGCAATTATAATCGTTCAAACCTAAGTCATTTGTTCAAGAATTCATCTTGCTCTTCAAGTCGATACTCCATGTGCAAATCCAAACCTACTATAGGAGAAGGGATATGGTTGTTAACAGCTATAGGTCGCACAGCTTCATCACTTTGTCCACCAACTCTAGATGATTACACAGAAATGTGGTTGCTTTCCCTAATCTCAGGTGGTATCGCTTTGGCTACTGACTCATCTTATACATCGATGCTAATTGGGAATTTGCTAAGTACATCAACATCATTCTTCTTCGGTTTTATGCATAAATTTATGTCAGTGTTAGAGTGAATCCTCACAAGAGGCCTTTCAGGTTCGATGGCATAGTTGATGACTATAGTCTTCTCTTAGCCCCTTAATACAATAACACTCCTTATCAACTAAAGAAGACCAACATAAGTTGTGGTAAGGGGTACTATTATTCCCTTCATTTCACCACCAACATGTCTTGACACACTTTCCATTAACCATTATACTTAATGAAAAAACAAACCGCCACCATTCCTAAACAAAACAATAAGGTGTTAGTCAATAAAATAATTACTTTTGGGTAAAAAAATTATTGACTATGTAGGTTATCATACTAATGGCTAGAAGGTCATTATTTTGTTTACCATTACTGTTGTAGGAAATTTTTTGGATCAGGAAATCTTACAATAAGGAATCAAAAAATACAGAAAATCCATCTAATTGCCAAAAAAATCTCCAAAAGACAACAGAAGTTGTAAGAACTTATCCTCAAAAGCTTAGCGTAGTCATTATTTAGATTATAAACTAAAACACAAACTCGTTTAAAACATATAAAAATAAATAAAATAAAAGAACGTAAAGCTTTACCTTATATCTAGACCTGGTTTATGCTGAAACATGACTGTTGAAGAGTGAGCTCAGATGCAACCTTAAAAGAAGTTGACTAAGAGATGAGCTGTAACCTTCTTCAACTATGGTGAAGAGAGAGAGCATGAGGTAAAGAGAGATAACAAGGATAGGGAGACAGAGTGAGGGTGAGGGAGCTGAGCTACAATTTTGCAACACCCCATTGTTGCGGAGAGAGCGTGAAGTTAAGAGAGAGAAAATGAGGGCAAAAAATGAGAGATATGGAGAGAGAGTTATACATGGTTGGAGTGGAGGGAATGGGCGGGCTTGCTGGGTGGTGTGGGCGGGAAAGTGGGGAAATTTTTAGGATTTAGGGTTAGTTGAATATGTGAGGGAATTTTTGACATTTTAAAGCTACCTTAATTACTAAATTTGACATGACAATACTAGTACGAAAAGTAAACAAACTGGTGCTAATTTTAATAATATTTTTCCCATAGGTATTTTTGAAATTAACCCTTATTCTAAACTAAAATAATATTTTTTATTACCTTAAGCTTTTTTTCTTTTCCACTATCACATTTTTCTTGTAGTTTTAATTTCCCCTTATTTTCTTACTTTTTGTTTTTTAGCTACTTTTTTTTTCCATTAAAAAAATAACTTCCAAGACATATATGAAGCTTGTTTTATTCTAATTTGTCTCTTTCAAATTACAAATTTGAAATATACTACTACTTAAATATTTTATTACAACCCTGTAATATATTAATTAACTTGTGTTTGTTTTTCTTTTCTTTTTTCTTTTCTTTTCCTTTTTTAATGTTTAACCTTTCTTGTTTTCTTATATTTCCATCTTTGTAAATTTTTTTAATTTTCTTAATTTTGTTGAATCTTTATTTTTCCCCTTTTTTTCTCTAAACCATTTTTTTAACCATGCATTTGAATGGTTTTTTTTTTTTTAAATTTTTCCTATTCAAATGATTTATCAAAATATGTTATTATTTAAAAATGTGCAAATATATTATTTTTTTCAAAGGGATCATTATAGCGATTTTTACCTAATCATCCCATGAAATAATTTTCTCAACAATTGTGTGATGCAGCTTTCAGTAATTGAAAAATGATTAAATGATGAAACTAAATATTACTTTCATTCAATATCACTTGTTTTATCTTTTTTTTTTTTTAGGAAAATTTGTTTTATCTAATACACACAATTTTGTTTTTCTTACTGATTAATTTAAACAAATATATTATTTTTAATAACCAAATTTTTTGTTAGGGAATTTTGTGAATTAGTAGTTAAATTCACTCAAATTCCCTAAATAATTGAAAGCATAGATTATAATTTTACCTAAGATTATAAATGAAGCTATGATTAGTCTTTTATATAATTTACATGTGTGATGTCACAACTATAGTTGTCACATTTTTAAATAATATGATTAAAGCCTTTGGTATATGTGATAATTAAATGCAAGTCTATGATGTGACAATTATTTTCACAATAGATAAGGTTTCACCAATTTTATTTAAACGGTGGAATTATAATATTACTAGCTATAGTTAATTCGTGATATGACACTTTATAATTGTCATAAAGTTTAGTACTCATCTTACTTGTCTATAGTACGTAGAAAGTAAGTATGATGAATTGATGTAATCTGTAGTGTTAGTAAATTGTCAAATCACCTTATACTATAGAAAAGCAATCTCAGCATTGTTGAGAGAGAGATAGCAGTCTAAAGCTCTTCACAGATAGAGATAACAGTATAAAAACTTGGTGGCCAAGTTTTCAAGACAGTATAGATTTATACTATGTAGTCTTATCATAGTATGGGACATTGGGATTCGTACTATAGGTAGACAAAGAAAAATACTATTAGGATCCATACGAAGATCAAGATCCTATCTGCTTAAGATAATATCTAGAAAAATCTCTATTTTCTTAAATTTAGAAAAGTTAGAATTTCCGATCTAACGGTTGAGAGGAGATTAGACCAAAGGAATCAAGGGATAGAAATTTGCAAGACCATGTGGTCTACCTTTACCCAAAATGGCGCCAACACTAGTGATGAAGCAAGCTTTGCTTCTTTGCGTCACCAAAGCCAAATTATACAAATGACATAGAGATTAGACTACACCATGCATGACACAACCATGCTTATGCATTTTAATTATGGTTATGGTATGATTATGACTAGTTATGGTTGTGTTGATGCAAAAAGTTTTGATAGCAAACTCAAAACGACGTTTTTAGATTGTGACAAAGTTCGTTAAAAAGTTTGTGCTAAAACAGGAGTTTACAAGTTAAAAACCACTAAGTGAAATGTTAAGAAAATATGTCGGAACATGGATCATGGTGTTTTAAAATATTTTGAGTATCCACAAGGAATAAAATATGCTCTTTAAGCAAAGATTTTGACAACTTAAGCGAAAACGGTCAAAATCGATTTTTAATGGTGACTTTTAGAATTTTGAGAAAATAGAGTCTCTAACGACAAAATCAGACAGAATCACCAACAGAAAAGTTTTAGATGACAGAAAAATGAACAACGTTTGTGAAGAAAGTTTTGTCTAAATCCTTAGGATTTAAAAGATATGATTTTTCTAAAAAACATTTGAAAAAGGGAAAAACAGGGGAAAAATTTCCCCTGCCATTGCACCCAGCAGCGCTGGTAAGGTGTGCCGCAACGCCTGGCCAAGCAATAAAATAAAATTAAAAAAGAAGAAGAAGAAGAAGAAGAAGAAAGACAAAGAGGGGGGGGGGGGGGGGGGGGGGGGGGGGGGGGTGTGGGGATTTTAAAATATAAGTTTTAATATTTTAAAATACATGATATTTTTATAATAAGATATATTTTTAAAAAGATGGTTTTGATATTTAAAAATGTATTTTCCTATGATAAATTAAATTTTTAGAAAAAAGTGGATTTTAAGTTATGAAAAGTTTTGATATTAAAAATGAAAATATGAAATTGGAATGTGATTCCAATTTCCCTAAGATTGATCAAAACTATTTTAAGGAGAATTTTGAAAGTAATTTCAAATGAGTTTTAAGAAAGATTCATACGGTTAAAAGAAAATAATAATTTTAAAGTAAGATATTAAATTTTATAATTTTGATATAAAGTTAGAAATTGGTATTAGTTATTCTAATCCAACCTTTATGGAAATAATTAAGAATATTATTTCAAAGTTAAGAAACACCATAACCATATAACCAACATTAATACGGGAATAATTTTGGATTAATTCCTTAATTTTCTTTTTTATAAAAGGGATTTAGATAAAATTATCTTTTGAGTGTATTAAATTAATACTTATACCGGCTATGTCTTTTAGGACAATACTTGACTGCAGTCTAATTTAAAGATGCGGAACTCTGTGCCCAAGATAAGTACAAATCTCGCACATACTTTTTTTAATGTTTGGATTAGGCACATATTATGTTAGGGTTTTGTGACTTGAATCCATGATTATGCTATGTTATAAGTATGCGATGATATGTTAGATCATGAGAAGTTATAACTATGCCATGTCATGTTATGAAATGATTTATAAATATGCCATGATATGCTATGATGATGATTTACGAACATGCCATGGTGATATGTTATATATATGCCATGTTCACATGATGCCATGCTATGTATAGATGTGTCACTTTTATGCCACACTTTCATAGGATGCCATATTTTACACTTATGCCATATATTACAAATATGCCACACTTGTGAATTTGCCACACTTATACACTTATGCCATGTTTGCATAAGTGTCATCTTTACATTTATGCCATGGTTTAGTTCATGCCATTGCATATGAACTATGACTATAAGCGTTAGTCTTAGACCAAGTCTTTCCATAAGACTTTTTAATAGGAGTATGATGATAGACATACCCAAATCCAGTTAAGTAAAGATTAAGACTAATTCAAAGAATAGTAAGGTGTTGTACCAACCTCTCTTCAGGTGAGATCATTTCAAGGTGATTTTCCTAACCTTCCTACAGGTGAGGTAATTTTCTGATTGATTCTTAGAAGTGTTAAGGACCTTGCAAGCCCTAACTTATGTGAAATGCATGCATCTAATATGTACACATAGGGGCCCAAGCATAAAGCAAGATAAGAAGTTCATAACTGTAATGTCCCATGTCTCCATTTGGTATGATATTGTCCGCTTTAAGTTTCATGCCCCCATAGTTTTGCTCTTGAGCTGACTCCAAAATGCCTCATATCATTATAAGGTAGTCTCTTTACTTATGAACCATTACATATATCAATTCCCAAGTGATGTGAGACTGGAAAGCTTACCATTTTCCTTCTAGGGACTGATGACTGTTACACATATAAAATTAGGAAAATAATTTAATTAAATATGTGACATGAAGGAGACATAGAAAGTATAACATTGGAGCATAATCGCTTATGCAACAAATGTTGATTGGCATAATTAGGAAAATAATTTAATTAAATATGCCCACCCAAATAGGACTAAATATGTCACTAACATCCACCCTAAATGCTCGAAATATCAAGGAGGTCAATGCCATCATGACTCGAAGTGGCATAATTCAATAAGATCCAAGTAGAAGCACCACTTATGTCGCCACTTCCAGAAATAAAGAAGACCTTCATGCAGAGGAAGTTAAGAAAAACATCCCAGTACAAGTTCCTTTCCCACAAGCTCTCCAATCCACTGGGAAAGTATCGAAAAATCATGGTGAAATCCTAGAACACTTGAAACAAGTGAAGATTAATTTTCCCTTGTTACATGTGATCAAACAAGTTCCGACTTATGTCAAAGTAATCAAGGATCTATGCATCATAAAAAGGAAGCATCACGTCAAGAAAACTGCCTTCTTGATGGAACAAGTGAGCATGGTGATTGAGCAAAAGACACCATCAAAGTATAAAGATTTCGGTTGTCCCACCATCTCCTGTCAAATTGGGACATATGAATTCGGCCAAGCTTTACTCGACCTAGGTGCAAGTTTTAATCTCATGCCCTATTCTATCTACTTGCAATTAGGTCTTGGAGAGATTAAGCCCACACCTGTGGTTTTGCAATTGGCCGATCATTCCATCGAGAACCATGGGGAATAGTGGAAGATGTTTTGCTGCAAATCGATAAGTTCTATTACCCTGTGGACTTTCTTGTTTTGGATACTGATTCCGTGGTGAACATGGAGTCAAAAATCCCTATCATCCTAGGCAGACCTTTCCTTACCACAATGAGTGCTCTCATTAACTGTAGGAATGGTCTCATAAAGATATCTTTTGTGAACATGACTCTTGAGGTGAATATTTTCCACATCGAAAAACAACCATGAGATGATGATGAGTGTCACCAAACCGTCATAATAGAAACACTCTTCTCGAAGAAGGTTCATCTGCAAAGAAATTCCAAGAATCCTAAAGACCTTCTCTAAAATTCTATATCTAAAAGCTTTGGCCTTTGATGAGTTAGGCAACAATCCAGTCATCAATTCCAAGATCAAGGCAAAAATAAATAGATCAAGAATTTGAGCCAAACCAACGGGTGTATGTTTATGATTCCCGCCTGCATCTTTGGACATTAAGGACACTGTTTGATTTCGATTGGGGGTTGTATGCATAGTCATGCATAAGGAATTTTGTGTTGTGTGTATAACTTTGAGTCAAAAATTTTAGAGCTTTCTAAACATGATTTCAAGATGTTGTTTGAGTCAATTGTGTCATCATTGGTTGCTAAGAAATAACTTCAGAATACTTGCACATGTCACCAAACCTTGTGGTAAGATGGTTGTAAATGCAATTTAGTTGAGAAAATTTCCAAGTTTAAGTATTTTATTTTTGTGAGTTGTGAGTGTAGAGAAATCAACTTTTGACCGTTCATTGATCTTAAGAGTTGGTTTTAGTCACTGTGTAAAACAATACCACACGGTTTGTGGTATGATTGGTACATTTGCTTGAGGGATGATTTTTGGTTGGATAGGAACTCTTTCATTGTCATTTTTGGATTTCTTTCATGAATGGTTATTTGTGATCTCATGTAAATATTAGTAGAAGACAAAAAACAAAAAACAAAAAACAAAAAACAAAAACAAAAACAAAAAAAAAGAGAAAAATAAAATAAAAATAAAAAAGTGATAAAGTTCATTTCTTTTATTTTTATTTTATTTGTTTATTCAATAAATTGTTAAGTTTTTTTTCCAACTATGATGAAATGCCGAAAGCTGATATATGGTAAGAATGGTGGAATATTTTAAATAGTTGGCTCACCGATCTTTTAATCAATGTCTATTTATTTGCTTGTCCTAAATGACTCATCTCACATTTGTGTGGTTTTCAATTTATTTCCAACTCCATGAGAGAAAGGCTTTGCACCAAAAATTTCTTACAACCGTGAGGACAAGGGAGTTGAGACTTTTCCTTGGTGAATTTTCAAAGCTAAGTGTATTTTAGTTTGCGGTGAGACAGATTTGGTTTGGAGCACACACACACTTCTAAGTTATGACTGAAATAATCTCTGATAACATGTTTTGATTTCTCACTAATATTTTGTTTGAAGTGTTTTGACAACTTTCCGAGATTGTGACTCCATCTTATTCATCATAACATGATTTTTCTTACACTTAAATTGCTAAAGACTAGCAATTAGCTGGTTGGAGGTTATGATAAGTGCATAAAAAAAAACTTTTGTTCATATCATTTATTAAATAATTTGAGTTTAAATTAGATAATTTCATGATTTTATTTTAAATTATTTTATTTTTGGAAATATTAATTTTAACTTACTTTATTTGGATATAATTTATTGTATGATTCTTCCATTTATTTTTACATTCCTTTTATTTTTACTTTTCTTTTTCTTTTTTTTTTGTCCACTCCTTTTTTCTTCTTTTCCTTTCCTTTTCTCTTTCGGCCTTTTCCTTAGCAGGTTCATGCGTGAGACTTGGGCCAAATCTCCTTCTTTCCTCCTGTTGGGCCCTAGACTTTAGGCCCTTGTCTTCAGCGGAAACCCGTGCGCACAGACTCAGCCCTAGCTCCTTCGCCAGCTAGCCTGCCCCGAGAATCCAGCCGATTACCAACCTAGAGGAGGATTCGTTGGGAACATAATTACCTCTCCAAGATTTGGATTTCAAGCCTATAAAAGGCTGAGCTCTTCAACAGCTGGACATGCGGGTTTTCCCTCAGCATTTTTGACTGAGTTTGGAGTGTGTTTGGAGTGTGTTTGAGTGTTTTCTTGTTTTTTTCTTCTCCTTGGATGAATTGCAAGTTAGGCTAGTGATGAACTCATGTGTCGAGTGATCTAATTTGAGTTTGATTTTCATTTTTCCTTGTAAAGATCATATGTTTTAGTAGATTGAATCTTTTCATCTCATTTTTTTTATTCGAAATATTTTGTGCTAATTTTTATATAAATTCAATCATGTTTTGTTTATGTAATATTGTCACACATCTATTTTAACAAAATTTGTTTTATGAGTTGTTCTTTACTGTAATTTGCTAAAAACAGTACATTATTGATTTTGGATAACTCGTAATGATAAATCAGTTTGGTTTAATATTGATATTTAATCCACCAAGACACATTTGTTTATTTTGTTGATCTTTAATTCCGTACTTTCCGTTTATTCGTTTGGAACGTGAAACGTACAATTGAGTCATAAATCGAGGATTGGATTTAAATGGCAGAACGAAGCATATGAAGGATTCCCGACACCTTGCCTCATTTATTATTGAATTTTTCTCTACTTAAATATGTTTTTCATATTTTCTTTATTATAAAAATCCATCAAAAATATATTCGCTTTTTATTTCCTTAACATTTTAACATTTATCTCTATTAATATTATTTATTTTTGTTGTTGCCTCCCTGTGGATTTGATTGCCGGATCTGTATTACAATCAACCACTTTGCAAGTGCATATTTGAGTATTAATCAATGTCCAACACAATCCAGAAAGTATATGATATATGTATAATACTGTGCCGAGTGCTAGATTAGCATACCGTACAGAAACTGTATGTTAATTAGCACTAAATATATGAAATGTACGAACAAGCTCAGAAGGTCTATAACTAATAGAGTATGAAAATCACCAAAACAGCACAACAATAGAAAACCCTACCCCAACCAGTATAATTTCTGGACCGGTAAATTCAGTACGGTACCAGAGAAATTAGCTACCTATGGTGTCGTCACCGTTCCCACAGACAAAATACTACATATGGTGTAAAACTGGCACACTTTGTTGGCATGAGTTTTCGCCAAATAAAGAGCATCAGAGAATTGGTAGAGGAATAGAGGAAGAAAGATGGGAAAAGAAAGAAGTACATAAGTTTTTTGGATTCATAAATATTATATATATAATCTAAGAAGTGTTATACATATGGATGGGCTAAGCTAACCCCCGGGGACAATATATAGATTTCTCGATCCTAACAAGTTCTTTGGCCACATCAATCATAAGTGGCCTATCTTCTTTTTTTCTTTGAGTGCATTTCAAGGCCAATTCTAAGAAAGCTTGCAATTGCAATTGCTGCTCTTCTCCAATATTGTCGCCTTCCGCTATTTTTGGATCCACAATTTCATTCTGTCTTTCTTTTGCAATCAACTCTGCTGTATAATTGCAGATATGTCTTTCATTTCCAGGTCTGTTGAGGTCAATAGCACTTTGTCCTGTTAAAAAGACAAGTTGCAATGTCCCGAAGCTGTAAACGTCAGTATGCTCTGAGACAAAGGATGTCTCT
Organism: Ficus hispida; assembly: GCA_025413025.1. Lineage (NCBI taxonomy): Eukaryota > Viridiplantae > Streptophyta > Magnoliopsida > Rosales > Moraceae > Ficus > Ficus hispida. Next base: position 17,427,520 of record CM046373.1, on the reverse strand, counting down.
AAATAATCAGGATCAAGGAATCCCATAGTCCCATGCACTTCGTCTTGAACTTGTGTTTCACCTTCAGGAATCGTTATAGAAAAAGAGAAATCACATAATTTTGGACTATATTCTTTATCCAAAAAGATGCTTGAAGGTTTTATATCCCTGTGGATTATAGGCGTATGAAATGATGTGTGGAGGTATGTAATTGCGTTAGCAATATCTTTTGCAATTTTCAATCTCATCTTCCAAGGTAGCGATAAACCGTTCGATTCAATACCTCCCGTCGAATTGAGATGTCCATTTTCCGCATATTCATAAACTAATGCTGGATGAGGAAACTCCAGGCAGCAGCCTAATAGCTTAAGAGCATTTTTGTGACTACTCATTTGCGAACTTATCGCAATGTCACAGTATGCTTCATTTTCGTAAGGGTTGTAGCACTTCTTGATTAGAACGGGACGGTCATCCAAGGTGCCTTTGTACCACTTACAATACTCATCATATTCAGCACGTGATATGTAGTCATTTGTAGCTTCACCGACTTCTTCGGCCGAGTAAGTCCGAATGGGGTTGCATCTCCATCTACCTTTGCAAGAAGAGATCAGCTCCTTTAACAAAGTGCTTCCATTCTCTAAAAAAATCTTCGTTTTTCATCGTCATCCTTTGCCGGTCCTAGAAATAATTTGAAAAAAAAAAAAATCTTATTTGGGGTTATTAGAAAGAAGAAAAGAAATCTAATTTGTGTTGAATTATATCGTACATTATATATGTTTCCCACAAAATATATCTTGTTTTGTCCAAGACTAATCTAAAACCCAACCAAAAAAAATTGATTAAAAGATTTTGTTTTCTCTGATGGCAAAGAAAATCTGTACTTCTAGCAATTTATACACATCAATAAGCATACATATTCTCATATTTGAAAGAATCGAAACAATACCTGGGTAACAAAGGAAGCAACTTTCCTTGAATAGCTTCTTGCAGAATACATGCTCCGGAAGCATATTGGAGGAAAGATACAAAACGAATTTTTGTAGTGACTCCATTTCTGATTGAAATGTATCAACCTAGAGGACTTAAGAACTGGTAACAGAAATTTTAAATCTAAAGATTATATTTCTTGTGGGAATTGAGGATTCGTGATCATTATATCTACGAAAGGAAACAATATATTAAACTCCAAAGACTTTCATCCACAAGAAGAAAAAGTTGACTTTCGAAGTTCAACACCGTGTGGGGCCTGCCCGGAACATATATATGTATATATGGACGAAGGATGAAGAAGCATAACAAGTTTCCATCTTAAAAAGTAATAATAATAAAAAGAATAATTGGCCTAAGTAGTCCCTGAACTTTTTACAAAGGTGATGGTTTGGCCCTTATTATTATTATTTTTTTCAAGAATCCTTAACTCTTATTTTTTGGCCTTAATGGTTCTTTCGTAAAATTCGTTAACTTGTGAGAGTATTTTAGTAATCTAACAATAATTAATATAACAAACATTTAAAAAACAATCATAAAAAACAAAAAAGTTTCCTCACCTTTATCTCTCCTCTCTCTCTCTCTCTTCTTTTTCTCAAAACCTAGTTCACTTGGGGGGGGGGGGGGGGGGGTGGGGGAACAATATTTGAAGAAGAGAGGGTAGGGGGCTTCGGCATCTCGGTGGAGGAGGGGTGAACAGATCGTAAGGAGAGGAGCGGGGGGGGCGCATCTGCTTCGTGGTGGAGTAGGCTGGGCAATGGCATCACGGTGGGGGAGGGCCCCAAAAACCCAGATAGTGAATTGGGGGGGGGGGGGGTGGCGAACGGAGGCGAGATGGAGGGACCCAATCGTGGGGTGGGGATGAACGGTGGTGGGGCGGGAACCCAGATCGCGAAGGGCAAACGACGACGGGAGGGGAGACGAGGGTGGGGGCAAAACCGAGAAAGAGAGTAGGGGGCAACCCAGTTGGGTTGGGAGGGCCAGACGAGAAGAGAAAGAAAGAGAGAGAGAGAGAAGAGATGGGGGGAGGGGGGTGGGCAAAAACAGAGAGAGAAAGAGGATATTTTAATTATTTTAGTATAAAAATTAATCATTTCAATAAGAATTTTAAATCTAAAGATTCTACTTCTCGAGGGAACTGAGGATGGTGATCATTATATCTATTAAAGGAAACAATAAACTCCAAAGACTTTCATCCACGAAAGAAAAAGTTGACTTTCCAAGTTCAACCTCTTGTGGCCTGCCGGAACATATATATGTATATATAAATAAGATCTAAAAGCATATATATAACAAGTTCCATCTTAAACATTAATAATAAGAAGAAAATAAAAAAAGTAAAAGTAAATTCTTGCAAAGGACCATGTACGTGTACTCCATATACAATTTTGATTTCCAACACTAATACCGCTGTTAAGCAAGCGTTTGTAATTTATTTATTATTTTTTTTATAGTTATTTTCGAATCTTAATAAGGGAGCAATTTTTTTTTATTTTATTCAACTCCCTACCAACATTTGTAAATGGCAGCTTAGTGAATTAAGATAAAGAGCCAGTGATAGTGACACCAATTTTAATCTTAACGCTTTAAATATTAATTCACGTATCATATTTTCATTCGAAGAAGTAATTAATTGATGTGAAAAATATTTTGAACACTTATTATAAATAACGATAGCTTATATGTCACATGGATTTGTACTAAAAAAATTGAGACTCTTTTGAGACTGTAATTGATGTCCTTTGTGTTTTTTGAAGATAAATAATGTAAAAGGAATGATACATGCCAATACTCATTAGAAATAATTCTATTTGACATATGAAGAATAATATTGGCCGTCATAAATGTACATTTGTACCGTACATAAATAATAGGTTAGTACTTGTGGCTCGATTAAGGTTTAGCCATTTGGGATCCCCAGAAGGAGATCAGTTTTCCGTTTGGGATCCCCGGGAGGAGATCCCCAGACCGGCCTCATCATCTGCATCCTGTTGGACGACAAGACCGCCTAAGGACGCCTGGTCACAAATCGACCATGTAGAAAGTCTTGGACTCTTGGTCACGAGTAATCGCTTGTGCTATTTTATTTTAGGTTGGACAACAAGGGTAAACAAGGGTAAGAGATGGACAGTCACTCATTCTTAATCAACATTCTTAAGACTGAAAGTTAGGTGAAAAGGAGAACTTGACATGATTAATGTACTTCAAACTCTATTACTTGTGAATTTTTGTCTTCCTCTACTTCCAAGGAATTTTTATTTGTCGTTTCCATTTTTTTTTTCAACGAACCTAAGGATCCGACTGTTCGTAGTTTGCTTTTGAAATGAAATTTTTCTTGTTTTGAAATGAGAAATCACTTTTTTTAAAAAAAATAGTACTAGATGTGCAATTAATTTTTTTTGCAATTCTAAAAACACAGAAATTTCTGAAATAATATTTGGATAGATATAGAAAATAGTCATTTGGAAATTAGTTTTTTAAATGGATTTAGTAAAATCTTATCATATTTTAATAGGATATGGATATAAATATGTTTTCTATTATTATGAACACATTAAAAAAAGTTTTGGAATTCTAAAACTTAAAGTAGAGAGAATTTTGAATCTAATTGTTATTGTAAAAATAGTTAAACGAAAGAGTAATGGTTTGAAAATAAATGTTTTAAAATAATTAAAATGAAAAAGAGTATAATGTTGATTCTGAAAAATGAGATTTTTTCCATCTCAGTTTTAAAAGGAGAAGAGCTTTTAAGTGTTAACAAACATCAGATTCATTTTATTTCTAAAATGAGATGGGCCAAACACGTGAAATAAAGGGCACCTTGACAAATACCATAAATTCATGTCTTGGATGATTTTTGCCATACAGGAAATGCCATTGATGACATCATAAATATCTTATTTATTTATTTATTTTAAATATCAATTATAATTACTAATTAGTATCCTGACGTAACCATATGGGTTACCAATGGTAACTAGTTGGTTACCAAATGGTAATAGTTGGTTACCAACTGTTAGCGGGTTTCGATTGGTAACTACCGCCATCGGTGAGTAACCAGTTGGCTAGCAAATGACAACTAGTTAGTTACGACCAATAACCAATGCTTCCAATAGGTAACCAGTTTTTATCGACCACCGGCAGGTTTCCAATCGGTAACCACCACCACCGGCAAATAACCACTTAGTTACCGGTTGGTATAACCAATGCTTGTGGTAGGTAATTAGTTGGTCCAATTCGGCAGATAACTAGTTGCTTACCAAATGTTAACCACTTAGTAACCGATCGATAACCGATGCTTCTACCAGGTAACTAGTTAGTTAAGATCGGAAACCTGATAACCAATTGATACTTGTTGATAACCAATCGGAAACTTCCGATTTGTTGGTTTGTTCGGATTCCATCACTTACATATTTAAATAATACCAGATTTTACCAAATATCACAAAAATTCCTCAAAATAATAATCATATGTACCAAAATTCAATTAAAAAAAGTAAATAAATTAGTAGCATTTTGCAGATTCCACAAAAACAACAAAACAAGTTTAAAAAATGGCGGATCTAAGGAAGGAGGAAAACAAACCACAAAATTCAAGATTCAAACCACAGCCAGTAAGACAAATACTAAATCAAAAGCAAATGAAGAAGTTAAAAAAAAAAAAAAAAAAAACTAGATATGAGGAGAACGGCAGGTCACGCACGGAGATCCGAGGTGGAGGAAGGTAGAGTAGAAATGGGAGATCAAAGCAAGAAAAAAGTTACGAAAAAAAAACTAGAAAAGTTTTGGAATTTTAAAACTAAAGTGGACAGAATTTTTTGAATCTAATGTACAAAATAATTTAAATGAAATAGAATGTAATGGTGAGATGTAAGTTAATTTAAACTGGTTGATTCTGAAAATGAGATTTTTTTTTTTCCATCTCATTTCTAAAGGAGATGAGTTTTTAAGTGCAAATAAAGCATCAATTTATTTTATTTCTAAAATGAGATAGGCTAAACATTAGCTAGAAACAAACTGTCCCTAACAAAACATTTCCGCTGGCTCCATTAACAACTGCCTAATAAACACACACACACACACACACACACACACACACACACATATATATATATATGCACTGCATATATGAATTCAAAAAAAA
>CM046373.1:17345065-17422310 GCA_025413025.1 Ficus hispida | reverse complement strand
AAAAAAAAAAAAAAAAAAAAAAAAAGAACAAAGAACAGGGACCAAACCATCACCTTTGCAAGAGTTTCAGTTCAGGGACTACTTAAGCCAATTATTCTTTTTTTTTATTATTATTACTTTAAGATGGAAACTTGTTATATGCTACTTCATCCTTCGTCTATATATACATATATATGTTCCGGGCAGGCCCCACACGGTGTTGAACTTCAAAGTCAACTTTTTCTTCTCGTGGATGAAAGTCTTTGGAGTTTAATATATTATTTCCTTTCATAGATATAATGATCACGAATCCTCAATTCCCTCAAGAAATGTAATCTTTAGATTTAAAATTTCTGTTACCAGTTCTTAAGTCCTCTAGGTTGATACATTTCAATCAGAAATGGAGTCACTACAAAAATTCGTTTTGTATCTTCCTCCAATATGCTTCCGGAGCATGTATTCTGCAAGAAGCTATTCAAGGAAAGTGCTTCCTTTGTTACCCAGGTATTGTTTCGATTCTTTCAAATATGAGAATATGTATGCTTATTGATGTGTATAAATTGCTAGAAGTACAGATTTCTTTGCCATCAGAGAAAACAAAATCTTTTAATCAATTTTTTTGGTTGGGTTTTAGATTAGTCTTGGACAAAACAAGATATATTTTGTGGGAAACATATATAATGTACGATATAATTCAACACAAATTAGATTTCTTTTCTTCTTTCTAATAACTCCAAATAAGATTTTTTTTTTTTTTTTTTTTGTCAAATTATTTCTAGGACCGGCAAAGGACAACGATGAAAAACAAAGATTTTTTTTAGAGAATGGAAGCACTTTGTTAAAGGAGCTGATCTCTTCTTGCAAAGGTAGATGGAGATGCAACCCCATTCGGACTTACTCGGCCGAAGAAGTCGACGAAGCTACAAATGACTACATATCACGTGCTGAATATGATGAGTATTGTAAGTGGTACAAAGGCACCTTGAATGATCGTCCCGTTCTAATCAAGAAGTACTACAACCCTTTACGAAAATGAGTAGTCACAAAAATGCTCTTAAGCTATTAGGCTGCTGCCTGGAGTTTCCTCATCCAGCATTAGTTTATGAATATGCGGAAAATGGACATCTCAATTCGACAGGAGGTATTGAATCGAACGGTTTATCGCTACCTTGGAAGATGAGATTGAAAATTGCAAAAGATATTGCTAACGCAATTACATACCTCCACACATCATTTCATACGCCTATAATCCACAGGGATATAAAACCTTCGAGCATCTTTTTGGATACAGACTATAGTCCAAAATTATGTGATTTCTCTTTTTCTATAACGATTCCTGAAGGCGAAACACAAGTTCAAGATGAAGTGCGTGGGACTATGGGATTCCTCGACCCTGATTATTTAGAGACATCCTTTGTCTCAGAGCATACTGACGTTTACAGCTTCGGGACATTGCTACTTGTCTTTTTAACAGGACAAAGTGCTATTGACCTCAACAGACCTGGAAATGAAAGACATATCTGCAATTATAGAGCAGAGTTGATTGAAAAAGAACGACAGAATGAAATTGTGGATCCAAAAATAGTGGAAGGCGACAATATTGGAGAAGAGCAGCAATTTCAATTGCAAGCTTTCTTAGAATTGGCCTTGAAATGCACTCAAAGAAAAAAGAAGATAGGCCACTTATGATTGATGTGGCCAAAGAACTTGTTAGGATCGAGAAATCTATATATTGTCCCCGGGGTTAGCTTAGCCCATCCATATGTATAACACTTCTTAGATTATATATATAATATTTATGAATCCAAAAAACTTATGTACTTCTTTCTTTTCCCATCTTTCTTCCTCTATTCCTCTAGCAATTCTCTGATGCTCTTTATTTGGCGAAAACTCATGCCAACAAAGTGTGCCAGTTTTACACCATATGTAGTATTTTGTCTGTGGGAACGGTGACGACACCATAGGTAGCTAATTTCTCTGGTACTGTACTGAATTTACCGGTCCAGAAATTATACTGGTTGGGGTAGGGTTTTCTATTGTTGTGCTGTTTTGGTGATTTTCATACTCTATTAGTTATAGACCTTCTGAGCTTGTTCGTACATTTCATACATTTAGTGCTAATTAACATACAGTTTCTGTACGGTATGCTAATCTAGCACTCGGCACAGTATTATACATATATCATATACTTTCTGGATTGTGTTGGACATTGATTAACACTCAAATATGCACTTGCAAAGTGGTTGATTGTAATACAGATCCGGCAGTCAAATCCACAGGGAGGCAACAACAAAAACAAATAATATTAATAGAGATAAATGTTAAAAAGTCAAGGAAATAAAAAGCGAATATATTTTTGGTGGATTTTTATAATAAAGAAAATATGAAAAACATATTTAAGTAGAGAAAAACTCAATAATAAATGAGGCAAGGTGTCAGGAATCCTTCATATGCTTCATTCTGCAATTTAAATCTAATCCTCGATTTATGACTCAATTGCACGTTTCACGTTCCAAACGAATAAACGGAAAGTACGAAATTAAAGATCAACAAAATAAACAAATGTGTCTTGGTGGATTAAATATCAATATTGAACCAAACTGATTTATCATTACGAGTTATCCAAAATCAATAATGTATTGTTTTTAGCAAATTACAGTAAAGAACAACTAATAAAACAAATTTTGTTAAAATAGATGTGTGGCAATATTACATAAACAAAATATGATTGAATTTATATAAAAGATTAGCACAAAATATTTTGAAAAAAAAAAAAGAGATGAAAAGATTCAATCTACTAAAATATATGATCTTTACAAGGAAAAATGAAAATCAAACTCAAATTAGATCACTAGCCTAACTTGCAATTCATCCAAGGAGAAGAAAAAAACAAGAAAACACTCAAACACACTCCAAACTCAGTCAAAAATGCTGAGGGAAACCCGCATGTCCAGCTGTTGAAGAGCTCAGCCTTTTATAGGCTTGAAATCCAAATCTTGGAGAGGTAATTATGTTCCCAACGAATCCTCCTCTAGGTTGGTAATCGGCTGGATTCTCGGGCAGGCTAGCTGGCGAAGGAGCTAGGGCTGAGTCTGTGCGCACGGGTTTCCGCTGAAGACAAGGGCCTAAAGTCTAGGGCCCAACAGGAGGAAAGAAGGAGATTTGGCCCAAGTCTCACGCATGAACCTGCTAAGGAAAAGGCCGAAAGAGAAAAGGAAAGGAAAAGAAGAAAAAAGGATGGACAAAAAAAAAAAGAAAAGAAAAAGAAAAATAAAAGGAATGTAAAAATAAATGGAAGAATCATACAATAAATTATATCCAAATCAAGTAAGTTAAAATTAATATTTCCAAAAATAAAATAATTTAAAATAAAATCATGAAATTATCTAATTTAAACTTAAATTATTTAATAAATGATATGAACAAGATGGAGTCACAAATTATTTTATAAATTATTTTATAATCAAATTATTTTATAAATTATTCAATAAATTAGTCTTTAGCAATTTAAGCGTAAGAAAAATCATGTTATGATGAATAAGATGGAGTCACAATCTCGGAAAGTTGTCAAAACACTTTAAACAAATATTAGTGAGAAATCAAAACATGTTATCAGAGATTATTTCAGTCATAACTCAGAGGTGTGTGTGTGCTCCAAACCAAATCTGTCTCACCGCAAACTAAAATACACTTAGCTTTGAAAATTCACCAAGGAAAAGTCTCAACTCCCTTGTCCTCACGGTTGTAAGAAATTTTTGGTGCAAAGCCTTTCTCTCATGGAGTTGGAAATAAATTGAAAACCACACAAATGTGAGATGAGTCATTTAGGACAAGCAAATAAATAGACATTGATTAAAAGATCGATGAGCCAACTATTTAAAATATTCCACCATTCTTACCATATATCAGCTTTCGGCATTTCATCATAGTTGGAAAAAAAACTTAACAATTTATTGAATAAACAAATAAAATAAAAATAAAAGACATGAACTTTATCACTTTTTTATTTTTATTTTATTTTTCTCTTTTTTTTTTGTTTTTGTTTTTGTTTTTTGTTTTTTGTTTTTTGTTTTTTGTCTTCTACTAATATTTACATGAGATCACAAATAACCATTCATGAAAGAAATCCAAAAATGACAATGAAAGAGTTCCTATCCAACCAAAAATCATCCCTCAAGCAAATGTACCAATCATACCACAAACCGTGTAGTATTGTTTTACACAGTGACTAAAACCAACTCTTAAGATCAATGAACGGTCAAAAGTTGATTTCTCTACACTCACAACTCACAAAAATAAAATACTTAAACTTGGAAATTTTATCAACTAAATTGCATTTACAACCATCTTACCACAAGGTTTGGTGACATGTGCAAGTATTCTGAAGTTATTTCTTAGCAACCAATGATGACACAATTGACTCAAACAATATCTTGAAATCATGTTTAGAAAGCTCTAAAATTTTTGACTCAAAGTTATACACACAACACAAAATTCCTTATGCATGACTATGCATACAACCTCCAATCGAAATCAATCAGTGTCCTCAATATCCAAAGATGCAGGCGGGAATCGTAAACATACACCCGTTGGTTTGGCTCAAATTCTTGATCTATTTATTTTTGCCTTGATCTTGGAATTGATGACTGGATTGTTGCCTAACTCATCAAAGGCCAAAGCTCTTAGATATAGAATTTTAGAGGTCTTTAGGATTCTTGGAATCTCTTTGCAGATGAACCTTCTTTGAGAAGAGTGTTTCTATTATGAAGGTTTGGTGACACTCGTCATCATCTCATGGTTGTTTTTCAATGTGGAAAATATTCACCTCAAGAGTCATGTTCACAAAAGATATCTTTATGAGACCATTCCTACAGTTAATGAGAGCACTCATTGTGGTAACGAAAGGTCTTTCTAGGATGATAGGGATTTTTGACTCCATGTTCACCACGGATTCAGTATCCAAAACAAGAAAGTCCACAAGGTAATAGAACTTATCGATTTGCAGCAAAACATCTTCCACTATTCCCCATGGTTCTCGATGGAATGATCGGCCAATTGCAAAACCACAGGTGTGGGCTTAATCTCTCCAAGACCTAATTGCAAGTAGATAGAATACGGCATGAGATTAAAACTTGCACCTAGGTCGAGTAAAGCTTGGCCGAATTCATATGTCCCAATTTGACAGGAGATGGTGGGACAACCGATATCTTTATACTTTGATGGTGTCTTTTGCTCAATCACCATGCTCACTTGTTCCATCAAGAAGGCAGTTTTCTTGACGTGGTGCTTCCTTTTCATGATGCATAGATCCTTGATTACTTTGGCATAAGTCGGAACTTGTTTGATCACATGTAACAAGGGAAAATTAATCTTCACTTATTTCAAGTGTTCTAGGATTTCACCATGATTTTCCGACACTTTCCTAGTGGATTGGAGAGCTTGTGGGAAAGGAACTAGTACTGGGATGTTTTTCTTAACTTCCTCTGTAGGAAGGTCTTCTTTATTTCTGGAAGTGGTGACATAAGTGGTGCTTCTACTTGGATCTTCTTGAATTATGCCACTTCGAGTCATGATGGCATTGACCTCCTTGATATTTCGAGTATTTAGGGTGGACGTTAGTGACATGTTTAGTCCTATTTGGGTGGGCATATTTAATTAAATTATTTTCCTAATTATGCCAATCAACATTTGTTGCATAAGCGATTATGCTCCAATGTTATACTTTCTATGTCTCCTTCATGTCACATATTTAATTAAATTATTTTCCTAATTTTATATGTGTAACAGTCATCAGTCCCTAGAAGGAAAATGGTAAGCTTTCCAGTCTCACATCACTTGGGAATTGATATATGTAATGGTTCATAAGTAAAGAGACTACCTTATAATGATATGAGGCATTTTGGAGTCAGCTCAAGAGCAAAACTATGGGGGCATGAAGCTTAAAGCGGACAATATCATACCAAATGGAGGCATGGGACATTACAGTTATGAACTTCTTATCTTGCTTTATGCTTGGGCCCTTATGTGTACATATTAGATGCATGCATTTCGCATAAGTTAGGGCTTGCAAGGTCCTTAACACTTCTGAGAATCAATCAGAAAATTACCTCACCTATAGGAAGGTTAGGAAAATCACCTTGAAATGATCTCACCTGAAGAGTGGTTGGTACAACACCTTACTATTCTTTGAATTAGTCTTACTCTTTACTTAACTGGATTTGGGTATGTCTATCATCATACTCCTATTAAAAAGTCTTATGGAAAGACTTGGTCTAAGACTAACGCTTATAGTCATAGTTCATATGCAATGGCATGAACTAAACCATGGCATAAATGTAAAGATGACACTTATGCAAACATGGCATAAGTGTATAAGTGTGGCATATTTGTAATATATGGCATAAGTGTAAAATATGGCATCCTATGAAAGTGTGGCATAAAAGTGACACATCTATACATAGCATGGCGTCATGTGAACATGCATATATATAACATATCACCATGGCATGTTCGTAAATCATCATCATAGCATATCATAGCATATTTATAAATCATTTCATAACATGACATGGAATAGTTATAACTTCTCATGATCTAACATATCATCGCATACTTATAACATAGCATAATCATGGATTCAAGTCACAAAACTCTAACATAACATGTGCCTAATCCAAACATTAAAAAAAGTATGTGCGAGATTTGTACTTATCTTGGGCACAGAGTTTCGCATCTTTAAATTAGACTGCAGTCAAGTATTGTCCTAAAAGACATAACCGGTATAAGTATTAATTTAATACACTCAAAAGATAATTTTATCTAAATCCCTTTTATAAAAAAGAAAATTAAGGAATTAATCCAAAATTATTCCCGTATTAATGTTGGTTATATGGTTATGGTGTTTCTTAACTTTGAAATAATATTCTTAATTATTTCCATAAAGGTTGGATTAGAATAACTAATACCAATTTCTAACTTTATATCAAAATTATAAAATTTAATATCTTACTTTAAAATTTTTTTTTTTTAACCGTATGAATCTTTCTTAAAACTCATTTGAAATTACTTTCAAAATTCTCCTTAAAATAGTTTTGATCAATCTTAGGGAAATTGGAATCACATTCCAATTTCATATTTTCATTTTTAATATCAAAACTTTTCATAACTTAAAATCCACATTTTTCTAAAATTTAACTTATCATAGGAAAATACATTTTTAAATATCAAAACCATCTTTTTAAAAATATATCTTATTATAAAATATCATGTATTTTTAAATATTAAAACTTATCTTTTAAAATTCTCCCCCCCCCCCCCCCCCCCTCTTTTTCTTTCTTCTTCTTCTTCTTTTTTAATTTTATTTTATTACTTGACCAGGCGTTGTGGCACACCTTACCAGCGCTGCTGGGTGCAATGGCAGGGGAAATTTTTCCCCTGTTTTTCCCTTTTTCAAATGTTTTTAAGAAAAATCATATCTTTTAAATCCTAAGGATTTAGACAAAACTTTCTTCACAACGTTCATTTTTCTGTCATCTAAAACTTTTCTGTTGGTGATTCTGTCTGATTTTGTTGTTAGAGACTCTATTTTCTCAAAATTCTAAAAGTCACCATTAAAAATCGATTTTGACCGTTTTCGCTTAAGTTGTCAAAATCTTTGCTTAAAGAGCATATTTTATTGCTTGTGGATACTCAAAATATTTTAAAACACCATGATCCATGTTCCGACATATTTTCTTAACATTTCACTTAGTGGTTTTTAACTTGTAAACTCCTGTTTTAGCACAAACTTTTTAACGAACTTTGTCACAATCTAAAAACGTCGTTTTGAGTTTGCTATCAAAACTTTTTGCATCAACACACATATAACCATAACTAGTCATAATCATACCATAACCATAATTAAAACATATAGATGTACACATCTTGTCAAATCGCCATCACTAAAAACACACTTAAACATATTGGCAATCTTAGCAAAGACAAGATCTAGAGATTATACCTCATGTGATCTCTGGTGGACTCTAGAAATGCCCCGACAGCAAGACATCAAAAGACAACTTTTCTAAGAATAAAACCTTAAAGAAAACCAAAACTTTAAAGAGAGTAAACACAAAGACAAGTGGAGAAATCACTACCTCCAAGCTCGTTTAGGGCTCCGTAAGAAACAACTTTTGTGAAGAGAGTTTAGAGAATTTTTAAGTATTTTGTGAGCTAAGGTGGACGTTTGGCTAGTGGGAAAGTGGAAGAGAAAGTGTGGGAAAATAGAGAGAGTTCAAGAGAATTTTCTTGAGTGGTAAAATTACTAAAGGTTAGAAATAGAGATTAGTGTTGCCTATATATAGACCCACAGTAATGGACAAGGATTAACTTGGCTAATGTTGTTCACCCTTGGTTTTTTCCACACACTTAATCAACCTTGATTAACTTAATGGTTGTCTAGATTCTTGGTAAAAATGCATAAGCATGATTGTGTCATGCATGGTGTAGTCTAATCTCTATGTCATTTGCATAATTTGGCTTTGGTGAAGCAAAGAAGCAAAGCTTGCTTCATCACTAGTGTTGGCGCCATTTTGGGTAAGGGTAGACCACATGGTCTTGCAAATTTCTATCCCTTGATTCCTTTGGTTTAATCTCCTCTCAATCGTTAGATCAGAAATTCTAACTTTTCTAAATTTAAGAAAATAGAGATTTTTCTAGATATTATCTTAAGCAGATAAAATCTTGATCTTCATATGGATCCTAATAGCATTTTTCTTTGTCTACCTATAGTACGAATCCCAATGTCCCATACTATGATAAGGCTACATAATATAAATCTATGCTGTCTTGAAAACTTGGCCACCAAGTTTTTATAATGTTATCTCTATCTGTGAAGAGCTTTAGACTGCTATTTCTCTCTCAACACTGCTAAGATTGCTTTTCTATAGTATAAGGTGATTTGACAATTTACTGACACTACAGCTTACATCAATTCATCATACTTACTTTCTACATACTATAGACAAGTAAGATGACTAAACTTTATGACAATTATAAAGTGTCATATCATGAATTAACTATAGCTAGTAATATTATAATTCCACCATTTAAATAAAATTGGTGAAACTTTATCTATTGTGAAAATAAATGTCACATCATAGACTTGCATTTAATTATCACATATACCAGAGGCTTTAATCATATTATTTAAAAATGTGACAACTATAGTTGTGACATCACACATGTAAATTATATAAAAGACTAATCATAGCTTCATTTATAATCTTAGGTAAAATTATAATCTAAGCTTTCAGTTATTTAGGGAATTTGAGTGAATTTAACTACTAATTCACAAAATTCCCTAATAAAAAATTCAGTTATTAAAAATAATATATTGGTTTAAATTAATCTGTAAGAAAAACAAAATTGTGTGTATTAGATAAAACAAATTTTCCTAAAAAAAAAAAAAAAAGAAAAAACAAGTGATATTGAATGAAAGTAATATTTAGTTTCATCATTTATTCATTTTTCAATTACTGAAAGCTGCATCACACAATTGTTGAGAAAATTATTTTATGGGATAATTAGTAAAAATCGCTATAATGACCCCTTTGAAAAAACAAATATATTTGCACATTTTCAAATAATAACATATTTTGATAAATAATTTGAATAGGAAAAAAAAAAACCATTCAAATGCGTAGTTAAAAAAATGGTTTAGAGAAAAAAAGGGGAAAAATAAAGATTCAACAAAATTAAGAAAATTAAAAAAATTTACAAAGATGGAAATATAAGAAAACAAGAAAGGTTAAACATTAAAAAAGGAAAAGAAAGAAAAAAGAAAAGAAAAACAAACACAAGTTAATTAATATATTAGAGGGTTGTAACAAAATATTTAAATAGTAGTATATTTCAAATATGTAATTTGAAAGAGACAAATTAGAATAAAACAAGTTTCATATATGTCTTGGAAGTTATTTCTTTAATGGAAAAAAAGTAGCTAAAAAAAAAGGTAAGAAAATAAGGGGAAATTAAAACTACAAGAAAAATGTGATAGTGGAAAAGAAAAAAAGCTTAAGGTAATAAAAAATATTATTTTAGTGGAGAATAAGGGTTAATTTCAAAAATACCTATGGGAAAAATATTATTAAAATTAGCACCAATTTGTTTACTTTTCGTACTAGCATTGTCACGTCAGATTTAGTAATTAAGTTGGCTTTGAAATGTCAAAAATGCCCTCACATATTTAGCCAATCCTAAATCCTAAAAAATTTCCCCACTTTCCCGCCCACACCACCCAACAAGCCCGCCCATTCCCCCCACTCCTACCATTTATAACTCTCTCTCTCTATATCTCTCATTTTTTTTCCTCATTTTCTCTCTCTTCACCTCACGCTCTCTCTGCAACATTGGCGTGTTGAAGAATTGTAGCTCAGCTCCCTCACCCTCACTCTGTCTCTCTATCCTTGTTATCTCTTTTTACCTCACGCTCTCTCTCTTCACCATAGTTGAAGAAGATTACATCTCATCTCCTAGTCAACTTCTTTTAAGGTTGCAGCTCAGCTCACTCTTCAACAGTCATGTTTCAGCATAAATCAGGTCTAGATCTAAGGTAAAGCTATATGTACTTTTATTTTATTTATTTTTATATGCTTAAAATGAGTTTGTGTTTTGGTTTATAATCTAAATAATAACTATGCTAAGCTTTTGAGGATAAGTTCTTACAACTTCTGTTGTCTTTTGGAGATTTTTTGGCTATTAGATGGATTTTCTATATTTTTTGGTTCCTTATTGTAAGATTTCCTGATCCAGAAAATTTCCTACAGTAGTAATGGTAAACAAAATAATGACCTTCTAGCCATTAGTATAATAACCTACATAGTCAATAATTTTTTTTTACCCAAAAGTAATTATTTTATTGACTAACACCTTATTATTTTGTTTAGGAATGGCGGCGGTTTGTCTTTTCATCAAGTATAATGGTTAATGGAAAGTGTGTCAAGATATGTTGGTGGTGAAATAAAGGGAATAAAAGTACCCCTTACCACAACTTATGTTGGTCTTCTTGAGTTGGTAAGGAGTGTTATTGTATTGAGGGGGCTAAGAGAAGATTATAGTCATCAACTACGCCATCGAACCTGAAAGGCCTCTTGTGAGGATTGACTCTGACACTGACATAAATTTCTACATAAAACCAAAGAAGAATGATGTTGATGTACTTAGCAAATGCCTAATTAGCATCGATGTATAAGATGAGTCAGTAGCCAAAGCGATACCACCTGAGATTGGGGAAAGAAACCACATTTCTGTGTAATCTTCTAGAGTTGGTGGACAAAGTGATGAAGCTGTGCGACCTATAGCTGTTAAAAACCATATCCCTTCTCCTATAGTAGGTTTGGATTTGCACATGAAGTATCGACTTGAAGAGCAAGATGAATTCTTGAATAAAATAACTTAGGTCTGGACGATTATAATTGCAATGTCGAGGAAAGAAATGGTGAGGAAGATGCTCATGATACAAATGAAGGAAGGAGTATCATGGGGAGCATTGGAGCCCAATCTGCTATTAATAGAACTAGAACACAAGCTGTTCGTGTATCTGGTAGTGACGATTTTTCTGGCGGAAGAGTAATTGTTGATTTTATACCTACCATAATCCATGTGAAGATCATTTTTTATAACAAAAGTTTACTATAATACCATCTCCATTCACGAGGCCATATGTAAACACTAGGTCGACCATAACTCTATTGCATATGGTATGTACATATGATGTGAAATGTCCATGACAGTTGCGTGTGACTAGAATGAAGGATCGTGAATTGTTTGTTGTGAAGAGGTACGATGAAGTTCAATACACTCAATTTTCCGGGTTTCTCGGATTCAATATCCAAAAACCAAACCAACAAACTTTTAGTATATATCATAAAACCAAATAAAATACAATTTTTAGGTTTTTGATGCAAATGTTTTTCAACAAATCAATTACCAATACAAAATTTTATTAATATATATATATATATATGCAAACTTTTTGAGATAGTCAATAAAAAAAATGCAAACTTTTTCATTAAAATGTCCATTAGAAAAGCAAAATAAAAAAAAAATCAAGTAACAATGCAAACTTTTTACCTCTTCAACAACGACGTTCGACTCTTCTAGACTTCTTTTTGCATTCTTAGATTTCTTTACTCTGTTTTCCCTCTTATTTCTCTTCAACCATCCTCTGGCACCTTTTTTTTTCTCTCTCTCCTCGTCACTTTTTTTTTTTTTTGAGTTTATCTCAGCTGGTTTACCCAGACCCGATGAGCATTTTCTAGCGAAGCCATTAATTGTGGAGACCTCCTTTTAGGAGTAATGATTTTCTCCAGTGATTTCATGGGTTTGGCCATGGGTTTCAGTTGATTTTTGTACTGGGTAGTGGTTTTTGTGGTTTTATCTGCTTCTTTACCTGTTATGGAGGTTAATAATTGTAAAGGGCTTTGATGGTAGTTTCGAATAGCTTCCGACAGTTTTCAATGCATTTACCGGAGTATCTCTCTCCTCTCTATCAGTGTTTCTCTCTCTAAAAATTGAAAAGGGAACTTAGGTCATCTGAGGCATAATTTGGGCGGGTGGGAAGATGGGGTACTTTCAGAATTTTGCCTCCCTTACAAGCTTCTTCGTCCCACAAATCAAATAAAAAAAATGATGAAATAGTGCTAGTATAAAAGATAAACTAAAGAAATACTAGTTTTAATAATATTTTTCTCATATATGTTATTTTGAAATTAACTGGGAGAATAAAGAAAAACAAAATAGAGAGTAAAAAACGGTAAAAAATAAATAAAAATAAAATGAAAAAGAGTAAAAAGACAAAGGTGAAAGCGAAATGAGTTAGCAAATAAAGAAGAAAAAGCACTACCAATGGGATTTGATCCCACACACCCACAGTATTAGAAGGATTTTACTATGTATGTCTAGTCCACTGTGACTCAGTCACCCCGGTTCACAACCTAATGTCAGCAAACGACACTTCGTTTTTAATGCCACCCTGTTACGGATAGGTCTCTAAAAACGCGTCTTTTAGTATAATGAGGACTGTTATGAAACTAGAAGGCGATTAGTGCACTAGTTGTATTCAAATATCTTCTTCTTCTTTTTTTTTTTTTTTTTTCAAAGGTTACAATTATAACTTTGTAAATTAAATTTTAAAATTTCATGACTTTATATATACAAGTTTAAATGATATGATTTTTTAATTTTTAAATTATATAGAATTTCAAGACGAATAAAACAAGTTCTATATTATTTTTTTTTCCTGAAAAGATTTCAAGTTCTTACACTTTTTAGCTCCAACCATGTAAATCCATGCACCAAATACATAATAATTCAATTAAAATTCAACCCGAAATACTCAATTCAAACTTGTGCACCAAATTTCATCTCAATTTTTGTCTTTTTTTTTTTTTTTTTTTCTGAAAAGTCAATAAAAATAATAACTGATTTTTGAAAAATTAACAAATTTCAACTTAAAAATTTCATTTTAAATTGATATTCCAAAAACAAATATGTGGATATATTTACAAACTTCCAAAGTTCTAACTGTTTAAAAATATTAAATTGTTTTAACTAATTCTTATCTATCAAAGACTTTTGTATTCATAAAATAAATGTCGAGGAGATTCTTGGAAGTTTCAAGAAGCTTATTTAATAAGCTAAATAATGTGGTACTCGAAACACAAATATGAGGATATCTTCACAAACTTTCAAAGTTCTATTAAATAATTCAAAATTATTTTAAATGTTGAGGAGCTTCTTGGAAGTTTCAAGAAGCTTACTTAATAAGCTAAATAAAGCCTATAAAAAGATCTTGCAACTGATGTTGGAAAAATATGATATAGAAAGAAAAAGAAGTCAGAAAGAAAGAAACTAATAAATATTATTATGTTTTTGTCTCTTATAATATTATCTGTGTCTTTACTTTGTTACATAACAAGGACAATATATATTTAGCTTAGTTAACAACATTATTAGTTAGTAAGGAATCATACATATAAAGCAATTGTTTTTTAACAGTCTTTTAATCTACGTGATATAAAATATCTTAATCAACATGACATTTTTTATATACGTCTTGGATATTATTAGAGTAACATAAAAGGATAAAAAAAAAAAAATAAAGAGACAAGAGTCTAATCCATACAGAATGGCATCATAATTGCATATGATTATTTCAATTATTGCAATTCTTAAAATTTTAGTTTTCAATAGAGCACTATATTTTAATACTTTCATTTTCAATATTGTTATATCAGATTTTGTGATCCCACACATGTACATTATCAAATATACCCCCAATAAAAACCCCATACTAAATTCCCTTCTTAATTTCAATAATAACGCTTCTAATGAAATTTGTTTCAAATATAGATTATTTTTCAGTACTTTCTTTCGTAGTAATCACATTGATTTTATGGGTCCTCTATAGTTGAATTTTCACAAAATAACCCAGAGTTTTCATGTCAAAACCCATTGCTAGTAATGATTATTATTATGACTCATATAGTAATTATGATAATTATTATTAATAATTATCATTATCACTAAATTATACGTGCTTTCCAAAATTTACATTCTGAAAGTAATCAAGTTTTTAGTTATTTATTTAGTATTCATGTAATGTGATGAAAGAGAACCGTCATTAATAGATTTTTAATAATAGCATTATATGAGATGCTCGGTGCACTAGTAAAAATTGTGGATTCATCGAACCGTCGTGTAATGTCTATATTACACGACGGTTCCTCATAGAACCGTCGTGTAATATCTATATTACACGACGGTTCTTGGCCGAACCGTCGTGTAAAGTTGTCGTATATAACATATTAAACGACGGTTCCTATCCGAACCGTCGTGTAATGTATACATTACACGACGGTTATTTATCGAACCGTCGTGTAATAATGTATACACATTACACGACGGTTCGGCCGAAACCGTCGTGTAATGTTCTTATTTAAAAAATTATTTTGGTTTTTTTGGTGATTTCCCGTGCTAGCCTAACCTGTATGTTATCCAATACACGATCCAAGAGAGTAACTTCAATTATCAAATTAAAAATACATACCAATTTTTACATTACAAGTTCACATATCATATTTAATGAATTGCATTACATGGCTAGCCCATTCTCCCCTAATCAAATCCAAATCCTCAGAAGTATAAAATTCTTTACTTTCTAGCACTTCAATTCCATTCAACACTATATCCCTCATAAAACCTAAAATAAAATAACTACATTCAACACTTCCCTCTTGGAGAGGACAAGGACGGTCCGAGATTATAGTTTTATAGTCTTGTCTCCTTCTAATCCCTTGACCGGCTATAATCTTCCAATCCGATAGGGCCCTAGCAAATTGGTAGAATTGAAACTAAGTAATTAAGATACATATAATAATTAAGAAGATTAAAAAAAAATTTCAAGTAACTTGACTTACATGTTGATTAGCTCCATAAAATCGTCTCGTTTCTTCTCTCGAAGAGGATCAAAATAAAGGACGAAGTCCTCCCATGGGTCAATGACTCCCAAAACCCAATGTCTCCCTCTGTTATGTGGCACAAGATAAATCCGGCCTTTTGATCCGTCACGCAAAAAGCTGATAAGATTGTCTGCTCGGTCTCTCATGCCAGCATCTTCAGTATCTGTTCTCACCGGTGAGATTAAGGTTGGAGACACAAATGCAAACTTGTCAGCTTGGCCGTTAATCCTACATAGCTCCTCCAAATATCTGCATATAAGCATATCAAAATTGTTACTATACCTGAGATATAGAAGGATTTCCATATTACAGAAATTTTAGAGATAGAATGTCGTACCTCATGTAGACTAATATACAATTTGCACTGATTTCTTGTAAATTATGAACTCATAAATATCTTCAAAACTCAGAAAGACAGGCATTTCAAAAGTCATGATCGTGAATGGTATTGGGATCTCAACCTGATTACCGTGACGCATGGAACTATGTGCATAATAAGCCAAAGTCCTCATTGCCATGTTCATGTTGTTAAAGTCGAACAAAAGTTGTTGTTGTTGTTGTTGCACACCTTGTTGTACCTCTGTTCGAGAGTCGATGGTCTTATTTCGAAGCTTTTTTTGGCGTTTCTTTTTTCCAGATGTTGGGTCAGGAACGTGACTAGGCCCTCGACTCGTCTTGTTCATACTCGTGTCGAGCTCGACTAATGTTTTAGGCCAAGCAACAAACCCATTAATAGCATCCTCCACAGTTGTTGCCTCGTACGTCGGTATAGGTAATTGTGCTTTTTTTAATTTTGATACATTGATTGACACGCGCACGTTCCCTTCCCCCAGTGGAATCCCATGCACCATATCGGTGGGAAGGCTCTCCAGCCATGCTCTTCCAAACGCAATAAGCAGCTGTCCACCCTGCACTTCATCGAAAATATATAGCTTACACTCCTGACTGTTGACGGCCATGGTTGGCGGATCAGAAACTCCATGTTGTTTTTCTTGAGCAGAGCAACTAGCCTTAAAGCTGTTATGTTGGTCCACGGTTGGCACATTGTTGGGATCGACCGACGGCGCCACATCTTTGCTCGCACATAGACCACGCACCAATGCCTTTAATTCTTCTATTTCACGTCTCATTGATTGTACTTCATTGTCTTTACTCGAACTTCGATTTAGGTTAAAGTATTGAGACGGTTTACGAACTTTGATTGGCCCCGGACACGCCCTCTGTGTTCGGGTCTAGATAATGCCTACGACAATACATCACTAGTGCCAACTGATTCGAAAGTGCCTTGGCTCTCCTGTGTGTTGTACTCCGTCTACAAGATAATTAACATAACTCATTTACGATTAAGGGTTGTAAGTACATATACCAGTGATGAAAAATTTATTGGTAGTTAGTAAACTTACTATCAACTCGCTAACTTTTTTACATGTCGGATCTTTAAACTCTCCATCAAGGCCTATCTGTTGCTCAAGCCACAAACTATCTCTTTTTTCCCATTTCCCAGTCTTCTTAAACTGTAATTCAACAATGTTAGTATAAATGAGGACATAATGTTCTATAAATATCATATGATTTTGTATGAACACGTTAATTTTGACATACCTTTTCCTGGTCGAGCTTCCTATATCCGTCTCGGCCTCCTCTTGATGAGTATTCGTTGTATGTCCTTATTTCACTTCCACGATCCGATAGTTGTTGGAATTGTGAGGATGTTCTATACTGAACGAATTTCACCCAATCCTCTTCTTCTATATTAGGGTAGAGTTCAATAACTTTTTGCGGCCGTGTCCAAACACTTTCTTCTGTTAAAGCTCCCTCGACAAACATCTTGTATAGATCATACCGGAAATTCCGTGCAGCTTCACCACATGATTTTATACACGAATGCCGAAAGCTTTCATCTATGGTGAAAGAAGTAATGGTTTCTTTCCAAACAATATCTTTCAATCTGTCTAAATCACGAGATCTCCAATCCTGTATCCATATTGGAATGTGCTCTCGAGCGAGCACACCAATCCAACTCATCAATTCGTCACCGTGCTTTCCTTCGGGTTGTCCTTTCTCGTCAAACGTGACGGAAATTCGTTCACCCCTTTTCCTTGCCATATGGACACGTTTCATTATAGTTGCCTTTCGCTTGCCATCAACATTGGGATCCGACGGGTTCATCCTTCGTGCTCGTCCCTTTTTAGAATGTTCCATTGTATTCGTTTACCTATAGTTATTGGCAAAAAGTTAAAATCAATAACAATTATGTCATACCAATATAATCGATTCAATTTAAATTTAATTAAGAATCACACAATACATTAACTTTTCACCCAAACCCAAAAGTGAAAATCAATAACAATTATGTCATACCAATATACCAGGCGCCCGTCGTTTTCTCGACGGTCATAGGCCGTTTTGATGCATTATTTTTGTATTTTCATGCTAGAAGACTTCATATAATCTTGCTATAGTTATGCTGTGAATATTGATCAAACTCTTTTCTCTTTTTCGAAAAGAAAAACTCATTATGGCATTCCGTCGAGCATGTTGTGTGCGAAAAAAAAAACATGTTCATAAATGTGTGTAAAGTGTAAAAAGTAACGATCCACAATCATTTTTCTCCGCTACAAAGAGAAATATTAAAAACAAACACACTTATTTGCAACAAGAAATCTTTAATGAAGAAAGAAGCAAATGTGGTTTAGTTTCTATACGAAGTCACCTTACTTTTCTTTGAAAAAGACTAGT
This sequence comes from Ficus hispida, assembly GCA_025413025.1. Classification (NCBI taxonomy): domain Eukaryota; kingdom Viridiplantae; phylum Streptophyta; class Magnoliopsida; order Rosales; family Moraceae; genus Ficus; species Ficus hispida. The sequence goes on along the minus strand of CM046373.1, from coordinate 17,404,092 downwards.
CACGTACAATGCAAGAAAGAGGCGGCGGCGGCAACGGCGGATTGACCGGATTTTAAAAGAGAGGTATCGGCGGGTTGGTGAAGTATGTGTGAGCACTTGGAAAAAGTAGAGAGTGTTAAGAGAAAAATGGAGATGCGAGCGAAATTTTGAACAGAAATGAATAGGAAAGTTGTATTTAAGTACTTAGTTTTCACGCGGAATTCGAAAAATGAAAAGTGAAAATATTTAAAATTTTTGAGCATTACACGACGGGTCAGAAAAAACCGTCGACTAAAACCCCAATCATAGGAAGATTAGACGACGGTCACCCTTGGGACCGTCGTGAATTTCACCCAGGCTTTGGTGGATTTCACGACGGTCCTGGAAGGGACCGTCGTGTATTACCCAAGCAGGGGGCCTGCGTCACGCGGCCGCCCGTATGAGACGCGCGGGCACGCGCCTAGTTCTGGTAAGCTAGGATAATACACGACGGTCCCTTCCGGGACCATCGTGTATTAACCAAGCAGGGGCGCGCCTGCGTCGCGTGGCCGCCCGCATGAGATGCGCGGGCGCGCGCCTAGTCGGGTAAGCTGGGATAATACACGATGGTCCCTTTCGGGACCGTCGTGTATTCCACAAGCAGGCGCGCGCCTAGTTCGGGTCTGCTTGGGGAATACACGACGGTCTCTTCCGGGACCGTAGTGAAATCCGCCCAAGCCGGGAGGATTTCACGACGGTCCCGGAGGTGACCGTCGTATATTCCACCAGTTGGGGAATACACGACGGTCACTCGTGACCGTCGTGAAATACACGTGGATATCACGATGGTCCCTTCCGGAACCGTCGTGTATTCCCCAAGCATGGGAATACACGACGGTCCCGGAAGGGACCGTCGTGAAATCCACCAAGCCGGGAAGATTTCACGAAGGTCCGGAAAGTGACCGTCGTGTATTCCCAAGCTGGGAATAAATGACGGTCCCTTCCGGGACCGTCGTGTATTCTCCAAGTATGGGGAATACACGACGGTCCCGGGGGTCCGTCGTGAAATCCACCCGGCTTGGTGGATTTCACGACGGTCCCGGGGAGACCGTCGTGAAATCCTCCCGGCTTGGTGGATTTCACGACGGTCCCCTCAGGACCGTCGTGTATTCTCCAAGCATGGGGAATACACGACGGTCCCGGGGGTGACCGTCGTGAAATCCTCCCGGCTTGGTGGATTTCACGACGGTCCCTTCCGGGACCGTCGTGTATTTGCTAAGCAGACCCGAACTAGGGGCGCGCCCGCGTGTCTCATGCGGGCGCCCACGCCGCGCGGGTGCGCGCCTGCGTTCTCATCAGGCCGAAGCAGGTGCACGCTCGCGCGCTTCCTCAACCAAGAGCCCTTAAAAAACCTCATTTTCTTTAGTTCTTCACCAAACTTTCATGTCTCCCAACCCAAAAATTCAACCCCCACTTCACCAATATTTTCAAATTCTCCATACCTTTCATACACCCAAAATCTGAAACTTCACAATCTAATAACCCTGTTTTATTTACAAAATTTTCTCATATGTACTACTGTTGTGGCTTGGATCGAAATTAATAGTCACGGTATATATATATAAAGCAATGAACATAACAAAATAAATATATAATACATCTAGAAATATAATATAAATAAAGTAATGTGTTGTACAAAATAAATGGCATAATGTTCAAGTTTTTTTCTTTTTTCTCTTTGCTTGCTCAACACGGGTCCATTCAATATCAGGTCGAACCAAGTGGGAAACATCATCGTCGAGCACGTCAATCTCCTCAACCGGTGGCAATCCCTGTGTGAAAGGAGGAATGTCGGAGCAATCTTCCTCATTTTCTTGACCATGGAGCATTTTTTGTTGCATCGGTACTACTAGGAACAACTCTAAATTGCTGGGATCCGTTGTATAAAATACTTGGATTGCTTGTGATGCCATAATAAATGGATCATTTTTGTATCCTAATAGTCTAAAGTCCACTACTGTGATGCCATCACTGTCGGTCCTTACATAATTATTGTCGGCCCATTTGCACTTAAATAGTGCTACATGTAACCCACAGTAATCGAGTTCCCAAATATCTTCAATGAAACCGAAGTAGTTCATAGTTCCATAAACTGGATTCTTGTCCTTTGCAAATGAAATATGCATGGACTTGGCTCGGATACTAACACCACTATTTTGAACATGATGCTTCTCATCTCTTTCGCGAGTGTAGAATGTATAACCATTGACGAAATATGATGTATAACGTGTAACAACGGTCGACGGTCCTCTAGCGAGGTTAATTAACTCTTGTGAAAAGATGTCATTCTGTAAGACATGTCTTCGTAGCCACTGACAAAACGTCCGATTGTGTTCATCTTGTAGCAACTTTTCATTTCTTCCTCTTCTTGGATTGCTATCTCTTAATTCCTGTAGGTGAACCTCAATAAAGGGCTCAACTTCAACCCTATTTTGTAAGGTATAGAGACAAGCTTTTTCCCATTCACCTCGATTTACCGAAGATGGAATACCGATAGATAGTCCTTTCCAGTCAATGTTTGTAGTCTTTGGCAACCCAATCGCTTCCGCGGTGGACAAATACTCGGAGCAAAATTCAACGGATTCTTCTGCAATGTAGCTTTCTACTATACATCCTTCTGGCCTATTTCGGTTCTTGACATAACCCTTCAAAACCTTCATGTACCTTTCAAAAGGATACATCCATCTCAAGTAAACCGGTCCACATAACTTCACTTCCCGGACTAAGTGCACCGTTAGATGAATCATTATGTCAAAAAATGAGGGTGGAAAGTACTTCTCAAGCAAGCACAGCGTCTTAACCAACTCTGATTGTAGCAAATCTAGTGTCAATGGATCAATTACCTTAGAGCATATCGAGTTGAAAAAAGAGCATAATTTGATAATTGCGAATCTTACATCCTTCGTTAAAACTCCTCGCAATGCCAGTGGTAATAACTGTTGCATCAAGATATGACAATCATGTGTTTTCATTCCAATCAGCCTCAAATCCTTCATAGACACCAACCTTTTGATGTTGGAAGAATACCCGTTGGGCACTTTAACAGAAGACAGCCACTCACAAAGCTTTCTTTTTCCTATCTCGATAACGTGTACTTCGCCGGAGGTAAGTAAGTTGCATTCCCTTTTTTCGTAGGGATCAAGTTAAGTCTAATCTTCAATTCCTTAAGATCTAACCGTGCTTTTTCACCATCTTTGCTCTTATTAGGAATATCTAGCAACGTGCCCACAATTGATTCACAAACGTTTTTCTCAATATGCATGACATCCAAGCAATGACGAACAAAAAGTGTCCTCCAATATGGAAGTTCGTAGAAGATTGACCGCTTTTCCAAGGTCCATCAACCACGGGATCGTTGTTACGCCGCTTTCTTTTCCCGAGAACCACTTTCAATTCCTTAACCATCTCATAAATGTCTTCACCCGTCAAAACCCGTGGAGGGACTCTTTCTTCTGTATTACCATCAAAAGCCTTTTTCTGCTTGCGGTATCGATGATTTTGTGGTAAGAATCTCCTATGACCAAGGTAAACGGTTTTCTTACCATTCTTCAATCCGATGGAAGATGTTTCTTTCATACAAACAGGACAGCCGATAGAACTCTTGACTGAATAACCAGATAGATTACCATAAGCAGGAAAGTCATTAATTGTCCACATCAACATTGCACGGAGTGTGAATGTCTCTTGATGGAACGCATCTCTAACCTCGATCCCCTTTTCCCATAAACTCTTTAGATCATCGATTAGTGGTGCTAAGTACAATCAATGTCATTCCCTGGTTGTTGAGGACCTGATATCAATAATGTCAACATCAAGAACTTCTGCTTCATGCTCAACTTCGGGGGAGATTGTAGTTGACAAGTATGACGGGCCAAGTACTATGCCTACTACTCATATTACCATGTGGGTTCATTCCGTCCGCCGACAAACCAAGACGTAGATTCCGTGGTTCCGAACTAAATTCAGGATGATCGGCATCAAAGGTCTTCCATTGTGGTGCATCTGCTGGATGTCTAAGCATGCCATCTTCAACACGTTTATCATGATGCCAAGTCAAATTCTTGACATGCTCGGCATTACGGAATAAACGCCGCAGACGTGGTGCCGGAGGAATGTACCATAACACCTTTGCCGGCACACCTTTACTACAACTCGTTGGATTCTTGCCCTTCTTCCACCTTGACTCCTTACAAACCGGACATTCATCCAAATCCGCGTACGCATCTCGGTAAAGGGCGCAATCATTTGGACATGCATGAATTTTTTCATATTCCATTCCCAAAGTGCTCAACGTCTTCTTAGCTTCGTACATACTAGAGGGTATTTTATTATCAACTGGTAGAACCTCTCTTAGAAATTCTAAAAGAGCCGTGAAACTAGAATTTGTCCACCCTCTCGATGCCTTCATGTTCCATAATTTGACCAATGCGGATAATTTCGTATATTTACTACACCCGTCATACAAGGGCATCTCGACATCATTCACCATTGCTTCAAATAACTCCGGACGATGCACAAACTGTTCTTCCAAATCATTAACCATATCAAACAAATTATCTCCTACATCTTCCTCAACAATAGGTTCTTTCGCTTTATTCTTCGATGGTGGATTAAAACACATTTCACCGTGTAAATACCATGTTTGGTAGGAACAAATAATCCCACGGGCAAGCAAATGTCTTCTAACTTCATCAACTGAATGAGATCTATGATTTCCACAATCCACACAAGGACATCGAATCTTTTCATTCTTCATGTGAATTTCCGCAAATGATAAAAATTCTTCAACACCATCTCGATATTTTCTTGTCAATCTATTAGCCCACATCCATTTTCGATCCATTTCCAAGAACCCGACCTAAATCGATATTAAATATATCATACAATTTATTCAATAATCAAGTTTTTGCATTTAAACCCACAACATATATATATATATATATATATATATGAAGCTATTGAAAAAATTCAACAAATAATTAATCATTCTTTCAAGAAGAAGAAAAAATATACCATTTTTGACATTTACTAAAAGTCAATAAAAATCGAATAACTAAAAAGAAGAGTAAGTAATAATCACTATACTTACAAATATTCAGTAAAGTGTGATTCGCTGGAGGAGATGTTGTTTCGTAGTAGAGGAGACGTGGATTCGCAGGTTTCTGTGATATTTTTCGCGGCTGCACGATAGTTCTGTGAGATAAAATGAGGGCTGCTGGAAAAACAAAATTAATAATACACATTGAAACTTTACACGACGGTTTCAATAAACCATCGTGTAAAGCGTGTGACTTTACACGACGGTTCCAAGAAACCGTCGTGTAAAGTGTGATTCGGACATACTTACACGACGGTTATTGCAACCGTCGTGTAAAGTGGTTTTCGAACACACGACGGTTTCTTGAAACCGTCGTGTAAAGTGTGATTTGCACGCACTTTACACGACGGTTTATTAGAACCGTCGTGTAAAGTGTGTGCGAATCCCACTTTACACGACGGTTTATTGAAACCGTCGTGTAAAGTGTACACTTTACACGACGGTTTCTTGGAACCGTCGTGTAAAGTGTACACTTTACACGACGGTTCCAAGAAACCGTCGTTTAAAGTGTGTTAGAATCACACTTTACACGACTGTTCCAATAAACCGTCGTGTAAAGTGAACCTTTACACGACGGTTATAAGAAACCGTCGTGTAAAGTGGGATTCGTACACACTTTACATGACGGTTACTTGGAACCGTCGTGTAAAGTCAAGTTTACACGACGGTTTCTTGGAACCGTCGTGTAATCTCTGTCGTGTAATCTACCTTTTGTAGTAGTGGTGGTTATGATTCTAATCTCACGATGAATGTTCATTTTTAGCATCTTCTGTGGTACTCTAAATATTGGAATAAAGCAAAAGCCAGACAATAAAAAATTATATTGGAATAAATTTCTAGTCTCATGTTATTATTTGATTTTTTTCTTTATTCCAATATTTTGAGTCTACATAATGTGGTAAAAAATTATAATTATATAATCCCAAAACATCTAATATGACGTTATTAGTTTAAAAAAAAAATCTCATAATGTGCTAAAATTTTATAATTATATAACCGCAAAGTACATTTTCAGTACTATAAATTTTAGATAACAAATATAATTTTGGAATTTTTTCCCATTAGAAACTAGTATTTAAGCTACAAAATAAATTAAAAAGACAAAAGAGAAATAGATCTTATTGTCAATAAACACATTGTAATTTAGTCACACATAAGTAATTATCATGATTAATATATGAGTCATAACTATAATTACCATTGATAGTATTTATCATTACTATACTAGCAATGAGTTTTGATCTCAAAACTCTTGGGTATTTTTGATAATCAACTATATATGACCCACAAAATTAATGTGACAATACTACAAAAGAAAGTATGGAAAATGGTGTTAGGATTGAAATTAAAATGAAAGGAATTTTATGTATGTTTGATATTGTCTATGTGTGAGACCTACAAAATTTGATATGATGATATTAGAAATGAAGTTATATTTAAAATTAAAATTTTAGAAGTGTTCTTATTGAAATTAAAATTAATTTATATAAGAAGTCAAGGAATATATATACTTACTTCTATTATATTTTATTTTTTTAAAAAAAGCACTATACTTAGTATTGTTCTTCGAACTACTCAAGTATATTCCGAGTTCCGACTAGGCGGCCTCACACGGTGTTCACTTTATAAGTCAAGCTTTGTCGTGTTGTGGATAAAAGGCTTTGGAGTTCAATTGATTCCCTTTTATAAATATAATAAGTAGCCCTTAATTCTCTCAAAAATTCATCATTTTAGAATTTCAGTCAACGGTTCTTCTAAATTGTTCCTCTTGTTTGTTAAATTCAATCTGAAATTGAGTCACTACAAGAATTTCACTCTTCCAGAAGCCCACCATGGAAAGTCGCTTCCTATGCTTCCCAGGTATGCTTTATCTATATATTTATTTATTTATTTATTTTGAGAGATACTCAGGTATGCTTTTCATTCTGCTGAATTGTATGAGAATTTGTATGCTTATGGATCGCTAGAATGTACAGATTTCCTTTGCCGTTCGGAGAAAGCAAATTAAATTCGTTTATTCAATCTTTCCGTTGGGTTTTAAATTGTCCTTGCACTAAACAAGATGTGTTTAATTGGAAATATAACCAAATCCATATTATTTCATAATTCCACAAAACATATAGGTATTTTTTTTTTTTAATACCCCCAGTAAGATTTTTCTGTAAATTATTTATAGGACTAATGAAGAAGGACAAAAAACAGAGATATTTTTTAGAGAACGGAGGCACTTTGTTAGAGGAGCTTGTCTCTTCTTGCAAAGGCAGATGGAGATGCAACCCCATTCGGACTTACTCCGCCAAAGAAATCGAGGAAGCCACAGATCACTTCAAATCATGTTTTAAGTCTGATGGCTTCAAAAAGTGGTACAAAGGCACATTGGATGACCGTCCAGTTTTAATCAAGAAGTACGTCGGCTGTTACAAAAATGAAGCATACCGTGACATTGCAGTAGGTTCGCAAATGAGCAGCCACAAAAATGTTCTTAAGCTGTTAGGTTGCTGCCTGGAGTTTCCTCGACCGGCATTGGTTTATGAATATGTAGAACATGGACATCTCAATTCGACGGGAGTCATTACTTCTACTGGTTTATCGCTATCTTGGAAGATGAGATTGAAAGTTGCAAAAGATATTGCTAACGCAATTACTTACCTCCACACATCATTTGATAGGCCTATTGTTCACAGGAATATTAAACCTACAAACATCGTTCTGGATAAAGATTTCAATCCAAAACTATGTGATTTTTCTCTCTGCATAACGATTCCTGAAGGCGAAACACATGTCGAAGATTTAGTGTGTGGGCCTTTTGGATTTATTGATCCTGATTATATTAGTACAGGACTTATCACAGAGCGCACTGATGTTTACAGTTTTGGAATCTTGTTATGTATCTTTGTAACGGGACGAAAAGTTTTGGGGACGTCAGACCTGAAAATGTACGGTTATTTTTCAAATACATAACACGGTTGATCAAAAAAGAAAGATGGATGGAAGTTGTGGATCCAAAAATTTTGGAAGGCGACATTGGCGAAGAGCAGCAACTACAATTGGAAGCTTTCTTAGAATTGGCCTTGAAATGCACTCAAATGAAAAAAGAAGATAGGCCACTTATGATTGATGTGGCCAAAGAACTTGTAAGGATTGAGAAGTCTGTAAGTTGTCCCTCGAGATTAGCTTAGCCCATCCATGTACTGGTATGCTTATAATTTATTTGTATTATTTATGACTAGGAACATGCCACTGTCTTTGTCTTCTTCTTTCTCTTCCAAATTCTCTTGCTCGCGTTGGCGCAAACAACGCCGACAAAGTGCACCAGTTTTACGCCAGATCTAGTATTTAGTCAGCATATATAAGAGAGAACGGATGAGAAAGAAACGAACTGTTAATATTCAGTTACATATACCCTTTATGTTTCCTATAATGTTTAGGCGGAAAGATTTGGAATATCTCATAATTTTTCTCAATCTGGCAATCTATATGGAAGGATTTGAAGGTAATTTTCAAAGGAATTTGTAATTACTAGATATACTAAAGTTTCTTAATGAATAAAAAAATATAAATAAAAAACAGTGAAATTTATGCTAATCATCATCTCTTATTTTAATACTTTGCTGTTTGCGCGATGATGCTTGTAATGCGATTTTAATCAAGTGCATAAAGAATGAAACTTTAAATGATAAATAGCTATTGGAGTAGTTTTAACGATCAAAAACAAAAAAAAAAAAAAGAAAACAAAAAATCTATGTCATGACTTTATTAGAGTACAGAGGATAGGGAAAATAGTTGGTTAACACCTTTTGGACAGAATATGTAGCTAAGGTAATGACTATTTTTGTTGAATTTTTTTTAGTGTTTTATGATAAATCAGGTGTTTTTTAAAATATTCAGGTGATGGAACCTAGAAAATCCAGTGAAATCGGGAGTTTTTGACCGGTGACCAACTGCTAACCAGTTGGTAATTAATTGGTAACCAACAGGTTACCTGCCGACGGTGGTGGTTATCGATCGGGAACGCGCTAGCAGTCAGTCGGTAATCAATTATATATCATTTGGTAACCAACTGGTAACCTAGTGGCAGCAATGGTTACAAGTCAGGAACCTGCTAACGGTTGGTAACCATTTAGTTACCATTTGATAACCACCTTGTAACCCACGTGGTTATATCTTGGTTATCAAGTAATAATTATAATTGATATTTTAAAATAAATAGATAAATAAATATTTATGATATCATTTATGACATTTTTTGTAAGAGATTTTTCTTGTGTGGTAAATTCAATCCAAGGCGTGATTTTGTGACATTTTATCAAAAGTGCCGCTAATTAAATAATTAAAATGTCAAGATAGCATATCTTATTGAGATTAAAATGGTAATCTACTGGATGTTGTCAAAATTGGCATAGGCCATCGACCGCGTCCGATTACGAGAGAGTATCGAGGTAAATTACAAATATACGCTTTTTTTTTTTTTTGCAACACAAAATCCGTAATTTGATAGGTTATTCTACCATGTTATTTTCATTTCCAACACAATAAGGATTGGCTTTCCCCAACCATGGTTTGTAGAGTGTTCTAATAAATCACTTTTGATAACCTACCAAAATATTAGTCATCTGGTGCAATACCGGACATAATCCACCTGATTAGTTATTAGAATCACTGTCACAAAATCGGATTCCAACAAAAATTTACAAAATAAAAAAAAAATTCCAAAATAAAAAATATCATCATTCCACAAACGATAAAATAAAAAGAGAAAAAGAAAAAGAAAATCATAACATCAGAAAACAAAAATTTTCCTTTCATTTCCTTTTTTTCCCCTTCTTTTCCATATAAACAAACGCATCCAAACATGAGAAAATCGAGGGCCACATTTACAAAACTCTTTTGGAACTAATGACAACTAAAGAATTAGCTATGATTAATTTTGTTTGAATAAGCAAGAAGGGGAACCAAACTTGGGATCTATTTTTTTGAGTTCAGTTAAGTAGTTTGGGATGTTTAAGGTTTATTAAATACTTATCCACCATTCCACTTTTAGTCCGCTATTTTTCTTATACTTGAATGACCCCAAAATTCTAATAACAATTGAATTAAGTTGGGGGAAAAAAAAAAAAAAAAAAAAAAGCCTAGTCTGTGATTGATGTAAAATAATTAAGTTTAAACAATGAAGTAATGACTCGAGTAGTCAAGTCGTTACAAGAGCATCATATATAATTCCAAACTTCAACGTGTCAAAACCCAAAGGTCGACAAGTGCAGGAGCCAACACTAGTTATAAGATCAAGAAATACAGACGGGTTATGGGTTATAAAAAGAGAAAACATGACATAAATTTCCCACTCTTAATCAACATGATACAAAGTTTAGTCAATTTTAGTTTAATATTGTGTCATATTGGTCTAGTGTCAATTTGTTATGTCATAGTAAAAAAAAAAAAAACTAATAAATCGTGAAATCCAACCAAATTGAATCAAAGCAAACCAATCTGATAGTTTTTTAATTTTTTATAATTTATTTATTTTGGTAGGTTTGACAGTTTCATTGATTTTTAAGATCAACTAGTTGTGAATGATTTTTTATCAGGTTTATCAGTCTATTCTTAGTGTGTGTATGCGTGTATATATAGGAATAATCTCCCATCCGGCAAAGACTAATCGGTACAAACTAAGATATTATCTGGTACAACCCAAAACACTAACCATTACAAGCACTATTACAAATTGTGGATTCCACGACGGAGCTTCCACGACCATTTTTAAAAAAACCGTTGTGGAAAATGCGGCAAAAACATAAAGCGGAAAAGTGTTTCTAAAAACCGTCGTGGAAGCTCAGACTTCTACGATGGTTATAGAAAAATGTCGCTTCCATGACAGTTATAGACAACCGTACAAAACCGTCGTGGAAGCATGAGGCTTCCACGACGGTTTTTTAGTAACGGTCGTGAAAGTCTAAGCTTCCACGATGGCTTTCAAAAACCATCATGCAAAATTCATGTAAAAATTAGACAAAGCGCCGAGAGTTGTTGCCCTCAATTTTTTCACATCAATAACTCTATATATCCCAAAATAAGATCAGATTGCTCCGAAAACAGTCAATACACCATTGATGTCACTGCCACCATCTACTATATCCATCATTGTAATCTCTCTGTAAGTGATAACTAATTAACGTCTTCTTGTTGTTATATTTTCCTTAGTATTAATATTATTGATTTATATGATTTTATAAGGTGTTTTTGTAAATATATGTTTTGGGATCGATTTAGAGTTAAATTATGCAATGGGTGTTAAATGAAGTGATCAAGAAATGTTATTTTCCCCTGGTATTTAGACTTAATTAATTATGATTTTAGATAGTTTTGTATTTTAATTAGTTTTATTATGTTCTTTCGATTTTTAATTGTTGATCAATTAATGGGCCGGTATTAATTAATGAAAATGATATATATGCATGTTAAAATAGAGTAATTTGACTTCTAAGTATTTTAATTTTTTTATTTAGGATTTGCAAATCATGGATAGGAAATGGATGTGGTTTGATAGATTGTCTAAAGCATATGAAGATGGTATTGAAAATTTTTTGTCCTTTGCCAAAGCTCACATATAAGATGATAAGATTTCGTATCCGTGTCAAATTTGTGGTAATCATATATCTAATTCCATTGATGATGTTAGAGGCATTTGCACGCTTATGAGATTATTTGTCCTTACCAAACATAGTATTTACATGGCGAAGATTTTTTTGATATTAAATATACATCGACGAGTACTATAGATAAAGAGCCTATTGTTGAGGAAGACATTGGCCATGGTGATAATATGTTCAATATGATAAATGATTTATATAAAAACTTTGTGCACCTTCTGGAGTTATTTGAGGCAATGATTAATGATGCCGAAACGCCCTTATATGTCGGGTGTACAAAATATACGAAATTAGGGGCATTGGTTAAATTATGAAATATGAAAGCGTCGGAGGGTGGACAAATTCTAGTTTCACGACTCTTTTAGAATTTCTAAAAGATGTTCTACCAGAGGATAACAAAGTGTCACATAGTAGGTACGAGACAAAGAAGACATTGAGCACTTTGGGAATGAAATATGAAAAGATACATGCTTGTCCAAATGATGGTGTCCTTTACCGGAAAGAACATAAAGATTTAGATGAATGTCTGGTTTGTAACGAGTCAAGATGGAAGAAGGGCAAGATGCCATCGAATGGTGGAAAAGGAGTGCCAGTTAAGGTATTATGTACATTCCACTGGCTCCATATTTGCGTCGTTTATTTTGTAATACTAAGCATGCTAAGAATTTGATATGACACCATGATAAACGTGTTGACGATGGAAAACTTAGGCATCCAGCTGACGCACCAAAATGGAAGACCTTTGATGACAATCATCCAGAATTTAGTGCAGAGCCATGGAATTTACATCTCAGTATGTCGACGGACGGAATGAACTCACATAGTAACATGAATAGTCGGCATAGTATCTGGCCAGTCATACTCGTCAACTACAATCTCCCTCCAGAATTGTGCATGAAATGGAAGTTCTTGATGTTGACATTATTGATCTCAGACCCTTAACAACCGGGGAATGACATTGACGTGTACTTGGCACCATTAATCGATAACCTAAAAATCTTATGGGAAAACGGTTTATAAGTTAGATATTCTTACCGTCAAGATACGTTCAATCTTCGTGCAATGTTGATTTGGTCAATTAATAACTTTCCTGCACTTGGCTACCTATTTGGATATCCTGTGAAGAGTTTTATAGGTTTTCCAGTTTGTATGAAGGAAACATCTTCCATCCGGTTGAAGAATGGTAAGAAAACCATTTACCTTGTTCACAGGAGATTCTTGCCAAGAAATCATCGATATTGCAAACAAAAGAAGACTTTTGATGGTAATACTGAAGAAAAAACCACTCCTTGGATTTTGTCTGGCGAATATGTATTTGAGATGGTTAAAGATATGAAAGTAGTTTTGGGAAAGAGAAAACGTAAGGCTCCAGTTGACGATGGATCTTGGAAGAAGAAGCCAATCTCCTATGAACTTCCATATTGGAAGTCACTTTACGTTCGTCATTACTTAGATGTTATGCACATTAAGAAAAATATTTGTGAATCGATAGTGGGCACATTGCTTGACATTCCAAACAAAACTAAAGATGGTGAAAAGACACGTTTGGATCTTAAAGAGATGAAGATTAGATCAAATTTGCTCCCCAATAAAAGATCAACACATACTTACCTCCGGTAAAGCACACTTTATCGAGACAAGAAAAGGGAAAGCTTTGTGAATGGCTTGTATTCGTGAAAGTGCCAATTGGGTACTCTTCCAACTTCAAAAGGTTGGTGTCGATGAAAGATTTGAGGCTCATTGGAATGAAAACACATGATTGTCATATCTTGATGCAACAATTATTACCTCTTGCATTGTGAAGATTTTTAACGAAAGATGTGAGATATGTAATTATGAAATTATGTTCATTTTTCAATTCAATATGCTCCAAGGTAATCGATCAACTTATGCTAGATTCACTACAATCAGAATTGGTGATAACTTTGTGCCTACTTGAGAAGTATTTCCTATTAGCCTTTTTTGATATAATGATTCATCTAATGGTGCATTTAGTTCAGGAAGTTAAGCTATGTGGACCGGTCTATTTGAGGTGGATGTATCCTTTTGAAAAGTACATGAAGGTTTTAAAGGGTTAAGTAAAGAACCGAAATAGGCCAGAGGGATGTATAGTGGAAAACTAGTTGAGGAATTAGTTGAATTTTGCTATGAGTATTTGTCCAATGCGGACCCAATAGGGTTGCCAACGAGTGGGCTATTTATATCGAAAGGACTATCTGTGGGCATTCATTTACCAGTAAATCAAGAAGAATGGGAAAAAGCTTGTCTGTATATTTTGCACAATGCTAAAGAAGTGGAGTCTTTCATTGAGGTTCACATGACGGAATTAAGAGATGCGAATCCAAGAAAAACGAGATGTGAGAAGTGGATTCAAGATGAGCACAACCGGACATTTCGGGAATGTATAAGAGAAGATTTGCATATGAAGACTGGCATTTCCTAAGACTTAATGAAGTTAGCAAGAGGACCGTCATCGATAGTTACAAGATATATATTGTACTTTGTCTATGGCTACTCATTCTACACTCGCGAAAGAGATGAGAAGCATCCCGTCCAAAATAGTGTTGTGAGCCTTCATGCCGAGTCTATGCATATTTCATCCACAAAGGACAAGAACCCAGCATACGATTCTATGATCTACTATGGGTTCATTGAAGATATTTGGGAACTTAATTATTATGGCTTGCAGATAGCACTCTTTAAATGCAAGTGGGCTGATAATAATTTTGTTTAGATTGATAGGTGACAGTGGTGGACTTTAGACGTTTGGGATACAAAAATGATCATTTCATTATGGCATCGCAAGTGGTATAAGTATTTTACACAACAGATCCCGACAATTTAAAGTTATCTTTATTTGTGTCAATGAAGCCAAAAATAATCAGGGATGACCAAGAAAATATTGAAGATTGCACCGACATTCCATTTTTCACAAACGGATTGTCACCGGTGGAGGAGATTGATGATTTGGACGATAATGCCTCACACTTGCTTCGTTTAGATTTCAAGTGGACACGTGTTGAAAAGACAAAAAAAAAAAAATTTGAAATTCTTTTTTTTTTTTTCCGTTGTATATAATTTATAAGTTGTATTAACTATGTTAATTGTGTATATTATATTATTTATATATGCCTTTGTTTGAATGAATACAAGAACATGAGTTATTGATGTGTTTATTCATGCATAACACACAGGTGTGGTCGCCTGTGGGATTATAGTTGAAAAAAAAATTATTTTAAAAAATTTCCGGTCATAATACCACGACGGTTTTTCAAAAACCGTCATGGTATCCTATATACTATGACGGTTTTTTAACTAAACTGTCATGGTAACTTTGTCGGGTATTTTTAAAAAGTGTTAAGATTTTTAAAAAATTAAAGGGGATTTTTAAAAAAAAATAATAATAAATTTGGATACCATGATGATTTTCTAGCAAAACCGTCGTGGTACATCAAGATACCACAATGGTTTTTTAGCAAAATCGTCGGGTATATTGAGATACCACGACTGTTAAAAAATCGTGGTATCTAAAGGAAAATTTTTAAAAAAATTTTGATAATTTTTTTTAAAATAAAAAAAATTAGCTACCACGATGGTTTTTTTAACCGTCGTGGTATCTCAACAAAAATTTTGAAAAATATTTCGGTATTTAAAAAAAAAATCGCTACCATGACGGTTTTTTCAAAAAAACCGTCGTGGTAGCTTTAGATACCATGACGGTTAAAAAAATCGTCGTGGTATCTCGACCAAAATTTTAAAAAAATTTTGGTATTTTTAAAAAAAATAATAAATTAGCTAACACGACGGTTTTTTGAACCGTCGTGGTTTCCAGGAAATTTAAAAATTTCCCAGAAACCGTGCGCGTGAAAATGTAGATGTAAATTTGACTCCTTATGTATAAAAACAAAATAAAAACCTCATTCATTCCACTTTCTCTCTCTCATTTTCGGAAGTCTCCCTCCATTCTCTCTCTTTGCTTGCCATGCATATCCTTACCATTCTTCAACCGGATGGAAGATGTTTCTTTCATACAAACAGCACAACCAATAGAACTCTTTGCTGAATAACCAGATAGGTTTCTACAAGCGGGAATGTCATTAATTGTCCACATCAACATTGCACGAAGTGTGAATGTCTCTTGACGGTAAACATCTCTAACTTCGATCCCCTTTTCCCATAAGTTCTTTAGATCATCAATTAGCTATGCCAAGTACACATCAATGTTATTCCCTGGTTGTTGAGGACCATAGATCAATAAAGTCAATATCAAGAACTTCTGTTTCTTGCTCAACTTCGGCGGGAGATTGTAGTTGACAAGTATGACGGGCCAAATACTATGCCTACTACTCATATTACCATGTGGGTTCATTCCGTCCGCTGACAGACTAAGACGTAGATTCCGTGATTCCGCACTAAATTCAAGATGATCAGCATAAAAAATCTTCTATTGTGGTGCATCGGCTAGATGTTTAAGCATGCCATCTTCAACATGTTTATCATGACGCCAAGTCAAATTCTTAGCATGATTGGCATTACAGAATAAACGCCGCAGATGTAGCACCGGAGGAATGCATCATAACACCTTTGCCGGCACTCCGTTGCTACTATTCGTTAGCTTCTTGCCTTTCTTCCATCTTGACTCCTTACAAACCGGGCATTCATCCAAATCCTCATACCAATTTCAGTAAAGGACGCAATCATTTGGACATGTATGAATTTTTTCATATTCTACTCCCAAAGTGCTCAATGTCTTCTTAGTTTCATATACACTAGCCTGTATTTTATTATCAACCGGTAGAACCTCTCTTAGAAATTCTAAAAGAATCGTGAAACTAGAATTTGTCCACCCTCTCGATGCCTTCATATTCCATAATTTGACCAATATGGATAATTTCATATATTTAGTGCACCCGTCGTACAACGGTATCTCGACATTATTCATCATTGCATCAAATAACTCCGGACAATGCACAACTGTTCTTCCAATTCATTAACCATATCAAACAAATTATCTCCTATATCTTCCTCAACAATAGGTTCTTTTCCTTTGTTTTTCGGTGTTAGATTCAAATATATTTCATCATGTAAGTACCATGTTTGGTACAGATAAATAATCCAACAGGCAAGTAAATGTCTTCTAACTTCATCAACTTAATGAGATCTATGATTTTCACAATCCATATAAGGACATCGAATCTTATCATTTCTCATGAGAGTTTTGACAAATGATAAAATTCTTCAACACCATCTCGATATTTTCTAGTCAATCTATTAGCCCATATCCATTTTCGATCCATTTGCAAGAACCCGGCCTAAATCCAAATTAAATATCATACAATTCATTCAATAATCAAGTTTTTGCAATTAAAACAACACATATTAAACTTTCAAAACATCTATCCTTTTCATAGATGTTATAGATTATAGATTTCATGAACAACCCACGAAATATACTCTCATATAAAATCCCTAGGATTGTTGAAAATGATTCAAAAAGCCCCATACGATATAGAAAACTATTAAAAATGTCCACTTCATCCAAAATTCTTTTATTACTATTTCTGTAAGAAGAAATATTATTTTCTACTTGTCATCTTTCTCTATATCTTCACACCTATTTTCTATATTTTATAACGCAATGTTATTTTATGTCTCTATGATACATGTATAATTTAACTAGTTAAAACTTCTATTAAAAAAAGATTAATAGTTAATTTCATAGACCAAGTAACTCTAATTTATGTTAAGATTTATTTTAATTATAAATCTAAACTGATCAAGTCAATTATAAATTATTTCGCTAGATTTAATTTCTCTTAAAAATTTCAAACTAACTAAACCAATAAAAAATAAATTGAAAATCTTTTGCTTGTTTGAATCACGTGTCTATTTTCGAAAAAGAAATTTTTCTTATTTTAAACGAGAAAAACTTTTCAATTTGAGAGTAAGATGGTGTTTGGATGTGTAAAACACTTTCTTTTTGAAAACAAAAAAAAGTTGTTTGGAATGAGAAAAATTAGTGTATAAAATAGTGTATTGTGAGAAGATTTCAAAAAATTTATATATTTTTTTTCCAAAAAGAACTGTATAAAATGAAATTGAAAGAGTTTTCATTTTTAAAAGTGAGAGAATGATGGAAAAAATTGATAAACACTCTTTTATAAAAAGATTTCTAATTTTTGAAATTGAACATGTCATACAAACGGTTTTTCCATCAAGTCAATTTCAAAAGAACGAACAAAGAAAGTAAGGCAGCGTTGTGTGTCGAATCAAAACGATTTCTCCTTTCTTTTTCTATGTTTTCTTCTCTTATGAAATTTCTAGTTTGATAGAGAGTGGTCAAACTGACCGTGAATATTTATACTTGAAGATAGACTATCCACACCGCATAAAATCTCCTTGGGTAAAGTGCAATTTTCATAAGTCAAATGTTTCATGTCATATGGAGAAACCCAAATACTCTCCTCACTTATTCGTGATAATTTATTATTAGTTTAAGTGAATCAATTACTAAGGTATCATAAAGTCATTATTCCCTTAAAATATTAGCCGATAGTTTTATCAGTGATACCAATCAATATTCAAATACAAAATTTGGCCGATAGTTTTACAATTTTAAGTCATTATCTTAATTTTAATTTAATCTTAACATATCTAAAAGTGTTAATAACTACTTCCTATTTTGTTGACACGTGCACCAAAAGTTGGGTTCCCTTTTTTCCCGTCTCTTCTCCGTGTTTCACGTTTCTTCTACCCTTTTCTTTTCCCTTACTTTTGTCCTGATTATCTGCTTCTACTTTCTCTCTCTCTCTAAACTTTTTCTTGTTTTGACCTTTTGTGCTTTTTTGTGTTTTCTTTTTAAATAAATATTCCAACATATACACTTCTGTTTGATTTCTCAATTTAAGTTAAAATTTTTAAGTTAAAATTGATTAAATTTTTAAAATTAATTATAATTTTTTTGACTTTTTAGAAAAACACAAAAATCTAACTGAAAAAGTATAATTTAGTTTGACAATTGAGTTTAATTCTAATTAAATTATACTTTTTCAGTTGGATTTTTTTTTTCTGAAAAATTAACAAAAACTATAATTAATTTTTGAAAAATCAATCAACTCAAACTTAAAAATTTTAACTCCAACTATCGAATTAAATGGATGCTAAGACTTTTCTTTTTTAATTTTCCGTATTCTTTTTTCACAGATAAGATGACCATATTGAAACATCAATTTCTTTATTATCTTTCTAACTTAATTTTCTATATAATAATTTCATTAGATATATTATTCAAAAATTTCATGAATTATTTTGATCATGGTTATTTTTTTTAATCGCAAACCGTATCCTTTTTTCTTTTAATACTAACTATTAAGCAAGTGTTTTGTGCACTAGTTGCACTCGAATGTTTTTTTTATTATTATTTATTATTTCTCTTTCCTTTCCTTCAGTTTCAACCATTCAAATCAATTATTACAACTTTGCAATTTAAATTTAAAATCTCATAACTTTACATATATAAGTTCAAATGGAATCTAACTAAACTCAAATGAACGTGAAGAGATGACCTCTAGGGACTCAAATGTTACTAAACTTTCCTGGACGGGAGCTTCATTATAGATAAGAATTTTCGCAAGCATGGAGAGGTGTAAGGAGTGCATAAACAGTTTTTTGGAGGTAAAAGAGAAAGGCCTCTGGTGAGAAAATTAAAGAAAGCTTCTAAATGTAAAGAGTTTCCCGAAGATGTCTCTGTCCACGAAACCAAAGAAGGAGACTAAAGACCAAAAGTCTTCAAAGTCTTTGGCCAAGAAATCAAAGAAAACCTCTAAAGATAAAGAGTTTCTAAAGACAAATATTAAAAAGAAGGAGATGACAATGGAAAAAACATGGGCTTGGTAAGGGACTTATGGATTGAGGCTTCCGTAGTTGCTCTTAAGACCTTTGAGAGCATAAGAAAGCTTTCACCATATATATATATATATATATATATATATATATATTTTAGAGAAGGTAAGTATGTTTCTGTATTTTCTCACCGTCTAAGATGGAGGGGTATTTATAGTGTGGGAGAACTTCTCTGCCTAACTAGCCTTTGGAGAAGCTAGTTAGCTCTCTTACCTAGAGAGGAAGAATTTTGGTTCCATTCTCACACTCAGTTACTCCTATATAGCTATTCAAGGCAATATTGAGAACTAGAAGAGATTTAAACTAATATTTGGATATAGTCAAACTTCAATTTTTAATGGAAAAAATGCATATGGGGATTGACGATCAATAAGCTTCTTTTGAAACTTTATTTTGGGTTGTCTGAGTATTTCGGGAATATACTTACCTGAGTAATGTATTTTTTATGTGATAGCCAACCATACAAGTAGATGTTGAAATATGACTGGGCATTACCTCTCTCTCTGGACAGGTCTGAAAACTTAATTTTGACTCTCTGCTTAATGAATATTTTAATGGGGTATTCAAAAAATTGGGCTTGCTGAACTAATTGAAGTGAATAAGCGAATCGGTTGCTATTCAAGATATATACTACTTGTTTTTTCCTCCATTTGTCCAACTTATTTTTTTGACTCAATGAGTTTAATAGCTCTAAGCGGTATGAGAACCACTTTAACCACAAAATAAGTGGACCTGATTATGCTCTCATAGCCAACCAAACTACAACCCACTAAAATTCCCCAAGCATGGTTTGGGCATATGTACATACCTTTTTCACGCTACGGAATAGTTATTGGATTTGGCCTTCGTTTTTGGGTCACGTGCCTTTTGAGCATCAATAGGGGGATATCTGGAAATGGTGCTTTGAAGGTTGGATTGGAAATATGTGTTTGAGAGAAAAACAATTGGAAAAGTTCTATGATATAGAAAATGTTGCAAAATTTTGAAATGAGTTCGGAAAAAAATATACAAAATAGATCTTATCTTGTTCGTCTCATCTTTACTAGTATTTTGACATAAATATCATCTTATTTCGATTTGAAATGAGAAAGTTATGGACTTTTAGGGTCCATTTGGCTTTTAGGTTTGGACTTAAGTTTTTATTCAGTTTTTGTCTTTTTCTAAAAAGTCAACAAAAAAATCTTCATTTCAAATATGTGTTCCAAATACAAGCTTAAAATTTGAGTGTTTTGAAAATGAAAAAAGAGAAAATTTGACGTGTAGTGTAGTTTCCGTTTGGATTGTCAGTTAGAGTTGAAATTTTTAAATTAGAATTGGTTGACTTTTCAAAAACTAATTATAATTTTTGTTGACTTTTCAGAAAAAGAAAAAAATCTGGTCGGAAAAGTACAGTTTAGTTAAGGTTAAACATATAAACCACACAAAGCAGTAGAGTTGAGAATTTAAAATCTAAATAGTAAACTATCACCTTGGGATATTATCCCAAACGGACACTTAAGGAGTACACCTACATAGTCTATTCTTCGAACTATTTTTTGAGTGTATTTAATGTAACAATTTAAAATATTATTTTTAAATTACAATTATTTGAATTTTCAAAAACAAATAAAAATTTTTGTCGACTTACAAAAAATCAAATATTGGATGCAAACCTATTGTTGAAATGCAAGCTTATTTATAAGTTTTGGGCCCACACGGTGTTCAACTTTGAAAGTCAATTTTGTCTTCTTGGAGTTGATATGATTCATTTTATAATATACATTATGGTCATTAATCCACAATTTTCTAAAAAGTTTAAATGTTTTAGAATTTCTGCTATCATCGGTCTGTTAAAATTCCATCAGCAATCGAGCCAGTTCAAGAATATTCTTTCTTCCAGAAGCTCTCCATGGGAAATCGCTTCCTACGCTACCCACGTATGATTTTTATGTTTTGTTGGTTTTTTAATTTAAATCGAGATACTCAGTTATGGTTTTGATTATGTTGAATTTTCACGCTTATGAATATATATAAATAGCTAGAATGTGCAGAATTTCTAAACAAAATTCATTAACAAAATATTTTAGTTATTGGGTTATTTTACATTATTCTTGCACTAGATAAAGATGTGTTTGGTAGAAATATATAGCGAAATGAATATCATTCAACATAAGTTAGATTTCCTTAATTTCTTCTTTCTAATACCCCAAATTAGATTTTTCTATAACTAGGACTGGTGAAGAAGGACAAAAAGCAGATATTTTTTTTAGAGAACGGAAGCACTTTGTTAAAAGAGCTCGTCTCTTCTTGCAAAGGCAGATGGAGATGCAACCCCATTCGGACTTACTCCGCCAAAGAATTCGAGGAAGCCACAAATTACTACATATCATGTATTGAATATGATGGATACAGTTATTGGTACAAAGGCAACTTGCATGACCGTCCCGTTTTGATCAAGAAGTACCGCTATCCTTACGAAAATGGGGCGTATCGGGACATCGTGATAAGTTCGCAAATGAGCAGCCACAAAAATGTTCTTAAGCTATTAGGGTGCTGCCTGGAGTTTCCTCATCCGGCCTTAGTTTTTGAATATGCGGAAAATGGACATCTCAATTCGACGGGAGGCATTCATTCTAACGGTTCATCACTATCTTGGAAGATGAGATTGGTTGCGAAAGATATTGCTAACGCAATTACGTACCTCCACACAGCATTTCATAGGCCTATAATTCATAGGGATATCAATCCTTCGAGCATCTTTCTGGATAAATACTACAATCCCAAATTATGTAACTTCTCTCATTCTATAACGATTCCTGAAGGAGAAACAAAAGTGGAAGACCATGTGTGTGGGACTCGTGGATTCGTCGACCCTGATTATGCCGAGACATTATTCATTACAGAGCATACTGACGTTTACAACTTTGGAATCTTGTTACTTGTCTTTCTAACGGGACAAAGTGCTATTAGTGTCAAAAGAATGGAAAACGAACAACATATATATGATTATATAACAGAGTTGATTGAAAAAGAACGACGCTATGAAACTGTGGATCCAAAAATATTGGAAGGCGACATTGGCGAAGAGTAGCAACTACAATTGCAAGCTCTCTTAGAATTGGCATTAAAATGCACTAAAAGAAAAAGACAAGATAGGCCACTTATGATTGATGTGGCCAAAGAACTTGTTAGGATTGAGAAATCTATACATTGTCCCTCCAGGTTAGTTTAGCCCAGTCACTCACACACACACACAAACACGCACACATACATACATATATATATATATATATATATATATAACTTGAGACACTGGGTTCGTAATTTTGTACATGGTACGCAATTGTTTGTTGCCAATTAATTATTTGTTCAAATGCCTAGGAAATCAATTTATGAATTGCAATTTTTGCAGCATTCGTTTTGCGGTTTATTGTTGTGTAACGAATGAATTTGTTACTGTTATTTTGTTTATGTCTTATGTAAATTCTGGGGTGAATTGATAAGTTTATTGCTTCTAGATTATTGTCTCAGTTATAATAATCTCAAGTTTTTTTTTTAATCTCTAATTAGAAAAGTCAAAAATCAAGATAATATATATTATCAAAATTATCCCTGATCAGTCAAAAAAGTAATCTACAAGATAACCACTAGTAATCTACCAGATGCTATCGAAATAAACATTGACCACTGATAGTCTCCAGTTGCTGACGTTAGTTTTTGGCCCTCAGAGAGTATTCTAATAATTACTTTTCATAATTTTCCAGTTTATATTTCATTTTTAACGCAAAATACTCAATCATGATCTCATACGTCTGTTTCTAAAAGATATTATGGTAGATTATTTTTGATAATCTATCATGCTAATTTTCATTTTCAACACAAAAAGATTAGCTGTCTTTATTACCAATAATCAGAAGGTCTTCTGATAAATTATTGTTGATAATCTACCAATGTAATATGATCGGATTACTAGAGAGTATTCTTATAATGACCCAAGTTTTCCGACCGTTATTTAGCTTGATTAAACTTGATCACTAACTTTATTCACAAATTTTATTATTTTTTTAATTAAACAGATTTCAAACACTATCGAAGTAAGAATTAAAGTCATTTTAGCAAGCAATCGAGTAATAATCTTAGTGCGAAACGAAAAGACGGATTTTTTTAAAGCATACACTACTTAGCAAATATTTAGATTTTAACAGGATCGGATTTCGGGATGTGATCAGAGTCGGGTTTTGGGACCGAGGTCAGGACGGGAGTCAGGTATTGAGACGAGGCTCGGAGTTGTGTTTTGATATAGAAATCGGGCTTCAAGATAGGGTGAGGTTTCAGGATCATGGTTAGGGTCAGGTTTTAGAATGAGGTTGGGGTCAGGTTTTTGAACAATAGTCAGGATTAGGAATTTCGAAACTCGATCCCCTCTCATGCCCCTGCACTCATCTCAAACCCCGAACCTGACCCCTGATTCTGAAACCAAAACATGGTCCCGAAACTCGACCCTCATCCATCCCAAAACTTGACCCTGAGTCTGATATCGAAACATATAATCCTAGCCTTCATCTCGAAACCCGACCATGACCATATATGGTCATGAATATTGATCCCAGTCCCCATCCCAAAAGCCGACCTATCCTAGATCTCAAAACCCGATGCATTGTATAATATAGACATTGGTTTGTAGATAAAGAGTGAAGCATTGGATTTAGAATCAACAATACCATTGGATAATAGAAATTGTTGAAGCTCATTGTACCACGCTTGTGGTGCTAGTTTAAGACCGTAAAGTGCCTTTTTAAGGTGACAAACATGAGTTGGTTGGTGTTGATCGACGAAGGACGGAGGTCGAGCCATGTAGACATTTTCTTCAAGATGGTTGTGCAAGAAAGCATTGTTAACGTAACTGCAAGGCTTGTTGTGAGACGTATCATAGTTGGCTTGATGACTAGGCTAAAAGTATCATTGTAGTCGACACCTAGTCGTCGATGAAAACCTTTTGCAACAAGTCCTATTTTGTAGCAGTCAATGGTTCCATCCGGATGACACTTGATGTGGAACACCAATTTGCAATCCACAAGATTGTAAGATAGGTGAAAAGGAATGAGGTCCCATGTACCACTGTGAATAAGGGCGTTGAGCTCTTCAGACATTGCTTTTTGACGTTGAGGAGACTCGAGAGCTTGGGTGACACATGTGTATTCACGAGGTAGGGTATAGTAGTGGAGGTGGTGTGGAGAGAGTATTTTTGGTCTGGTTTGGAAATGTCATTTAATGGGACAAATATGCGTGCCTAGCTTATCAACTTAAATATTTTCTGGCAATGTCCTCTATTTGGCTTCATATCAGAAATCGTTCTATTGTTTTGCTATGAATGCATTTGGATTATTGGGAGTCACTCAAGAGTTAATTTTTGGAACGAAAAATACGATCGGATACCCAAGTACTTCTTGTCTGCACCCCCTTGAGAACTTGCCTGTTGATGCTAAGGTTTGTGATTTTAATTAATAACAAGTGGATTCCGGCACTGTCTTTATGCACTTTTTCCCAAATATTATGGTCAATGTAATTAATGTGGTGATTGTGGAAGACACTAAAGATGAGCTATAATGGAATTAAACAAAGCTCCTCATCTTGCTGCAGAGGAATTTCCTGCACTTATAGATGTTTTTGCAATGGCTGCTTTGCTAGACCACTCGGTGTCTTTTTTGCGTTTGAAGCAGAACTTATGGAAATTATCACAGCCATGGCATATGCTTAAGGTTTATGGAATTTTCTATGAGTGGAGTGTGACCCTTCTTAAGTTGTGGGCCTGCTTCACACAAGGAATAGGCATATTATATGCCGATTTCTGGCAAGATGGAAAGGCCATTAATTTTCTTGACAAAATCACTTTTCGGGTATACAGAAAAGGAAATCAAATCGTAGACAAACTTGCTTCGAAAGCAATTCATACTGACGAGGATGCTTGGTGGTTTAACGCTCCATATTATTGTTTCCTATTAATTCATGACAACGATTTGGCGAGGTTGTAGGATTATAGCTTATATTATTAGCCTATATTTTAAGTAAATATGTATTCTTTTTTCCATCTAGCCTTTTTCTTGATATGTTTTCGGCTTTATAATGAGGCAAAATTTGAAGGCTACTTCTAAAAAAAGAGTTATGGCTCAATTCTATTAAGCTGCTTTTCAACTTCTTTTCTTTTTTTATTTTTATTTTTATTTTTTATTTTTTTCTGAGATGTAATATGCTTTTGTACCTTAGTTAATTTCTTTCTTTAGTTGTTTATTATCCCTATGTAAACGAATTTTTATTTTGTTTTCCTTATTAATGGCATTAGTGGAATGAGAAAGTGACGAGGGTACTAAATGAGTGCTGATATAATTTAGATGTCTTGGTACACATACTAATTCTTATTTCTACAATTCATGATTAAAAGAGAGAGGTTGAAAAGATAGAGAAGCCTAGGTCTAAGATGGAGCATAAAAAAATATCTACGGTAGAAATAAAATTGTAACATGCTCTTTAATAAAAATTATAATAGATTATGTAATATATTATTATTAAGCGGTCAATATTAAGCTATTTACTACAATTTCTCCGATTTTTGTTTGGCTTGGGCTTCCCAAGTTTGAGGGATCTTGAATACCAACTTGATTAACCAGAAAATATAGTAAACAACATTTAATTAATCAAGATAAAATAAATAAAGAATATATTTATTAAACTGTTTAAATAAGTAACATATTTATCAGTAAATATACTTACAAATAACTTACATACTATGTAAACAATTTGTTTACTAATTAAAAAAATTCCTTTTTTTAAATATGCTTTTAATTTTAATAGTTTCATAAATATGCTACTTTTTTTAAAAAACTTTCACAAATATGATATTTATCAGTTTCTCAGCAGTATTATTAGGGAATGCTACTTGTGAGTAGCTCAAATGATTGGGTGCTTGAGTATAAGTGTGTAATTCAGGATTCAAATTCTAAACATTTCATTTATTTATAAAAATAAATTAAAAAGAATATTATTGAGGAATCAAACATAGCTTATACGGTAGTGCTATATATATATATATATATATATATTGTTAAATAAAGGATCTAGTGATGGCTCCGTCATTTTCCATTTTTAAGAGTCCACACAGGATTCCCAATTTTTTTTTAATTAATGATTTGGTGCTATATACAGCCATGGATTAACATAAGAGCCGGGAGGACACGTGCCCCCCCTAAAATTCTTGAAAAACATTTTGTTCCATACTGTAGGTAAGGTTTGTGCTTACTTGTCTTATTTGCTTAAACTTTGGGAATTATAACTCTTGCAATGTAAATTCGAGAAATTATCCTGATTTAACGATACTTCGTCATTAGAGTAAATCATGATTTTATATATATTTTTTTATTTTTTATAAATTAAGGTGAACTTAATTTACTTACATCATAACTAACCTTAATAATTAATTCATATTAATTATTAAGTCTATTAATTATTAAGTGTAAAAGAAAGTTTCACTAATTATCATTAATTTAATTTAATTGATTAATTAATCAATTAATTAAATAAATAAATAATTAATTAATTAATTAATTAGGTAATCCTTCGATTGGGAAATGATAAATCAATTATATAATTTTTATTGACTAATTAGTAATTATATCCTCAATAATTAATTATGTTTTTTAAATATTATTTCTCATTTATTAATTAATAATTAATAATTATGTTAGTTGTTACCATTAATTAAGCTTTAACTGATCATCCATTATTATATTAATAATCATATTAATTATTAATGATTAATTAATCTCTAATTAATCATGTATTTTAATTATGTAATTACTCAACATAATAATCTTGCTTACACAATTAATAATCACTTATTATCTCTTATAATTAATTAATTACTTTATTAATTACTAATTAACTTTCTTAGAATAATTACATTTTGTTATATATTCATTAGTTTATTTATTTATTTCTTAATTAATTAATCAATCTATATCACCTTGGTGATAAGGAGTCACCTAAGTGAATACGCTTAATTGGGTTGTCTTCAATCTAGTATTGGGCTTATAAGGCTCAATCTTATTAGTTATAATCATTTAGTTGGGTTAAGGTAGTCTCTTGATATATGTCTAGTTATTCTCTAGTTTACTTCATCTTAGTTCATCTAAAAACTTGTGATTCAACTTTATAAAGTTAGAGTTATTTATATTATTTGATCATACACTGAATACCAACTCATTTTATCATAAGTTCATATATTATGACTTACTCTTATGTCACATTTTTAATGTTTAATCATTTTATCATTGTGAGATTTTAATCCATAAGATTTATTTAAATTTGTGTATAATTCTGTTTTGGATACATGATGACTCTTTGGAGAGAAATTTGCCAAAATGACCTAACAACAAACTGAAATTAGCAAAATGACTTTCCTATTTATTTTGAATTTTTTTTATTCCAAAATGCTGATTGTGTAAATAAAAATTTTTTAATTAAAAAATTAGATTAAAATCAAAGTTTTGAATAAAAGAATATACTCTGGGCATTGCATCTGGGACTTCTTCTTCTTCTTCTTCTCTTCGTGGAAACCGAACCTGTGGGCACCCAAATTCTTCAAATTTTCTCCTCTTCCTCGAACTTGGCTCTCGAGCTTTTCCCTTCCCTTCGTTCCTCTTCTTCTTCTTCTTCTTCTTCTTCTTCCTCATTCCCTCCCCCAAAAAGAGTCTCCCCAAATCTTCTTCTTCTTCTTCTTCCGCTTCTTCCCCTCCGACCACCACAAGCTCCGCCGCCACCTCGAACTTGCCTCTTCTTCCCTTCCTTCCTTCCTCCGGTTCTTCTTCTTCTTCCTCGTTCCCTCCCCCAAAAGAGTCTCCCCAAATCCGCCGCCTCCACGACCGGCGCCGCCGCCAACCTAAACGTCGCCGTCGAAGATCCGAAGACCGCGCCACAAGCTCCGACGACGCCTTCTTCTTCCTCTTCTTCCCCTCCGACCACCACAAGCTCCGCCGCCAGCTCCTTTACCGCCAGCTAGTGATGCGAAGTTATCTGAGAAGTCAAAGTGCAGAAGTCCTGTTAATCCTCAATTGATCACCATTCGTCGTATTGGCATCACTCCAGTTTTCCTAGTTCCCTTGAGTGGCTCGCTTGATGCTGATATAATTGCCCTAAGTGACCGACCTTGGTAAGAAATCATTATGAAAAAAAAAAACATGTGATGTCGATATTCTATCCTAAACATGAAAGCATAGTGATACATTGTCCCATTTAAGAAGCAGCTAATAGAAAAGATGACGTTCCAAGTTGTGAAAAAGAAGACAAAAATTGTGAAAAACTTGTATAATCAAACTATCTTCTTATTTTGTACTAGCTGATTTAAATTGATGACCTATCTAAGGTGTAATCAATATATGCAGACAACAATGCCGCTCAGATAACAGACTTAAAATAAATTCATTGGCAGAATGTTAAGAACCCTATTGGCACCTCATTTGATCGTTGCTTGGAGGCCATGAGATCTGCTGAGATATTAACCAACTCGTTTCAGGTTAAATTTTATGTTTTTTTGTTTATATCGGAATGTCCAGTTAATCATTATTTTTCCGTTGATTGTTCCTTCAGTTTACAGTCCGACCTACATTGAATCCTTCATCCAAGGAGAGGCAACGAGAATATTATTTGCGAATGGAAAGACGAGAGGACTACAGTGATGATGTCATTGATGGCTTGACGAAGTTATTAGATGGAGATGTCATCCTGTGTAGCGCTGCCGATTGCGATAAGAGAAATAATGAACTTAGATCAAGTCACATCTCACGTGATCCTGCTATGCACTCAAGGTCTTTCCCCGTCAGTTCGGCCCATGAGCAGATGATTAGATCCTCTACCCCCGTGGTCTACCACCAACAACACCCGACGCCTACAAGTCCCACCTCTCTTGATCCTGCTACAGCCTCGAGGTCCTTCCCAGCCATACCGACTCATGAGCAAATTCGAGCCTCTACCTCCAGAGACGGGCAAACGCATGGCCTGACGCCTACATTCTCAACCCATTTTCACCCCCTGACAGACAGCGCGATGCCCACAGCCTCAACTCCTACTTTAGAGTCATTGATGCATTATTTTGACCGTCGTATAGGCGAGCACGAAACGCTGATCAAATCAATGTTAGCCAATCACGAGGCGGTAATGATACAGAAGATGGAGGAAAATAATAAGGCGATTATGGAAAAAATAGAGGCTGCTATAGCCATGCATAAGGAGGCATGTAGTGGCGGGGTGAATGTTGAGTTCGAGCGGGAGTTATCCCGAGGTGTAGATACTAGATACAGTGGGGGTGATAATTTCGATTGCCAACAACATCCCTTACAAGACGAACAAATCAGATATGGTGGCGAATATACCCATGACAGGGTAGTTGATATGCAAGCCGATGCCAATATTGAAAATGTAAAAAAGAACGAGGGCCGGCCGGAGAGGCAGCGAAAAAGAGCGGCAGTCTTACTATCACCTTATGTAGTTCAGTTACCAAAAAAGATTCAGCACTTGAGTCCGGATGCTCAAAAAAAGAAGGAAACTGCTTGTAAACCAACAAAAACACTTTAAGTAATCAACAAGTTTAGTTGAAATCAGTACTTTGAGTAACAATATGGTTATATAAGAATATGTAAAGACTATATTATTGATAATATTTTGGGTTTTAACGCGTTAATGTTAATTGTCATTATTATTGATCATGAAAATGAAATGTGTATAATCAGGAACTACCACAAATATAACGGGAACAACCATTGAACTGTCACCTAACAACCATCTGATTGTTCCTTTTAAAAAAACGACCATACGAAAATTTGTGTTCTGTTTGTTGTATTTGTTTTCGTTTATGTTTTTTTTTTGTTGTGAATGTTAAATGTTTGATATATCATTTATTAGTTTTTTTAAAGAGCAAAGAAACTGACTAGATGAAATCAACATTTTTTTTAATGTTTGTGGTTGTTCCGTCACATTGAAGGCCAATAATACTTCATGTTGCGTGATGGTATGCTTTTTTTTTTTTTTTTTTAAAGTCTACGTTTTGACGGAACGACCATACGGTCGTTCCGTCAAAAAGGTTGGTCGTTCCGTCACATTAAAGTCCAATAATACTTATTATTTCGTGATGGTATGTTTTTTTTTTTTTTTTGCAAACAAAAAAAAAACATTTACTCTGTGTTGACGGAACGACCATACGGTCGTTCCGTCAAAAAGAGTGGTCGTTCCTGAACTTTTGTGGTCGTTCCGTCACATTAAAGTCTAATAATACTTAATGTCACGAGATGGTATGGTTTTTTCCCCAAAAAAAAAAAAAAAAAAAAAAAAAACTCTACGTTTCAACGGAACGACCGTCGTCAAAAACGTGGTCGTTCCTAAACTTTTGTGGTCGTTCCGTCACATTAAGGTCTAATAATACTTAATGTCACATGATGGTATAGTTTTTTTCCAAAAAAAAAAAAAAACTCTACGTGCCATCATCCATTGACATGTTTTATAAATGATATTCATAAGTGTTTGTGAGAGACTCATTATTCATTACCACAAATATTTTTTAGTTTTTTTTTTTTTGGGAAAAAAACCATACCATCACGTGACATTAAGTATTATTAGACTTTAATGTGACGGAACGACCACAAAAGTTCAGGAACGACCACATTTTTTGACGGAACGACCGTATGGTCGTTCCGTTGAAACGTAGTTTTTTTTTTTTGGGAAAAAAACCATACCATCACGTGACATTAAGTATTATTAGACTTTAATGTGACGGAACGACCACAAAAGTTCAGGAACGACCACGTTTTTTGACGGAACGACCGTATGGTCGTTCCGTTGAAACATAGAGTTTTTTTTTTTTTTTTTGGGAAAAAAACCATACCATCACGTGACATTAAGTATTATTAGACTTTAATGTGACGGAACGACCACAAAAGTTCAGGAACGACCACGTTTTTTGACGGAACGACCGTATGGTCGTTCCGTTGAAACGTAGAGTTTTTTTTTTTTTTTTTTTTTTTGGGAAAAAAACCATACCATCACGTGACATTAAGTATTATTAGACTTGCAACAAATGAGATTTCTTCATTGATCCGACACCCAAAGTAGTCATCATGGAAGCCTAGTGCATCACCACCATTACTGTTCATATCATCATCACCACGAACACATATTGCTTTTCCTTTATCGCATTTTTCTTTTATTATAACATGTAAAATCATTGCTCGTTTTTTATTGTACAAAAACATAAGATCTGTAATTTCTGAATCGTTGCAAATGAGAGTTGGTGAAGTAGTGTCACTAAATATGTCACCGACAGGTTTATGTGTTATCTCAATTGCATACATACTTCGGTCAACACTTGTTTTGTCGTAGATTATCTCTTCCAATTCCAAAAACTTGATACTCCTATCAACCACAAAGCCCTTGCTCATACCAACTCCGAACCACCTCCAAATTCCGCCATCCACCTTTTCCCACTTTCCATTATACTCCACGACAATGTAGATCTGACTCATACCTATCATAGATTTTGACATTATCAATTAACAAACAATATAAAGCATACAACTACAAATTTTACATCAATACAAAAAAAAAAATAAAAAAAAAACCCACCACAACCTCATCGGTAACCACCTCCCCACCTCCCATAATCAAACACAACAAATCTCAAAGATAACCGACATCATAAGTGTTACAGTCAGAAACTTTTTGCTTCAACTTCCATATGTGCATTGTTAAAAAACTTTAACGACTTGCTGTAGACAATATTCTTTTTCTGATGAGTCTTTGTTTAGTGTATTTCAATTACATGATTGTACTGAAACCATATTTTTGTTTTTCGGAGTTCTGCTAAGGATATCTGTAAGCTTTTTTCTGATATAGTTTTATTGTTTCATTCATTCAGGTCACTCAAATTCGAACCAAGAAAGGACTTACAAAGGTCTTTTACAATGTCGGATTGTGAGTATTTTGGTGCTTTGTATTTTTTTTCGGTAATGCGGAAATGAACTGTTGTTCAACCAATATTCATTAATGATGCCAGTATGACTAATATTTCTATCACTTGCTAATCCAAAGAGGTTATGTAAAAAAAAATGTGAACCGTGAGAGACTAAACCAATGCAAACCAGAATTACCTACGAACTTGCTGGATCAAAGCCGAAGAGGAACCTCGAACTCGTAATCGAAATGAGTTGTGAGGCGTCGCCGGCGACGGAGGTCCCTTGCCGGGCGGAATGAGGCTGGGAGAAAGCTCGTTCTCTGGTGGTGGGGCTTGGGGTTTGGCAGAGTGGAAATGGGAGCGAAGAACGGTCGTGGAAATGGGTTTTTGCTTCTTTATCTTTTCTCTGGTGGTGGGGTTCGGTTTCGGCTTTGGCAGAACTCTGAATATTTTGTTTGGTTTGGACGAAGAAGAAGAAGAAGAAGAAGAAGAAGAAGAAGAAGAATAAGAATGGTAGCTTTGGACGAATATGCAGAGACTCCTTGTTCAAAGCCCAGAAGACCGAAGACCGAAGAAGAAGAAGAAGAAGAAATGAGAATCGGCAGAACAAGAGAACTCACTGAAGAAAGAGAGCTGCTGGTAGGAAACCCAGACAAAGAAAAAGAAAATAAAATGAAAAAAGGGGGGAGGATGAGGAAGAGAAGATGATCGACAGAGCAAGAGGTTATTTTGCTTTTCAGTTGTAGAATTTCTTTTTTGTTTTTTAGTTTTTTTTTAACCATATATTAATATCTTTTCTTTTTACATTATTTTTACAAACAAAAGTCATTTTGCTAATTAAAATTTTTTAAAGGTTATTTTGCAAAATAAAGAAAGTCAAAAGGTTATTTTGCTAAAGGACTCCTCTTTGGAATACTTAAAGTATCTAGTCTATCCTTATAATTTATTTGCCAAAATCTTAGGTGTTTTAAACATTACTATGGACGTTTTAATTAGTGTCTCATAGTAAAATCTCAGTTTATTAGATTTCAATCAACGTTATGTGATTTATTAAAATTATGTACTTATCCATTTTAAACATATGATAGCTCATTTTAAAACTTAAGATGTCTACTTTACAATCATAATTTTCTTAAGCTTTGGAGTTTTATATGCCGTATAATGAGGTTTTGTTACTGTTGGTCTCATGTATGTACCATAAGCCCAAATTTGTGGTTAAATTTAGAAAAATCATAACAATTAACTTACAAGTCCAAATAAAGCAAAAGATATGTCATTGAAAAGATTATAATATCTAGTTTATGCATCAAAAACAGGTTTACAAAAAATTATGGTTTGCTAACCCAAAACGTACAAAATTTGTGGCTGGTATATGGTCCTAGTAAAACCTCTCAGTTCATAGTCTTAAATTGTAAAATTCACCAAAATGGCATATTTACCTATTTGAGGTGTAAGATACCTTGTTGGAAAGCTTAAAGAATCTAATTTTTAGATCTATAATTACAATCCAAAATTTCAAGATTAAGGGGTTCGGATTTCAAAAAACCCATGGCTAGATTATACCCCAGGGGTTCTTTTTCCTTCTACTTTTGTGTCACAAATTCAAATGCACATAAATTTAAACATACATAAGTAAACTAAGTGATTTAGAAGCCTAAAATGAAAATTATCCTATGTAGAATCTTATCATATAATTTATCTTTTACACCGAAGCTTTTAATGCCATATTATCACAACAACCATAAGCTCTAATAAAATTCGTAGATCTTACCAAAATACTCCGGGGATCCTTTAAGATCTCGGACCTCCAAAGTTTTTCTCAAATCCATTTCCTGTGTAAGAAGGAGCCTACCATTAAGATTATAACTATATAACATGCTTTAGTTTTCTAAAAATGACCAAAACACATAGAGAACTACTAGGTTATCTCTAGTAACACATCCTCTAGCTCTACTTCACACTTCTTTGAACTTGGTAATGGGCTTGCTTGGAGCCTTAAAATGGAGAGAGGAGGATGGTAGAGGGATATTGGAGATGGAGAATACTATTGGTGGTTTTTGAGCTTGGTGCGGGCTAGAGAAGCTAGGTTTTGGAGCTTAACTTGTGTGAGAATGAAATGAGATGTTAGGGTTTATTTTCAGCCAATATGTATCTTAAATGGGATTGTCTTTTGAGGGGTAAAAGTAGAAAATGATGGTTGATTTCCTCCTTGGATTGTCGTCACTTTGAGGGGAGGGTTGGTTTGAAAATTTTGCTCTGCAAAGTGGAAGACAAATGGTTCCTTTCATCTTGTACAACCATGTCATACATAAATACTTGCTTCTTGTCATTTTTTCCTAAATTAACCATACCGATTCTTACTTGTGTTTGTATGCATGCACAACACACCACTTTCACCTTAATTCAAACCTCATCTTCCTTGTTTGACTAGAAATCCGGATCTCCTTCTAACTCTCCCATTTTTATTTTTGTTTTTCTTTCTTCTAATTTTCTATCCATTGATTAAGGGATCTCACCCATTTGATCATCCACCACACCAATCCCTGGCATAATATCTCATTGGTCACTTAGTATCCAAAACTTGGCCATTGATTTGCATAGGATCCTATCACTTGCAATCTATGCCATTGATTTCTATGCTAATCCCAATTCTTGATCAATCCTCCACCTTTGAATATACTCCTAATCAATCTTAGCCATTCATCTATTACCTATGTGACAAATTAATTTTCCCAATCACACTCTTAACACTTAAACAGTGATTTGACCAAAATAAATACTAAGGTCATCAAATTGACCTACTGATAATAGTTGTGGTTCTTTTCTAAAAATTAACATTGATCCCTCTAATATGACACGATAAATTCTTCATATAAATTTATATATCGTTCGATTTATTTTCTATGTATCTATAATTTCTTATTTAAATAGAGAAACTTGACATTATTAGATCATCGACATCATCATGCTAATGCTACTTATAAAATAATTCATGATCTTGAAATTAGATATTCATCAAAATAATTTATTAGAAGTATATTAATTAAGGAAATCATGATAATAATTCATGAAATTAAGTTTATAAATTTCGAAGACGTGACAATAGGTTGAAGAGTGCGGGAATTATGCAGCAGAAAAAAAAATTTAATAAAACAAGCAAACAAACACCCCCCAACCCACCCCCCCCCCCCCCCCCCCCCCCCCCCCAACACAGAAAACAAACAAACAAATTGGAATTGCGAAGAAGGAAAAAAGAAAAGAAAAGAAAAGAAAGAAAAAGTAACACCGTCGAACAGACTCGAGTCAGTCAATTCGTTAGACTTCCTTTGATTTTCTTTCATTTTATTGTATGAACATGATCCAAACCTCACGTTTTGTTGACTATCCTGTCTTTATTGGCCGGCTTTGTAATTCTTTTTCTATCTTTTAATGGAGAAAATATACAAATACTTTTTAAAGTCTTTGAACAGTGCTCTAATGTCACCGAAATATATTAGGACTTTTGGTCACCAAGAGTTTTCAAAGTCTTCTTTTCCTTTGCGTTTTCGGCGCTTATTTATTATTATTATTATTTTTCAGCTTCATTTTCGTTCGAAGTCCTCCATGGAAGGACTTGGCGTTCGGGTTAGACAGCTTGTAGAAAAGCTACGACAAAGCCTATGCAAGTCGAGTACGTATGGCGTTATTTCTTCTCCTTCATCATCATCAATTTTATGTTTGATACAAAGTCGATATAAAAACGATATGTGATAAGTTGTTTTACTTTATCCTACAGTAAATGATGCTCTTTTAAACCCCTTTCTTTTTTCTTTTTTCTTTTTCTTTTTTTTTTAATTATTTTTTTTGGTGACAAATTTTAGGTTTGAAATATAAATAGAGGGTAGAGGAAGAGAAAGAACAGAGAGATGGGTTTTGGTAAATTCAGCCCCAATTGAGCATAGCTATATCAATTCATATATTTACAGCCAGCTTTACATCAGAAAGGGAAAAAGAAAGAGTACACGTGGATGCTAATTACACAACAAGAAATAGCAAAAGGAAACCCTACAATCTAAAGTAATTTACACAAATGTTCTTGAGCAAATACATGGTCTGATAGTTAATTTGAGACTTGTCAAAAGAATATTTTCGGTTTTAAATTCAAAATGACAAGTAAATGAATAAATCAATAGTATTTGTTATGTTAAGTTCCCCACCAAATTTATGACAAATTTGATTTCAAAGTAGAATATATTGCATAAGAAAACGATTTTTTTTTTAATCTTATGTTAAATTTTGACATTCGATTAGAAATTTGGAATTTTATTGAAATCAAATTTGACATATTTTATATTTTTTTCCTTGTAAATTGTTTGCAAGGTTCATTGAAGAAAGAAAGAGAGAGATTGCTTATAAGGAACGGTAGCGTATTGTTGGAGGAGATGATAACTTCTTGCAAAGATAAATGCCGATGTAACCCTATTCGGAACTTCTCCGCTAATGAAGTTCTGGAAGCCACGAATCATTTTGAATCCTATTTCCATGATTCTTTATGCTACAAGTGGTACAATGGCACTCTGGAGGATCGCCCGGTTCTAGTCAAGAAATACGAGTGCGAGTTCGAGGATAGAGGATATCGCGATATTGCCATAAGTTCGCAAATGAGCTGCCACAAATATGTTCTTAAGCTGCTTGGATGCTGCTTGGAATTCTCATGTCCGGTATTAGTTTACGAGTATGCACGCCATGGACCTCTGGACAGTGTAGGAATCATCGGTTTCGGTTCTCAAGGTTTATCGTTATCTTGGAAGATTAGGTTGAAAGTTGCAAAAAATATTGCTAATGTAATAACGTACCTCCATACCGAATTTCCTAGGCCTATAATCTATAGAGATTTAAATCTTTCAAATATCTTTTTGGACAAGGATTTTGTTCCAAAATTGTGTAATTTCGGTTTCTCCATTACAATTCCCGAGGGTGAAAATCATGTTCAAGATATAGTTATAGGGACATACGGGTTCGCAGAACCCGAATATGTTCGTGCAGGGTTTATTACAGAGCATACTGACGTTTACAGCTTGGGGGTTTCTCTTCTGGTCCTTGTAACTGGACAAAAAGCTGTAATACGAGATTAGACCGCCGAAGGGTGAAGATAATATTGGAAAATATGTGTCAAACTTCGTGAAAAATGGACGGTTCGATGAAATCATGGATCCGAAAATTTGGGAACATGAAGGAGGAATCCACGAAGAGAAGCGACTACAATTGCGAGCATTCCTCGAACTGGTATTGAGATGCATTGAAGAAAGAAGAGAAGATAGGCCGTTAATGATTGATGTGGCGAAAGAACTCGTAAAGATTGAGAGGAACACTCGTTAGTGTAGCTTTTTAAAATTAGACTTCCCCAGTTCGTTTCGTACTCTGTTTCGAGCGTGTGTCTGCTAGATTGTTCGTTCAAGTTGTAATTCTTAATTGACGAATTTAGGAAAGCAGTAAAATGTTATTTTCTTAAACTAAAGTGTAAGCTTTAATCAAGTACAACCTCATCTTTTTTCTTTTTTGGTTGTTTTCATTTAGTTTTGTGTAAGGTTGATTCTTGTTGTCTTTTTTTATTTTCTTGTTTTGTTAGCTCATCAGGATGGATTATGAACTTTTTTGTTTTTGTACGTATCTTTGTAAGATTTTAGTGTTAGGGGTTAAGTATAAGATTAGCTTCCGATCAATACTAACCCAGTTGGAATGTGCTAAATTTCTATGATATTAATTCCCTTTTTCTCTTCGCTAAAAGAAAAAAAAAAAAAATCCGGAAACATCGCTTTGATTACCAATGTAAATGTCAATCCTCTATTTAGCATAGCTCATGTAAAATGGCATATTTTACATTTTGTTCTATTTTGTGGTGCATTTTTTTTTTTTCCCTCCCTTCTAAAAGAAAAATGTTATAGGAAGAGAGATTGAAGTGCTCAAATAACTCCATAATCACTTGAAGCCTTGGCAGATCCACATAATATATGCCACACATTTTCTTGTCATGTACCTCAACTAATGTGATCGGAGAGACTCGAACTCAAATTGTGTGTGATGAAGACAAGCATCCTACCAACATATCTGATAGCAAGTTGGCACATCTTGCTACTTTAAATGTTATATATCTATATTTTGTTGTAATTTTTAACTTTAGAACTTGTGAAGGAAATTTTTCTTTTAAAGGAGAAATGTATAAATTAAAAATAATAATGTCGTAAAAATTAAGTGAAAAAATAAACAAATCAACTAATAGAAATTAAAGAGTCTTTCAAAAAAATAGAGAGTATGAAAGGGATAAAAACGCGTACAGATGTCCACTTACGACCATTTAGTCCAGAGGTCCTACTTCAAAACGTTCTTTAAGGTTTGGAAAATTGGAAATGTCCTTGGTTTCTTCTTTCGTGTGATAGTCTTGCTTGTTTCTTCTTAGAAATTCACGGATGTTGACTTATGGAGCGTTTGGAAATATGGTAAATTATATATAATGCAACATAATATGTGTTTGGATATCTCATGTATTCTATTTAAATATAAATACACTTAAACAGTAAATCAATTCAAAACACTATTTATCAATTCATTTTATTTTTTAATATACTTTTACCGATCATATTACATGCTCGTTCTCTTACAAATACACATTAGAATGACTATTTAAAGATAAACAACATAGACACATATTATATTTGAATAAAATATATGAATGAGATATCCAAATGCATATAGTATTTATAGAGTAATGTTAGAGATACCTACTCTAACCCGTACATTTTTAATATCAACTCTCGTGTCATCTTTTCCTTGATAGAAGCAATTAAATGATGTGCTAATATTTTAACCACTTATCAATTAAATAATAACAACTTACCACATAAATTAGTACTCAAAAGTTGATATTAAAGTTGGTGTTCTTAGCATTTTTTTTTTTTTTTTTTGTATCTTACATTTAAATAAAATAAAATTTGAATGTGTATTCTAAACCAATCATATAAAACTAAAAAAAAAAAAAAAAAAAAGTCATCGTTCTCTTTTGAAAAGAATTTATAAAAAAAAAGGAAATTTATCAAGGCTGTTTTCATAGTTGGTCTTTAAATTGAAACTTTGTTTCCTTTCAATTAAGGCATTAAAAATTTCCTCAAAACTTGAAATTGAACCTTGCATTTCAATTTTCCCTTGTTTTGATTTTTTTTTTTTAATAAAAAAAAGGTTTTGCAAGTATTTTTCCATGAATTCCAAGCCAGTTTTATGCAAGAAGCTCTCCATGAAATACTGCTTCCTTGGTCACTCAGGTACGATATATATTCTAAAAACCTATGCTTTTCCTTGATACTTTTTTTTTTTTTAAATATTTCTGAAGAAACATAACAACATTAAAGTAATTTTCATGTAGCTGTTGGTATTCTAAAGACTCATAGCACTACAAGTTTTACTTTTTGATAAGTAGCACTGCAAGTTTTATTAATATTCCTTATAGTAAATCTTCCAAAACTTTCATATTAAAATCATCTTCAACATTCTTTTCACCTTAAAAAAAAAAAAAACATAAATTGATAAAAACAAAGGAGAAATTTTGAGCAGAATCTGGATTTCAATTTTTTTTTTCAATAACCTCAGTAAAAGTGTGCAAAATTTTTCTAGGACGGGTCGAGGATGAGGTTGCAATAGAAAAGGAAAAAAAAAAAGGACAGGTTTTTCTTAGAGAACGGAAGCAATCTTTTAGAGGAGCTGATATCTTCTTGCAAAGGTACTAGATTTAGATGCAACCCTATTAAGAGCTTCTCTTCTAAAGAACTCTTGGAAGCCACAAATAATTTCAAACCATATTTTTACAACGATTCCGATTATAAATGGTACAAGGCTACTTTGGATGACCGTCCGGTTCTAATAAAGAGATACCACGTCTCCGATTACAAATTCGCTAAAGCATATCGGGATATTGCAATAGTTACGCAAATGAGCAGCCACAAAAATGTCCTTAAGCTATTAGGCTGTTGTCTAGAGTTACGCCATCCAGCGTTAGTCTATGAATACGCTAAAAATGGGCCTTTCGACAATAAGGGAGGCATCGGTTCTAATGGTTTGTCGCTAACATGGAAGATGAGATTGAAAGTAGCGAAAGGTATCGCTATCGCGATAACTTACCTTCATACCTCATTTCCCAGGCCTATAATCCATAGAGACCTAAAACTTTCAAGTATGTTTTTGGACAAGGATTTCGCCCCCAAATTGTGTAATTTCACTCTCTCTCTGTCGATTCCTGAAGGGAAAACACATGTTAGAGGTACGACGGTTCAAGGAACGGTTGGATTTGTTGATCCTGCTTACCTTAGAACATCAGTTGTTACAGAGCGTACTGACGTTTATAGCTTCGGGGTTTTTTTGCTCATCCTTCTAACTGGACAAAGTGCCTTCGATCATTGTAGAGCCAGGAATCAACAAAGTATCGATGCATATGTAGCAGAATTGGTTAAAGAGGGAAGATTCGATGAAATTGTAGATCCTAAAATTTTGGAAGAGGAAGGAAGAACAAATATTGAAGAGCTGGAAACACAACTGCGAGCTTTCTTGAAACTCGCTTCGAGCTGCGTTGAAAAAAATTAAGACAGAAGATAGGCCACTGATGATTGATGTTGCGAAAGAAATCATCAACATTGCGAGGACCGCAAATTAACAGCACTTCATATGGAAGAGTAATTCCTATGTATGTCTGTTCTATATACTTAAAATTAGAAGCCGTGGTGTTGTACTTGAAGCTTATCAGTTCTGTAAACTTATGATATTTTGTCAAATTTCAATGTAAAATAGAAACTGGTCATCTAATGTTATAAATGCGATATCCAAATACCGAAGCGTTAATAAAGATACACTTTTAATTTCTTTTTTCCTATATAAGTTCTCTTGTCATGGTGATGCTTCTACTTATAATGCACAGCTAATTTAATCACGAATAGACAAAAAATAAATAAATAAATAATCAATATGTAAGTTCAGTCGTTAAGAGCTCTATAATGCACGATCTTTTAGACTTTTACCAAGTTGTGGGCCATGAAAATAAACGTACCCTTCACGTTTTTAAAATTTTCCAATGTTGCGCCTATTTGTTACAATATATGTGTTGAATTTGAGATTATTTAGTGATAAAGTGATATATAGATATACATTAAATTCATTGTCTACCTCCCAGAATATAATTACTATTATTACATTGGAATCTTAGGCCACACTACATAGGAGAATACTAAGAATAAACCGAAGAAAGAGACTTTGGATTTTTATATCTTTTGATATGTTGTTAGGATCTAAGGGACAGTAAATTCGCCCACTGTGTGGACAAACCACAAAAACTCTATTATTTGGTCAGCAAACATAAACGTATGAAAATAAACAATACAAATAACCATGAAAATAAATAACACAAGCGATATGATTATTTAACGTGGCCAAAAACCCCTAAGGAAAAACCATGCCCATCAAAGTCCCCCTCCGTGGCCGGCAGCTGAGATCACGAATCTTCTTAGAGTGCAAGAGATCTCTCCCTGAGGCTCGGAGCCTTGGTGAGGCATGAATCTCCTCCAGCAGGAGCTGCGTGATGAGATCGCGGGGATCCTCCGCACGAGTAGATCTATTGATCTCTCCTTGCCGTGACCGTACGGAAGTTGGGGAGATCTGGTGAAGATTTGATTTTCTGATTTTGGTAGACGCGCACGTGGCGCGCACGGTGTGTGTGTGTGTGTGTTTTTTTGTTTTTTGTGTGGATATTGTTGTGAGTTTTGTGGATATTTTGGATTTTGTGTATTTTTGGGAGAATTTTTTTAATTGTAGTGAAATTTAATTTGTTGATGTTTTCGTTAATGTTGAGGTGATGAGACCCGGAAAATCCAGTAAATTCAGTAGTTACGATTCGTAACTAGATGGTTATCTCTCAGTAATCAGGTAAAATTGGATTATCAATTGGTACCAGCCAACAGAGGGTTGTTATCACTTGGTAACTACCACCAACCGTGAATATTGGTGGCCGGTGTCATTGTGGATACTAGCTGGAATCACGGTGGTTGTTAGCTTGTAACTTAAGGATATAATTGTTATGGAAAATAAATCATTAAATCAACGAATCTTGCGTGATGATATGACATGAAACTTTATGTGATAGTGTTTTTTTTTTTTTTTTTTTTTATGACAAAACTCAATCACGACATGAACCTATGGCATTCCAATAAGTTTAACGGCACATTTAGGTTGGGCCGTTATAAATCTCCACACTTTTTCCCGATAATTCATAATTATTTTCAGCCAATAGATTCGTATGGAACCACTGAGTCATTGTGTAAAAATACTGAAGTATTTCTGCCAATGACAACAATTTTATTCAAACAAAAAATCATGACAACAGTTTTACAATTTCCGTGTAATGGATTCCACCTATTGACCACATTTATCTAATCTTATTCTTGTTTACTAGACAAGTAATTGATGACCAATTTTTTTTTTTAATTACACACACACACACATGTATTTTAATCTCCACACTGGCATGTAGAAATACATGGATGGATCGGAATTATATCCATGTAAACTGCTTGACTTGAGTTTACAAGTTTTTTTCGAGTTCATATATGCAGTGCATATATATATGTGTGTGTGTGTGTGTGTTTGTGTTTATTAGGCAGTTGTTAATGGAGCCTAGCGGAAATGTTTTGTTAGGGACAGTTTGTTTCTAATGTTTAGCCTATCTCATTTTAGAAATAAAATGAAATTGATGTTTATTTGCACTTAAAAACTCATCTCATTTTAGAAATGAGATGGAAAAAAAATCTCATTTTTCAGAATCAACCATTTTAAATTAAATTTACATTTCAGCCATTTACATTCTTTTTCATTTTAAATCTATTTTGTACATTAGATTCAAAAAATTCTCTCCACTTT
Organism: Ficus hispida; assembly: GCA_025413025.1. Taxonomy (NCBI): domain Eukaryota; kingdom Viridiplantae; phylum Streptophyta; class Magnoliopsida; order Rosales; family Moraceae; genus Ficus; species Ficus hispida. The sequence continues at coordinate 17,360,528 of CM046373.1, read as the reverse complement.
CAGTTTTGAAATTCCAAAACTTTTTCTAGTCTTTTTTTTTTTCCCGAAGTTTTTTCTTTGCTTTTATCTCCCATTTCTCCTCTACCTTCCTCCACCCTCGGATCTCCGTGCGTGACCTGCCGTTCTCCTCATATCTAGTTTTTTTTTTTTTTTTTTTGGAACTTTTTCCTTTGCTTTGATTTATGTATGTTGTCTTACTGGCTGTGGTTTGAATCTTCAATTTTGTGGTTTTGTTTTCCTCCTTCCTTAGATCCGCCATTTTTTAAACTTGTTTTTGTTGTTTTTGTGAAATCTGCAAAATGCTACTAATTTATTTACCTTTTTTAAATTCAATTTTGGTACATATGATTTATTATTTTGAGGAATTTTTGTGATATTTGGTAAAATCTGGTATTTATTTAAATATGTAAGTGATGGAATCCGAACAAACCGACAAAATTGGAAGTTTCCTATTGGTTACAAACAAGTAATCAGTTGGTTATCAGGTTTCCGATCTGTAACTAACTAGTTACCTGCCAGAAGCATTGGTTATCGATCGATTACTAAGTGGTTACCATTTGGTAACCAATTGGTTATCCGCCGAATTGGTAACCAACTAATTACCTACCGCAAGCATTGGTTACCAATCGGTAACCAAGTGGTTATTTGCCAGTGGTGATGGTTATCAATTGAAAACCCGCCGGTGGTCGATAACTAACTGGTTACTTGTTGGAAGCATTGGTTACTGGTCAGTAACTAACTAATTGCCATTTGCTAGCCAACTAGTTACTCACTATTGCCAATAGTTACCAATTGGAAACCCGCTAACAATTGGTAACCGACTAGTTACTATTTGGTAACCCATATGGTTACGTCATGGATACTAATTAGTAATTATAATTGATATTTTAAAATAAATAAATAAATAAGATATTTATGATTCATCAATGGCATTTCCTGTGTGACAAAAATCAAGGCATGAATTTGTGGCATTTGTCAAAGGTGCCTTTATTTCACGTGTTGGCCCATCTCATTTTAGAAATAAAATGAAATGATGTTTGTTAACACTTAAAAGCTCTCTCATTTTAAAAACTGAGATGGAAAAAAATCTCATTTTTCAGAATCAACCATTACACTCTTTTTCATTTTAGATCTATTTTGTACAATAACATTTTTAGATTCAAAAAATTCTCTTTACTTTAAGTTTTAAAATTCCAAAACTTTTTTTAATGTGTTCATAATTAATAGAAGAAAATATTTATATCCATATCCTATTAAAATATGATAAGATTTTACTAAATCTTTAAAAAAACTAATTTCCAAATGACTATTTTCTAATATCTATCCAAATATTATTTCAGAAATTTCTGTGTTTTTAGAATTGCAAAAAAATTTGCACATCTAAGTACTATTTTTTTTTAAAAGTGATTTCTCATTTCAAAACAAGAAAAAATTTCATTTCAAAAGCAAACATATGAACCAGTCGGATCCTTAGGTTCGTTGAAAAAAAAATGAAAATGACAAATAAAAATTCCTTTGAAGTAGAGGAAGACAAAAATTCACAAGTATATAGAGTTTGAAGTACATTAATCATGTCAAGTTCTCCTTTTTCACCAAACTTTTCAGTCTTAAGAATGTTGATTAAGAATGAGTGACTGCCCATCTCTTACCCTTGTTTACCCTTCCTGTCCAACCTAAAATCAAAATAGCACAAGCGATTACTCGTGACCAAGAGTCCAAGACTTCTATATGCTCGATTTGTGACCAGGCGTCCTTAGGGTGGTCTTGTCGTTCCAACAGGATGGAGACGATGAGGCCGCCCTGGGCATCTCCTCCCGGGGATCCCAAACGGCAACTTGATGTCCTTCTGGGGATCCCAAATGGCTAAACCTTAATCAAACCACCAAGTACTACACCTACTATTTATGTACGGTACAAATGTGCATTTATGAAGGCCAATATTATTCTTCATATGTCAATAGAATTATTTCTGATGACTATTGGCATGTATCATTCCTTTTACATTATTTATCTTCAAAAAACACAAAGGACACCAATTATAGTCTCAAAAGAGTCTCAACTTTTGAGTACAAATCTATATAACATAAAAGCTATCATTATTTTATTAATAAGTGTTCAAAATATTTTCATATCAATTAATTACATCTTCTAATGAAAATATGATACGTGAATTGATATTTAAAGAGTTAAGGTTAAAATTGGCGTCACTATTACTGCTCTTAATCTTAATTCACTAAGCTGCCATTTACAAATGTTGGTAGAGAGTTGACTAAAAAAAAATATTTTTTGCTCCTTATAAAGATTCGAAAATAACTATAAAAAAATAATAAATAAAATTGCAAACGCTTGCTTAACAGAGGTATTAGTAAGGAATCAAAATTGTATATGGAGTACACGTACATAGTCCTTTGCAAGAATTTTTAGTTTTTACTTTTCTTTTATTTTCTTCTTATTATTAATGTTTAAGATGAAACTTGTTATGCTTCTAGATCCTTCATTTATATATACATATGTATGTTCCGGCAGGCCCCACACGGCGTTGAACTTGGAAAGTCAACTTTTTCTTCTCGTAGATGAAAGTCTTTGGAGTTTACTGTTTTCTCTAATAGATATAATGATCACCAATCCTCAGTTCCCTCAAGAAATAGAATCTTTAGATTTAAAATTTCTTACTAAAATGATTAATTTTTATATTAAAATGATTCAAATATCCTCCTTTCTCTCTCTGTTTTTGCCCACCCCCCTCCCCCCATCTCTCTCTCTCTCTTTCTCTTTCTCGGTCTGGCCCTTCCAACCACAACTGGGTTGCCCCCATACTCCTTTCTCGGTTTTGCCGCCCCCTTCCCTCTGCAGTTTGCCCCCACCCTTGTATCCCCTCCCGCCCCATTCGCCCTTTACGATCTAGGTTCCCGCCCCCCCCCCAACCACCGTTCGTCCCCTCCCCGATTGGGTCCCTCCATCCCGCCTCCGTTCACCCCCCCCCCCCCCCCCCAATTCACAATCTGGGTCTTTGGGCCCCTCCCCCCACCGCGACGCCATTGCCTAGCCTACTCCACCACGATGCAGTTGCCCCCCCCCCCCCCCCACCCCCACCCAAAAACCCCCCGCTCCTCTCCTTACGATCTAGTTCACCCCTCCCCCCACCGAACTAGGTTTTGAGAGAGAGAGAGAGAGGTGAGGAAACTTTTTTGTTTTTTATGATTGTTTTTAATTTTTGTTATATTAATTATTGTTAGATTACTAAAATACTCTCACAAGTTAACAGATTTTACGAAAAGAACCATTAAGGCCAAAAAATAAGAGTTAAGGGTCATCTCGACAAAAAAAAAAAAAAAAAAAAAACAAAGAACAAAGAACAGGGCCAAACCATCACCTTTGCAAGAGTTCAGGGACTACTTAAGCCAATTATTCTTTTTTTTTATTATTACTTTTAAGATGGAAACTTGTTATGCTACTTCATCCTTCGTCTATATATACATATATATGTTCCGGGCAGGCCCCACACGGTGTTGAACTTCAAAAGTCAACTTTTTCTTCTCGTGGATGAAAGTCTTTGGAGTTTAATATATTATTTCCTTTCGTAGATATAATGATCACGAATCCTCAATTCCCTCAAGAAATGTAATCTTTAGATTTAAAATTTCTGTTACCAGTTCTTAAGTCCTCTGGTTGATACTTTCAATCAGAAATGGAGTCACTACAAAAATTCGTTTTGTATCTTTCCTCCAATATGCTTCCGGAGCATGTATTCTGCAAGAAGCTATTCAAGGAAAGTTGCTTCCTTTGTTCCCAGGTATTGTTTCGATTCTTTCAAATATGAGAATATGTATGCTTATTGATGTGTATAAATTGCTAGAAGTACAGATTTTCTTTGCCATCAGAGAAAACAAAATCTTTTAATCAATTTTTTTTGGTTGGGTTTTAGATTAGTCTTGGACAAAACAAGATATATTTTGTGGGAAACATATATAATGTACGATATAATTCAACACAAATTAGATTTCTTTTCTTCTTTCTAATAACCCAGATAAGATTTTTTTTTTTTTTTTTGTCAAATTATTTCTAGGACCGGCAAAGGACAACGATGAAAAACAAAGATTTTTTTTAGAGAATGGAAGCACTTTGTTAAAGGAGCTGATCTCTTCTTGCAAAGGTAGATGGAGATGCAACCCCATTCGGACTTACTCGGCCGAAGAAGTCGATGAAGCTACAAATGACTACATATCACGTGCTGAATATGATGAGTATTGTAAGTGGTACAAAGGCACCTTGAATGATCGTCCCGTTCTAATCAAGAAGTACTACAACCCTTACGAAAATGAAGCATACTGTGACATCGATAAGTTCGCAAATGAGTAGTCACAAAAATGCTCTTAAGCTATTAGGCTGCTGCCTGGAGTTTCCTCATCCAGCATTAGTTTATGAATATGCGGAAAATGGACATCTCAATTCGACAGGAGGTATTGAATCGAACGGTTTATCGCTACCTTGGAAGATGAGATTGAAAATTGCAAAAGATATTGCTAACGCAATTACATACCTCCACACATCATTTCATACGCCTATAATCCACAGGGATATAAAACCTTCGAGCATCTTTTTGGATACAGACTATAGTCCAAAATTATGTGATTTCTCTTTTTCTATAACGATTCCTGAAGGCGAAACACAAGTTCAAGATGAAGTGCGTGGGACTATGGGATTCCTCGACCCTGATTATTTAGAGACATCCTTTGTCTCAGAGCATACTGACGTTTACAGCTTCGGGACATTGCTACTTGTCTTTTTAACAGGACAAAGTGCTATTGACCTCAACAGACGTGGAAATGAAAGACATATCTGCAATTATACAGCAGAGTTGATTGAAAAAGAACGACAGAATGAAATTGTGGATCCAAAAATAATGGAAGGCGACAATATTGGAGAAGAGCAGCAATTGCAATTGCAAGCTTTCTTAGAATTGGCCTTGAAATGCACTCAAAGAAAAAAAGAAGATAGGCCACTTATGATTGATGTGGCCAAAGAACTTGTTAGGATCGAGAAATCTATATATTGTCCCCGGGGGTTAGCTTAGCCCATCCATATGTATAACACTTCTTAGATTATATATATAATATTTATGAATCCAAAAAACTTATGTACTTCTTTCTTTTCCCATCTTTCTTCCTCTATTCCTCTACCAATTCTCTGATGCTCTTTATTTGGCGAAAACTCATGCCAACAAAGTGTGCCAGTTTTACGCCATGTGTAGTATTTTGTCTGTGGGAACTGTGATGACACCATAGGTACTAATTTCTCTGGTACTGTACTAAATTCACCGGTCCATAAATTATACTGGTTGGGGTAGGTTTTCTATTGTTGTGCTGTTTTGGTGATTTTCACACTCTATTAGTTATAGACCTTCTGAGCTTGTTCGTACATTCATACATTTAGTGCTAATTAACATACATTTCTGTACGGTATGCTAATCTAGCACTCGGCACAATATTATACATATATCATTACTTTCTGGATTGTGTTGGACATTGATTAATACTCAAATATGCACTTGCAACGTGGTTGATTGTAATACAGATCGGCAGTCAAATCCCAGGGAGCAACAACAAAAACAAATAATATTAGTAGAGATAAATGTTAAAAAGTTAAGGAAATAAAAAGCGAATATATTTTTGGTAGATTTTTTAATAAAAAAATATGAAAAACATATTTAAGTAGAGAAAAATTCAATAATAAATGAGGCAAGATGTCGGGAATCCTTCATATGCTTCGTTCTATAATTTAAATCCAATCCTCGATTTATGACTCAATTGCATGTTTCACATCCAAACGAATAAACGGAAAGTACGGAATTAAAGATCAACAAAATAAACAAATGTGTCTCGGTGGATTAAATATCAATATTGAACCAAACTGATTTATCATTACGAGTTATCCAAAATCAATAATGTACTGTTTTTAACAAATTACACTAAAAACAACTCATAAAACAAATTTTGTCAAAATAATGTGTGGCAATATTACATAAACAAAACATGATTGAATTTATATAAAATATTAGCACAAAATATTTTGAATAAAAAAAATGAGATGAAAAGATTCAATCTACTAAAACATATGATTTTTACAAGGAAAATAAAAATCAAACTCAAATTAGATCACTCACATATGGTTCATCACTAGCCTAACTTGCAATTCATCCAAGGAGAAGAAAAAAACAAGAAAACACTCAAACACACTCCAAACTCAGTAAAAAATTCTGAGGGAAAACCCGCATGTCCAGCGGTTGAAGAGCTCAGCCTTTTATAGGCTTGAATCCAAATCTTGGAGAGGTAATTGTGTTCCCAACGAATCCTCCTCAGGTTGGTAATCGGCTGGATTCTCGGGGCAGGCTAGCTGGCGAAGGAGCTAGGGCTAAGTCTGTGCGCACGGGTTTGCGCTGAAGACAAGGGCCTAAAGTCAGGGCCCAACAGGAGGAAAGAAGGAGATTTGGCCCAAGTCTCACACATGAACCTGCTAAGGAAAAGGCCGAAAGAGAAAGGAAAGGAAAAGAAGAAAAAAGACGGACAAAAAAAAAAAAGAAAAAGAAAAAGAAAAAAAAAGGAATGTAAAAATATATGGAAGAATCATACAATAAATTATATCCAAATAAAGTAAGTTAAAATTAATATTCCCAAAAATAAAATAATTTAAAAAAAATAATGAAATTATCTAATTTAAACTCAAATTATTTAATAAATGATATGAACAAAATTGTTTTTCTATGTACTTATCAAACCTCCAACCAGCTCATTGTTTGTCTCTAGCAATTTAAGCGTAAGAAAAATCATGTTATGATGAATAAGATGAGTCACAATCTTGGAAAGTTGTAAAACACTTCAAACAAAATATTAGTGAGAAATCAAAACATGCTATCAGAGATTATTTCAGTCATAATTCAGAGGTGTGTGTGTGCTCCAAACCAAACTGTCTCACCGCAAACTAAAAAACACTTAGCTTTGAAAATTCACCAAGAAAAGTCTCAACTCCCTTGTCCTCACAGTTGTAAGAAATTTTTGGTGTAAAGCCTTTCTCTCATGGAGTTGGAAATGAATTGAAAACCACACAAATGTGAGATGAGTCATTTAGGACAAGCAAATAAATAGACATTGATCAAAAGATCGGTGAGCCAACTATTTAAATATTCCACCATTCTTACCATATACAGCTTTGGCATTTCATCATAGTGGAAAAAAAAAAAAAAAAAAAAAAAAAAAAAAAAAAAAAAAAAAAAAAAAAATTTCATCATAGTTGGAAAAAAAACTTAACAATTTATTGAATAAACAAATAAAATAAAAATAAAAGAAATGAACTTTATCACTTTTTTATTTTTATTTTATTTTCTCTTTTTTGTTTTTGTTTTTGCTTTGTTTTTTGTTTTTTTTTTTCTTCTACTAATATTACATGAGATCACAAATAACCATTCATGAAAGAAATCCAAAAATGACAATGAAAGAGTTCCTATCCAACCAAAAATCATCCCTCAAGCAAATGTACCAATCATACCACAAATCGTGTAGTATTGTTTTACACAGTGACTAAAACCAACTCTTAAGATCAATGAACGGTCAAAAGTTGATTTTTCTACACTCACAACTCACAAAAATAAAATACTTAAACTTGGAAATTTTCTCAACTAAATTGCATTTACAACCATCTTACCACAAGGTTTGGTGACATGTGCAAGTATTTGAAGTTATTTCTTAGCAACCAATGATGCACAATTGACTCAAACAACATCTTGAAATCATGTTTAGAGACTCTAAAATTTTGACTCAAAGTTATACACACAACACAAAATTCCTTATGCATGACTATGCATACAACCCCCAATCGAAATCAAACAGTGTCCTCAATGTCCAAAGATGCAGGCGGGAATCGTAAACATACACCCGTTGGTTTGGCTCAAATTCTTGATCTATTTATTTTTGCCTTGATCTTGGAATTGATGACTGGATTGTTGCCTAACTCATCAAAGGCCAAAGCTCTTAGATATAGAATTTTAGAGGTCTTTAGGATTTTGGAATTCTTTGCAGATGAACCTTCTTCGAGAAGAGTGTTTCTATTATGAAGGTTTGGTGACACTCGTCTCATCTCATGGTTGTTTTTCAATGTGGAAAATATTCACCTCAAGAGTCATGTTCACAAAAGATATCTTTATGAGACCATTCCTACAGTTAATGAGAGCACTCATTGTGGTAACGAAAGGTCTTCCTAGGATGATAGGGATTTTTGACTCCATGTTCACCACGGATTCAGTATCCAAAACAAGAAAGTCCACAAGGTAATAGAACTTATCGATTTGCAGCAAAACATCTTCCACTATTCCCCATGGTTCTCGATGGAATGATCGGCCAATTGCAAAACCACAGGTGTGGGCTTAATCTCTCCAAGACCTAATTGCAAGTAGATAGAATAGGCATGAGATTAAAACTTGCACCTAGGTCGAGTAAAGCTTGGCCGAATTCATATGTCCCAATTTGACAGGAGATGGTGGGACAACCGATATCTTTATACTTTGATGGTGTCTTTTGCTCAATCACCATGCTCACTTGTTCCATCAAGAAGGCAGTTTTCTTGACGTGGTGCTTCCTTTTCATGATGCATAGATCCTTGATTACTTTGGCATAAGTCGGAACTTGTTTGATCACATGTAACAAGGGAAAATTAATCTTCACTTATTTCAAGTGTTCTAGGATTTCACCATGATTTTCCGACACTTTCCTAGTGGATTGGAGAGCTTGTGGGAAAGGAACTAGTACTGGGATGTTTTTCTTAACTTCCTCTGTAGAAGGTCTTCTTTATTTCTGGAAGTGGTGACATAAGTGGTGCTTCTACTTGGATCTTCTTGAATTATGCCACTTCGAGTCATGATGGCATTGACCTCCTTGATATTTCGAGTATTTAGGGTGGACGTTAGTGACATGTTTAGTCCTATTTGGGTGGGCATATTTAATTAAATTATTTTCCTAATTATGCCAATCAACATTTGTTGCATAAGCGATTATGCTCCAATGTTATACTTTCTATGTCTCCTTCATGTCACATATTTAATTAAATTATTTTCCTAATTTTATATGTGTAACAGTCATCAGTCCCTAGAAGGAAAATGGTAAGCTTTCCAGTCTCACATCACTTGGGAATTGATATATGTAATGGTTCATAAGTAAAGAGACTACCTTATAATGATATGAGGCATTTTGGAGTCAGCTCAAGAGCAAAACTATGGGGGCATGAAGCTTAAAGCGGACAATATCATACCAAATGGAGGTATGGGACATTACAGTTATGAACTTCTTATCTTGCTTTATGCTTGGGCCCTTATGTGTACATATTAGATGCATGCATTTCGCATAAGTTAGGGCTTGCAAGGTCCTTAACACTTCTGAGAATCAATCAGAAAATTACCTCACCTATAGGAAGGTTAGGAAAATCACCTTGAAATGATCTCACCTGAAGAGTGGTTGGTACAACAGCTTACTATTCTTTGAATTAGTCTTAATCTTTACTTAACTGGATTTGGGTATGTCTATCATCATACTCCTATTAAAAAGTCTTATGGAAAGACTTGGTCTAAGACTAACGCTTATAGTCATAGTTCATATGCAATGGCATGAACTAAACCATGGCATAAATGTAAAGATGACACTTATGCAAACATGGCATAAGTGTATAAGTGTGGCATATTTGTAATATATGGCATAAGTGTAAAATATGGCATCCTATGAAAGTGTGGCATAAAAGTGACACATCTATACATAGCATGGCGTCATGTGAACATGCATATATATAACATATCACCATGGCATGTTCGTAAATCATCATCATAGCATATCATAGCATATTTATAAATCATTTCATAACATGACATGGAATAGTTATAACTTCTCATGATCTAACATATCATCGCATACTTATAACATAGCATAATCATGGATTCAAGTCACAAAACTCTAACATAACATGTGCCTAATCCAAACATTAAAAAAGTATGTGCGAGATTTGTACTTATCTTGGGCACAGAGTTCCGCATCTTTAAATTAGACTGCAGTCAAGTATTGTCCTAAAAGACATAACCGGTATAAGTATTAATTTAATACACTCAAAAGATAATTTTATCTAAATCCCTTTTATAAAAAAGAAATTAAGGAATTAATCCAAAATTATTCCCGTATTAATGTTGGTTATATGGTTATGGTGTTCTTAACTTTGAAATAATATTCTTAATTATTTCCATAAAGGTTGGATTAGAATAACTAATACCAATTTCTAACTTTATATCAAATTATAAAATTTAATATCTTACTTTAAAATTATTATTTTTTTTAACCGTATGAATCTTTCTTAAAACTCATTTGAAATTACTTTCAAAATTCTCCTTAAAATAGTTTTGATCAATCTTAGGGAAATTGGAATCACATTCCAATTTCATATTTTCATTTTTAATATCAAAACTTTTCATAACTTAAAATCCACATTTTTCTAAAAATTTAATTTATCATAGGAAAATACATTTTTAAATATCAAAACCATCTTTTTAAAAATATATCTTATTATAAAAATATCATGTATTTTTAAATATTAAAACTTATCTTTTAAAATCCCACCCCCCCCCCCCCCCCCCCCCCCCTCTTTGTCTTTCTTCTTCTTCTTCTTCTTTTCTTTTTAATTTTATTTTATTGCTTGGCCAGGCGTTGCGGCACACCTTACCAGCGCTGCTGGGTGCAATGGCAGGGGAAATTTTTCCCCTGTTTTTCCCTTTTTCAAATGTTTTTTAGAAAAATCATATCTTTTAAATCCTAAGGATTTAGACAAAACTTTCTTCACAACGTTCATTTTTCTGTCATCTAAAAACTTTTCTGTTGGTGATTCTGTCTGATTTTGTTGTTAGAGACTCTATTTTCTCAAAATTCTAAAAGTCACCATTAAAAATCGATTTTGACCGTTTTGCTTAAGTTGTCAAAATCTTTGCTTAAAGAGCATATTTTATTGCTTGTGGATACTCAAAATATTTTAAAACACCATGATCCATGTTCCGACATATTTTCTTAACATTTCACTTAGTGGTTTTTAACTTGTAAACTCCTGTTTTAGCACAAACTTTTTAACGAACTTTGTCACAATCTAAAAACGTCGTTTTGAGTTTGCTATCAAAACTTTTTGCATCAACACACATAAACCATAACTAGTCATAATCATACCATAACCATAATTAAAACATATAGATGTACACATCTTGTCAAATCGCCATCACTAAAAAACACACTTAAACATATTAGCAATCTTAGCAAAGACAAGATCTAGAGATTATACCTCATGTGATCTCTGGTGGACTCTAGAAATGTCCCGACAGCAGACATCAAAAGACAACTTTTCTAAGAATAAAACCTTAAAGAAAACCAAAACTTAAGAGAGTAAACACAAAGACAAGTGGAGAAATCACTACCTCCAAGCTCGTTTAGGGCTCGTAAGAAACAACTTTTGTGAAGAGAGTTTAGAGAATTTTAAGTATTTTGTGAGCTAAGGTGGACGTTTGGCTAGTGGGAAAGTGGAAGAGAAAGTGTGGGAAAATAGAGAGAGTTCAAGAGAATTTTCTTGAGTGGTAAAATACTAAAGGTTAGAAATAGAGATTAGTGTTGCTATATATAGACCCACACTAATGGACAAGGATTAACTTGGCTAATGTTGTTCACCCTTGGTTTTTTCCACACACTTAATCAACCTTGATTAACTTAATGTTGTCTAGATTCTTGGTAAAAATGCATAAGCATGATTGTGTCATGCATGGTGTAGTCTAATCTCTATGTCATTTGCATAATTTGGCTTTGGTGAAGCAAAGAAGCAAAGCTTGCTTCATCACTAGTGTTGGCGCCATTTTGGGTAAGGGTAGACCACATGGTCTTTGCAAATTTCTATCCTTGATTCCTTTGGTTTAATCTCCTCTCAACCGTTAGATCAGGAAATTCTAACTTTTCTAAATTTAAGAAAATAGAGATTTTTCTAGATATTATCTTAAGCAGATAAAATCTTGATCTTCATATGGATCCTAATAGTATTTTTCTTTGTCTACCTATAGTACGAATCCCAATGTCCCATACTATGATAAGACTACATAATATAAATCTATACTGTCTTGAAAACTTGGCCACCAAGTTTTTATACTGTTATCTCTATCTGTGAAGAGCTTTAGACTGCTATCTCTCTCAACAATGCTAGATTGCTTTTCTATAGTATAAGGTGATTTGACAATTTACTAACACTACAGCTTACATCAATTCATCATACTTACTTTCTACGTACTATAGACAAGTAAGATGACTAAACTTTATGACAATTATAAAGTGTCATATCTTGAATTAACTATAGCTAGTAATATTATAATTCCACCATTTAAATAAAATTGGTGAAACTTTATCTATTGTGAAAATAATTGTCACATCATAGACTTGCATTTAATTATCACATATACCAGAGGCTTTAATCATATTATTTAAAAATGTGACAACTATAGTTGTGACATCACACATGTAAATTATATAAAAGACTAATCATAGCTTCATTTATAATCTTAGGTAAAATTATAATCTAAGCTTTCAATTATTTAGGGAATTTGAGTGAATTTAACTACTAATTCACAAAATTCCCTAATAAAAAATTCAGTTATTAAAAATAATATATTTGTTTAAATTAATCTGTAAGAAAAACAAAATTGTGTGTATTAGATAAAACAAATTTTCCTAAAAAAAAAAAAAAAAGAAAAACAAGTGATATTGAATGAAAGTAATATTTAGTTTCATCATTTATTCATTTTTCAATTACTGAAAGCTGCATCACACAATTGTTGAGAAAATTATTTTATGGGATAATTAGTAAAAATCGCTATAATGACCCTTTGAAAAAAATAATATATTTGCACATTTTAAATAATAACATATTTTGATAAATAATTTGAATAGGAAAAAAAAAAACCATTCAAATGCAGTTAAAAAAATGGTTTAGAGAAAAAAAGGGGAAAAATAAAGATTCAACAAAATTAAGAAAATTAAAAAAATTTACAAAGATGGAAATATAAGAAAACAAGAAAGGTTAAACATTAAAAAAGGAAAAGAAAGAAAAAAGAAAAGAAAAACAAACACAAGTTAATTAATATATTAGAGGGTTGTAACAAAATATTTAAATAGTAGTATATTTCAAATATGTAATTTGAAAGAGACAAATTAGAATAAAACAAGTTTCATATATGTCTTGGAAGTTATTTTTTTAATGGAAAAAAAGTAGCTAAAAAAAAAGTAAGAAAATAAGGGGAAATTAAAACTACAAGAAAAATGTGATAGTGGAAAAGAAAAAAAGCTTAAGGTAATAAAAAATATTATTTTAGTGGAGAATAAGGGTTAATTTCAAAAATACCTATGGGAAAAATATTATTAAATTAGCACCAGTTTGTTTACTTTTCGTACTAGCATTGTCACGTCAGATTTAGTAATTAAGTTGGCTTTAAAATGTCAAAAATGCCCTCACATATTCAGCCAACCCTAAATCCTAAAAAATTTCCCCACTTTCCCGCCCACACCACCCAACAAGCCCGCCCATTCCCCCCACTCCTACCATTTATAACTCTCTCTCTATATCTCTCATTTTTTTTCCTCATTTTCTCTCTCTTCACCTCACGCTCTCTCTGCAACATTGGCGTGTTGAAGAATTGTAGCTCAGCTCCCTCACCCTCACTCTGTCTCCCTATCCTTGTTATCTCTTTTACCTCACGCTCTCTCTCTTCACCATAGTTGAAGAAGATTACATCTCATCTCCTAGTCAACTTCTTTTAAGGTTGCAGCTCAGCTCACTCTTCAACAGTCATGTTTCAGCATAAATCAGGTCTAGATCTAAGGTAAAGCTATATGTACTTTTATTTTATTTATTTTTATATGCTTAAAATGAGTTTGTGTTTTGGTTTATAATCTAAATAATAACTATGCTAAGCTTTTGAGGATAAGTTCTTACAACTTCTGTTGTCTTTTGGAGATTTTTTGGCTATTAGATGGATTTTCTATATTTTTTGGTTCCTTATTGTAAGATTTCCTGATCCAGAAAATTTCCTACAGTAGTAATGGTAAACAAAATAATGACCTTCTAGCCATTAGTATATAACCTACATAGTCAATAATTTTTTTACCCAAAAGTAATTATTTTATTAACTAACACCTTATTATTTTGTTTAGGAATGGCGGCGGTTTGTCTTTTCATCAAGTATAATGGTTAATGGAAAGTGTGTCAAGATATGTTGGTGGTGAAATAAAGGGAATAAAAGTACCCCTTACCACAACTTATGTTGGTCTTCTTGAGTTGGTAAGGAGTGTTATTGTATTGAGGGGGCTAAGAGAAGATTATAGTCATCAACTACGCCATCGAACCTGAAAGGCCTCTTGTGAGGATTGACTCTCTGACACTGACATAAATTTCTACATAAAACCAAAGAAGAATGATGTTGATGTACTTAGCAAATGCCTAATTAGCATCGATGTATAAGATGAGTCAGTAGCCAAAGCGATACCACCTGAGATTGGGAAAAGAAACCACATTTCTGTGTAATCTTCTAGAGTTGGTGGACAAAGTGATGAAGCTGTGCGACCTATAGCTGTTAAAAACCATATCCCTTCTCCTATAGTAGGTTTGGATTTGCACATGAAGTATCGACTTGAAGAGCAAGATGAATTCTTGAATAAAATACTTAGGTCTGGACGATTATAATTGCAATGTCGAGGAAAGAAATGGTGAGGAAGATGCTCATGATACAAATGAAGGAAGGAGTATCATGGGGAGCATTGGAGCCCAATCTGCTATTAATAGAACTAGAACACAAGCTGTTCGTGTATCTGGTAGTGACGATTTTTCTGGCGGAAGAGTAATTGTTGATTTTATACCTACCATAATCCATGTGAAGATCATTTTTTATAACAAAAGTTTACTATAATACCATCTCCATTCACGAGGCCATATGTAAACACTAGGTTGACCATAACTCTATTGCATATGGTATGTACATATGATGTGAAATGTCCATGACAGTTGCGTGTGACTAGAATGAAGGATCGTGAATTGTTTGTTGTGAAGAGGTACGATGAAGTCAATACACTCAATTTTCCGGGTTTCTCGGATTCAATATCCAAAAACCAAACCAACAAACTTTTAGTATATATCATAAAACCAAATAAAATACAATTTTTAGGTTTTTGATGCAAATGTTTTTTCAACAAATCAATTACCAATGCAAAATTTTATTAATATATATATATATATGCAAACTTTTTTGAGATAGTCAATAAAAAAAATGCAAACTTTTCATTAAAATGTCCATTAGAAAAAAAAAAAAAAAAATCAAGTACAATGCAAACTTTTTACCTCTTCAACAACGACGTTCGACTCTTCTAGA
>CM046373.1:17306936-17344965 GCA_025413025.1 Ficus hispida | reverse complement strand
TTACACTTCTTGCTTTGTGAGCTAGTGTTGACACTCTTTCAAGAAGGAAAAATAGCAAAAGCAAAAAAAAAATTATTTTTCACTTAGAAAACAAAGATGTGTTTAATTATAAATAAGAAAAACTATGAGCATAATAAATTTACCATGGAAAAAGGCATAGGTGCATTCGATTGTTTCTCTGTTTGGCAAGATAAACTCTATAATAGATCATATAAAAAAATTTATCAGTGTATAATTTATAAGAATTAACATATATGAATTGGAAACTAACCTGATTTTTCAATAAAGTATTTATTAAGCCTTGTTGGGTTGCTACTTGTTCTTTCAATTCTCTACATTCTTTTTCTAATCGGATAATGAGCTCGTCTCTTTCCGACACAATTGCCAATTTGGTAATGGTAACTCCTCCGCCATAGGCTCTTAATCGACCACTCTTTTCAGGACCAAGAACTTTCGAAATAGCATCCTCTTTTACATTTGTTTGAGATGATAAAGGCAACTCTTTATGATATTCTTCCATGTTGTCCTGAAGAATGTTAAATTGTAATTGAATTTCTTCATAACATTATGGTTAATAAAAATTAAAAAAATAAAAAAGGCATAGATTAGTACAATAGCTTCACCAACGGCCATGGATACAGGTTCACCATTTTTCTTCGTATGTGCCTTGGTCCAAACAGCAACTCTAGATGGTCGTTTTCTGTTTGCGCTAGCTTTACTCTATAAGAAAAAAGAATTAGCATTAAAAAAAATTCTGATCTCATCAATAAAAGCTAAAAGTGCATCACATTACCATGTCATCAATTAAACGAGCATATCCTTTGCGGCTGCCAGTATATGGGAGTTGTTTCTTCTTCATCGCTTTGAATTTTTCACTTTTAACCTATAATAAACATGTATTTGAGTATGTACTACATATTTAAAAATGAGAAAGAAACACAGTTAAAGCTAATATAGTTAAAAAGCCTGACAAGGATTGTCCATCACTTTTCACCTTTTTCATTTTATGATCAAGTTATAAATACGTCTTTACCAAGAGAAGATAGATGTTCCTACAATCAATCATCTTTCTTCTATTAAAAGCATAATACGATGATAGAAGTATGGTGTCTGACAGTATCATATGACTTGTATCAATATCTCATGAAAACAATATTCTTTCTCTAGCAAAAGATCCTAGATAGGCCACCAAGCTCAAATAGCTCGCCTTATGTTGCACTTCAATGAAAAAGAAATGCGTCAAAAATCATACATTTCAACATTGCTTTTTATTTCTACTTTTTTAATTTCCCCTTCAATTCTTATCGAGTATTCTTTAAGGTCTGCAGCATTGAAACATTGCAGTGTTTAAAGGTTTTAAGCTACCAAATAGAAGAACCAAAAAAAATAGAGCACCTGCAACCAAAAAAAAAAAAAAAACAGAGCACTTGCAACTTTGTTATAGTTCAACACATTTAATTAGTTAGAACCAAGGCAGCCAGATTCTATAGAAATTACAACTACACAAATAAAACATGAAAACAATTAAAAATATAAGCATGTTAAATACCTTAAAGTCTGCACTTATTTTTTCCCTCACAAAAGCTTTCCAATCAACTTCAGATTTGATGTTATCGGGTCGTAGCTTTAGTCTTTCAACATCATTTGGTGCTTCTACTATTTTTTTTACTAACCTTGATTTTGAAGCTCTCCAAAGATTAGCCATCACCTTAAAGACATAAGCCTTTTCCCAATCTTTTTGGAGCTTGTATCTTACCTGAGATACATAGTGAAAAATGAGCTACTAGAGTTTCAATTTCTATCTAACAATATAAAGATAAAATGAAAAAATATATATCAATTTCATACCTGAACAGATTTCCACAAAACCTCCATCATCCCTTTGGTAACCTTCCTCCAATCAGCAATTGTTACTGGTACAATCTCTCTCACAAGTGGTCCTAAAAATGAAGACAAACTAATTGATCCGTCACCAACTGCTTGACCTATTGCGTTGAACTGGACTTCAATCCGATCACTAGTTTCCGTTGCAACATTTTTCAATCTTGTTAGACCTCTTTTTCGTTTAAGTCTTTGTGGTTCTTCCATAGAATCTACATCTGCAACTTCAGGGTCTTCTTGTGGTGGCTCGACATTACCATCAGCTATTGGCTCATCCACTCAGAAGAATTTCCTCTTATGGTATCTAAACGAAGGGATTTCCTTTTTCGACTGGTAGGTGAATCATGTCTTTCTCTTACTATGGATCTATCATTGTCAAGTGATCCTAGGAATGATGGCCCCTTTTTGGGTGAAGGAATAATTCTGAAAATAGCTCATTTTCAATAGTGCTTCGTAGGCATTCTCTCGGATTAGTTGCAGCAGCATATTGCCTTTCAACTTCAGGGGAATCTACTGGGGCATCAATTTCCTCGAGTTCAGGAGAGTCATCCCTCACTATCATCTTGCGAAATGACCTACTAGACATGCCTACAAGTGAATTTGTTGCTGCTTTCACTGGGGCTGCATATACACGCAGAGAATTTTTCTTACGAGTTGTTGGTCCTTCAAGGAAATATTTAGTCGGGTTTATCTCTCTATCATCTTCCTCACTCAAGGCTTCAAACTCATCGTTATGACTCAACTTCTTGCGAAGTGATCTCTTTTTCCAATTAAGTATTTCTAACAACTTGCCTGTCTGTATGACTGCAGGTTGCTTCCTTATGGCAGAAAATTCCTCAGTTGATTTAACTTTACAAAGTTTCCTCTTCTTTTGATCAGCCATGAATGTGAATCTACAAAGGGGGGAAAATGATGTAATATAAGAGAATAATATACTATTTTGAATGGTTCAATCAGAAGCAAAGAAAAATATTTTACCAATGTTTATGTGATGAAAAAAATTGCGAATCACAGAACAAGACAAAGACAAAGAAGAAATAACAATGAGAACTCAGTTGTGAAAGTAAAACCCTACAGTTTCTAATTGCAAACTGCAATAAATTCCTATGACTAATCTAAAGAATGTTAAATCAAACCTATGTAATAGAAAAAACTCACCGATTGAAATGTTGAAAGCAAAATACGTTCTTGATGTGCTGGTTGGCTCCGGAGATGAGAATAGCGAGAGAGGAAAATCTAAGGAAAAGAAAACGAGAGGAAACTGTTTGAGAAGAGGGGTTCTTATTTCACTGGTCTCAAAGACAAAATCTGAGAGAGGGAAATATGTGAAAACAAAATTTGAGACGGAAATCAATTTGAGAGGGAAACCAATTTGAGAGGGAAATTGTTTAGAGACTGACCCATTTGGAATTTCAATTGGACTATGAAAGATGGAAGAAGTTATGCTGAATCTTGAGAGCGAGAGATTCGGTAGGAAGAAAAACGGTTTTGTCGATCATATTTGAATCACACTAGTCGATTACACATTTGGAGCGGAGAGGTTTATTTCCTCTTTTTTTTTTTTTTGTGGAAAAATATTTGAGCGCACCTGGAGCCTGCTTCGGCTTGATTGAGCGCGCGGGCGCGCGTGGGTCACGCGGGCGCGCGCCTGGTTCTGGTGCCTCTGGCCTCTGGTTTGGCTGGGGGCGCGCGGGCACGCGCTGAGGTTGCGCGGGCGCGCGGCTTACACGACAGTAAAAAATATAGTCTCGATATTTTTGAAAACTAAAATCAAAACCTGTTTCTCACGAATAGAACTAAACTAAACCATTTTCACTTTTAATGATTATTTTTTTAAAAATTGTATAAAAATACCTTTTCTTTTCTTTAAATTTATTCCTTTGTATTTAATTTATTTCTTTTATTATTGAAACCGTAATTTGTTGTTTACCAAACAATTGATATTATGCTCTCAAAAAATTACGTGGTATCATACAGCATAATATATGTACACGTAACTAACAAAATATAAGCACAAGCATCAGTAGTTTTTAAATTTTTTTTTTTCCATGTAAAGTTTAATTTAAATCTTATTTTTTGAAACTAAAAACAAATGTTATGCAATCCTCATAAAATTAAACTAAAATACCTTCACAATCCTCTCTCACAAATTGAACTCCATCTGTACTATCCATGTTAACTTTGGGTCTTAAATTCTCTGGAGATATTGAAGTTACATCTTCACGTTCATCATATTTTTCTAACTCATGGAAGCCTCTTGGTGGTGCCTTTAACATTACATACCAATTGGAAGAATCACGCTCTCTCGAGTAGAATACTTGTTTGGCTTGTGATGCTAATATGAAAGGGTCCCTTACAAATTGATTTTGACCTTGATGTAAGTTAACTAGCGTAAAGCCATCTTCAACTTTAACACCATTAGGAACGCTAGCCCAATCACATTTGAACACCGCAATCTGAAATGCATGATAATCCAACAAATATATATCTTGCAACACCCCATAGTATGCAACTACATCAGCCACTTGTGCAATATCCTTTGCACTTGATCTGCACATGGTTGTGGCTTCTATAGAAACTCCACTGTTTTGTCTTGTCTTCTCAGCCTCCTTCTTGTGGAACCGTTGACCATTGATGATATATCCATTATAAGACATTGCATGGGTCTTAGGACCATGTGCAAGAAATCTCAAAGTTTCTGAGCCATTAAAAACAGAGTCTATGCAAATCTGCAAAAGTAAAAATTAAAAAAAAAAAAATTAAAAAAATAATAATAATTACTTATGTTTGTACATAAAATCTTATATCATAAGATAGTTTCATAAAACCTTTTGTTTTAACCATGTTGGAAATGTCTCTGCATGTCTCTTCCAAAGTAAACTTGGATTCTTCCGCAAACTTTTATTTGTCTGTCTTAAATATTCCATATGCATCCTATTGACCATTAATAATTCCGAGTAAGTAATATCAAAATTAACCAAAAATGAAAAAAATAAGTCATAGTAAGAACTTACTCCAAAAAAGGTTCTACAATAGCTATATTGAACAGAACGTAACGGTGTGCACTTTCTATCATTTCATTCGTCAACTTTATAGGTTTTCCACTAGAAATTGGACGACCTTCAAGAATCAGGTCATTGCAAAATTCTTCATTGCGCATCCGATTATTGTCCAGGGCCTGTGCTCCTTCAATGAATTCACTAACAAAACTGATGCACTCATCTGCAAGATAGCCTTCTGCAATGCATCCTTCAGGTTTTGCACGATTCCTTACATATCCTTTAAGTACCTTCATATACCTTCAAAGAAAAAATTTACTAAATCCAATGCTTAAAACTATATAACAAGGTACTAAAACCTGCCTTTTTTTTGCTCAGGAAAACAAAAGGTTACTGAAAAGTTACCTTTCGAATGGGTACATCCAACTAAATTGGACCGGTCCACATAGCCTTACTTCACGTCCAATATGAATCACTAAGTGAATCATAATATCGAAAAAAGCTGGGGGAAAGAACCTCTCAAGCATGCATAAAATTTCTGCAGCAGATTCTTCATATTCCATCAACTTTTCTCTGTCAATGACACGCTGACATATATAATTGAAAAATCTGCACAACTTTGTTATTATATCCCTTGGACCTTTAGGCATCAACCCTCTTATAGCCACCGGTAGTAATTGCTGAATTAGAATATGGCAATCATGTGATTTAAGGCCCATAATCTTGCATTCTTCCACTGACACACAATTCCCAATATTTGAGCTATACCCATCTGGTAACTTTAGATCGAACAATCTTTTGCAAAGTAGTTGTTTCTCAGCTTTTGACAATGTATGCAGAGATGGCGGAAGATATGTGCTAGTCCCCCGCTTTTCTGGATGCAATTCACGCCGGATGCCCATTTTTTTTAAATCTTTACGAGCCTTCTTTCCATCTTTGGTTTTTTTAGGAACATTCAACAACGTATTAATAATGCTCTCGCACACATTTTTCTCTATGTGCATCACATCCAGATTATGTCGTACCAGCAATTCCTTACAAAAACAATAAAAAACAAGTCATGTAATGGTTAAAATCTTATGTTAAAAATAAAAATTAAAAGTAAAAATAAAAAAACTTTTCATTGACACTAACCTTCCAATATGGCAACTTAAAAAAGATTGATCGTTTCTTCCATCTTTGTTCAAGTTCAACTCTCTTTTGCTTCTCATGTCTTTTTCTTTTCTTCAAATGAGTATTTGCAGCACATTTTCCCCTATGCTTCCATTTTCTGGGAGGCTTTCCCCATTCGTTCTTAAAACCTTTAAGTTGTCCAAAAACTTCTCTACCAGTCATGATCTTTGGAGCTCCTCCATGCTCTTCCTTTCCATCAAACCAAGACTTCTTTGTTCGCAAGGGATGCCACGGCGAAAGGTATTTCCTATGACCCATGTATGACATCTTTTTACTGCATTTTAGCCACTTTGCATGAGTATTTTCACCACATAAAGGACATGCTTTCCGTCCTTTGACTGTACATCCGGCGAGATTTCCATAGGCTGGAAAATCACTTATTGTCCATAATAAAATTGCTCTCAAATTAAACCTTGTATCATCAAGTGAATCATGAACCTCAACCCCGTCCCACAATTGTTTCAAGTCATCTATAAGGGGCTCTAGATATACATCAATGTCATTACCGGGCTGCCTAGGACCTGGAATTAACAACGTCAACAAAATGTTCTCTCTTTTCATGCATAGCCCTGGAGGCAAGTTGTACATAACAAGCATCACAGGCCAACAACTGTGTGTAGAACTCAAAGTGCCATAGGGATTGAATCCATCTGTAGACAAGCCAAATCTTATGTTGCGTGCTTCTTCTGAAAATGAAGGCCACTTCTCATTAACCAAGTTCCATGCTACAGAATCGACTGGATGGTGCATCATCCCATCCTTACTTTTATTACTAAAATGCCATTTTAAATTCTCAGCCATTGTTCTGGATCTAAACATCCTTCTAATCCTTGGTATTATGGGAAAATACCTCAACACCTTAGCTGGTTCTCCTACTCGGATCTTGTTTGTACGTTTATCTACCTTCCACCTTGAAGCACCACACTTTGGACATTCTTCCAAGCTCTCATAATCTTTTCTGAACAAGCAACAATCATTGACACATGCATTAATCTTCTCATATCCCAAATCAAATTTCTGCAAAAACTTTTTGACCGCGTACGTGGACCTAGGCATCGCATTATCCTTGGGTAACACGTTACTAAAACCTTTAGTATTTCACTAAAACTTGTGTCAGACCACCCACGAATAGTTTTCAGCTTGTATAAAGTGACAATGGCTGATAATTTCGTATGGTCTGCACACCCAGGATAAAGAGGAGTCTCAGCATCTTCTAATTTTTTACTAAAAGTAGCATCTTTCCTCTCTTCACACTCTGGATAATCATCGTCGTGAACATCTGCTGCCCTAAATAAGTTATATGCATCATTGGCCGTGTCCAGTTCTTCCAGAATATTTTCATTTGTATAGCTTTGTTCCCCATGATGGAACCACTCTGTGTATGTTCGGTCCATTCCACTTATGACCAAGTGAGCAAAAACACTATCAATAGATTGGTGACGCAAGTTTCGACAATCTTTGCAAGGACATAAAATCTTTTCCGGATAACTAGCTTCTTTCTCTGCCATCTTTACAAAATTCCATGCTCCTTCTATATACTCCTTAGTAGCTCTGTAATTATTATAACAACATCACATTATCTAGCTAAAGATTTCTCCTATAAGAATATGTTATTGCATAGTTCTCCTGTAAGACATGTTATTGCATATTTTACATTATTTTATTTACCTGTTAAACCGTAGCCAATCTCTATCCATCAACATAGGAATTTCCTGTTACAAGCAAGGCATTGAATAAGTTTTGGTGCTTATAAATGAGAAATATATCCCAGCAAATTAAAGAATCTGAGCCATTAACAATATTCTTACAGTTTTATATATCCATCCAAAAAAGCTAAACAACAAAAATTCTAAACCAAACTGACTCCATCCTCCATTGCTTCATTATCTTATCTTTTTCCTTGGAAATTAGAGAGAGAGAGAGAGAATAAAAATTCTAAACCAAACTGACCTCAACTTAATAGTAGTGCACAAAGTATTCTCGTTTTCATTAAAAAAAAAAAATCTCTCTCATTCTGAAAACACCCAAACAAACACAGAGGAAGAAACAGAGCAGAGAAACAAAACAAAGGAGACTATTGAAACCATACTTTGATCGAGACAACAATTTATTATTGTTTAAAAATACAAGAGAAAAAAAAAGAAAAGAAAAGAAAAAAAGAATCTCCCTAACACACGCTAGCTACTCCCTAATTTGCAATCTCACCGTGAAATTCATGGCAAAGAAAATCCAATAAAAAATCAGCAACTCTGTAAACTAATGCGAATAAAAATGATTGCAACCTAAAACAAACAACAATTCACATCTTCAAACAAATGCAAAAAATCTCTTCTACAGTCAAATCACGTTTTCCAAATCCTGATTTTCAGAAGAACAACAGAAAAAGCTAATTGAACCATAACTCGAGCAATAAAATTCTTAGAGAAGAAAATACCTCAAAACTGGAAAATGGGTATTTAGATTGGCGGTGCACGAATATGCGGATAGAGGTCCTTTCTTATCGCGTGGCAACTCACAACGGTGAGGAGATGTCGTGGCTAAGAGCAATAATCATGAAGATTTAGCAAGTTAAAATTTGCCTATGATTTTGTGGTTTGATGTTTGAGGGAGAGAGTCCTCTGGTTTTGACGAGCAGTATTGTGGGAGGTTTTCTTCTTCTTCTGCTTCTTCTTCTTCTTGCCAAAAAAAAAAAAAAAAAAGCGGAAGCAGCTTCCCAAAGTGGTATTGATATTTATGGCCAAAAAAAAAAAGCGGAAGCAGCTTCCCAAAGTGGTATTGATATTTATGGCCAAAAAAAAAAAAGCGGGAGCAGTATTGATATCGCCAAAAAAGGAGGGAAGCAATATTGATATTTGTCGCCGAAAAAAAAGCGGGAACAACTTCCTCCTTTTTTTTTGGCTTAATGAATGCTATCCCTGTATTTGTTAAAAAATTCCCTGCTATTAAAAAGGAGTCTATATATAGAGCGGTTACATTTTTTGAAACACGCTATCATTTAATGCTATTAATGAGCACTTTTGTTGTAGTGAAATGACATTTCCATTTCCAAACCAGACCAAAAATGCTCTCTCCATACCACCTCCACTACTATCCCCTACCTCGTGAATACGCACGTGTCACCCAAGCTCTCGAGTCTCCTCAATGGCGAAAAGCAATGTCTAAATAGTTCAACGCCCTTATTTATGATAAGATTGTAAAGGTTGTCTACTTCCTTGGAGGGATGGTTTGTCTTGACCATCGGATATGTTCCGAGTAGAAACTTTAATGTATACCAGTATTGAGGTATGACATTAGACTGGACCTAAGGTGTTAATTGATTCGGTTTAATAATTCAATTTATAAGAATCAATTACACTTTAATTATCATCCTGCATTAATCTTAATCCTGAAATGAATACTTGAGTTCGCATCTATGACTTATGCACTTTGATCCACTATAGGTGAGATACTGATAATTGATGGTCAATATATTTGTGTTTTGGATGTATGACTCATGGATGGTGAAATCGAGATTCATAGATACGGAATCCATAGTCATCTTAACGATAGTACATGTTATCTACTTAAAGGCATTATTTGGGAATTGAAAGATACTATAACAAGATCTTGACCATCGGTTTACTTTGTGTTCTCTGATGGTTTATCGATTGTATGGCTTTATAATTGATGGTACTTTTAATGGAGAATAATGGAACTTTAAGTTAAAATAATTGAAAAGGTAAAACGGAAAAGTCCTTAATTCAATCATGGATAACATATGGGAATTAAGCAAGCGATAGATAAATCATGGAAGAAGTACTACGTTAAAGAGCTTTCGTAATACGGTATGTAAACGGGAGTTCAGCTTCAAACTTTTAGTGGAATAGTCCTGAAGTTGATAATTGATGAATAATTAATCTGGGATTAATTTATCACAATTATAGGAGCCTCTTTACATATTTCCATCGGATCCCTCTACTAGTTCATATAGTTCCACGAAGCGTCTTGGAATTTATTCCTAATGAGATCAGTAAATTAAATGGGAATTTAATAATGTCTATTAAGACATGGTACTCTCTCACATGCAATCCCGAAAGGATTGAAAATGTGAAATTAATGTAAATAAATAATGTGATTTGTCAACTTATGATTAGTTGTAAATAAAATAATTATTTATTAATTATTTTGGTTAATTGAATTTTGAAAATAAGGTTGTGTTTGAATTATTTAATTTTTAAAAACAAAATTTTTCTCTCCAAATTATAGGGCACGATTTTTTAAAAGATGGAGGGAAGATGATTTTGTTTCAAAATTATTTAAATATATTACAAACATTAAATTATTAATTGATTTAAATAATGGAGTTTATTTGGTAAATTTTCTTATCCTAAAGAATGGTGCACATTTTTTTAGCAGAAAGGTAATCGAAAATATTTCATTTATTTAAATTAATTAAATATGGATAATGTTTGTGGAAAATATTTATTTAAATTCAAATAAGAAAATCTTATTTAATTGAATTCAAAGGTTTAAAAGGAGTTTGAATCTAGATAGGATTAGGACTTTTTGACTAGTCTAGATTCTTGATTTAAATTTGAACCACCAATCAATATCCATATAAAGGGGAGCACGAACTTTTTGAAATTCTCCAAGCACAAAAAAAAAAAAAAAAAAAACCGTCCATAAGGTTTAAAGAACCTAGCCCGAAATTTGAATGATCCTTTGGTTCAAAAGATCATCCAAAGTAGGAGATATTTTTGAAAATGATTGGAGTATTATATAAAGGCTAGGGGTTCTTGAAAAAATCAACCACCATATCATACTCATAGGTGGACGTTTTTTTTTAGAGAGAAAAACAAAAACTAGGTTTTTTAGGGTTGATAAATTCGTCATTGGGTGTGAGAAAAAGAGAGAAATTTTCATTGAATCAAAACTGTGAGGAAGGTTAAGCCGAGTGATATTTTTCATAGAAGGTAAACTGGTTCCTGTTTAGTTTTAAAGAACGAACCCGGATCGAATTCTTAACGAGGTACATCAGGATTAAGAAGGTGGGATCTTGACTTCGGAAGAATTACCGATAGCTTGGACTCATAGCACGTGTGCCCACACACACTCTGAGTCGTGGGGACTCGAGAATAGTAGAGAAGACACGTTGGTCGATGTAGCAATTCCGGAATCCAAGAAACAAGGTATGTTTGATCATGTATTTAATTTATTGTTATATACATCATGAGCTTCTTTTCTGAATTGACATAAAAATTTTAAAACTTCTGCTGCACCATAACTCTAATATCAGATCCGTTTTTCCAACATATATTATACAATGGATCGGGTTTCGAGATCCAAGATAGTTCAGGTTTTAAGATGGGAATTGGGGTCAGGATTCATAATCGGGGTCATGGTCGGGTTTCGAGATGAAGGCTAAGGTTATGTTTCGATATCAGGCTCGGGGTCAAGTTTCAGGACCATGGTTTGGTTTCGAAATCAGGGTTTGGTTCGGGGTTTGAGACGAGTGTGAGGGCAAGAGAGGGGATCGAGTTTCAAAATTCCCAATCTTGACTGCCGTTCAAAAACCTGACCCCAACCTCATTCTAAAACCCGACCTTTACCACGATCCTGAAACCTCATTCTGTCTCGAAGCCCAGTCTCTATTCCAAAACACAACTCAGAGCCTCGTCTCAATACCTAACCCTCACCCCGACCTCGGTCCCAAAACCCAACTCTGATCACGTCCCGAAATTCGACCTCGTTAAAATCTAAATATTTGCTAAGTAGTGTATGCTTAAAAAAAATCCATCTTTTCGTTTCGCACTAAGATTATTACTCGATTGCTTGCTCAAATGACTTTAATTCTTACATTGATAGTGTTTGAAATATGTTTAATTAAAAATAATAATAATAAAGTTTATGAATAAAGTCAGTAATCAAGTTCAATCAAGCTAAATAACGGTCAAAAAACTCGGGTCCTTACAAGAATACTCTCTAGCAACCCGATCATATTACGTTGGTAGATTATCACCAATAATTTATTAGAATACCTTCTGATGATTGATAATAAAGACAGCTAATCATTTTGTGTTGAAAATGAAAATTAGCATGATAGATTATCAAAAGTAATCTACCAGAATATCTTTTGGAAACAGACATCTGAGATCATGATTGACTATTTTGTGTTAAAAATGAAATATAAGCCAGTAAATTATGTAAAGTTATTTATCAGAATACGCTCGCTCCCAGGACCATAAACTAACGTAAGCAACTGGAGACTGTCAGTGGTCAATGTCTATTTCGACAACATCCGATAGATTACTGGTGATTATCTTCTAGATTACTTTTTTGACCGATCAGGGATAATTTTGACAATATATATTATCTTGATTTTTGACCTATCTAACTAGAGATTAAAAAACTTGAGATTTTTATAACTGAGACAGTAATCTAGAACTAATAAGCCGATCAAGTTACCCCACAATTTACATAAGACATAAACAAAATAACAGTAATAATAACAAATTCCCACGTCACAGAACAATAAACCGCAAAAAGAATGTTGTAAAAATTGCAATTCATAAATTGATTTCCTAGGCATTTGAACAAATAATTAATTGGCAACAAACAATTGCGAACCATGGAAAAAATTACAAACCCCAATGTCCCAAGTTATATATATATATATATGTGTGTGTGTGTGTGTGTGTGTGTGTTTGTGTGTGTGTGTGTGTGTGAATGGGCTAAACTAACCTGGAGGGACAATGAATAGATTTCTCAATCCTAACAAGTTCTTTGGCCACATCAATCATAAGTGGCCTATCTTGTCTTTTTCTTTTAGTGCATTTTAAGGCCAATTCTAAGAAAGCTTGCAATTGTAGTTGCTGCTCTTCGCCAATGTCGCCTTCCAATATTTTTGGATCCACAACTTCCATCCATCGTTCTTTTTCAACCGACTCTGTTACATAATTGTAGATATGTCGTTCGTTTTCCATTCTTTTGTAGTTAATATCACTTTGTCCTGTTAGAAAGACAAGTAACAAGATCCCAAAGCTGTAAACATCAGTGTGTTCTGTGACGAATAATGTTGCAGCATAATCAGGGTCGATGAATCCACGAGTCCCACACACATGATCTTCCACTTTTGTTTCTCCTTCAGGAATCGTTACTGAATGAGAGAAATTACATAATTTGGGATTGTAGTCTTTATCCAGAAAGATGCTTGAAGGATTGATATCCCTATGAATTATAGGCCTATGAAATGCTGTGTGGAGGTACGTAATTGCGTTAGCAATATCTTTCGCAACTTTCAATCTCATCTTCCAAGATAGTGATGAACCGTTAGAATGAATGCCTCCCGTCGAATTGAGATGTCCATTTTCCGCATATTCAAAAACTAATGCCGGATGAGGAAACTCCAGGCAGCAGCCTAATAGCTTAAGAACATTTTTGTGGCTGCTCATTTGCGAACTTATCACGATGTCCCGATACGCTCCATTTTCGTAAGGATAGCGGTACTTCTTGATCAAATCGGGACGGTCATCCAAGTTGCCTTTGTACCAATAACTGTATCCATCATTTTCAATACATGATATGTAGTAATTTGTGGCTTCCTCGATTTCTTTGGCCGAGTAAGTCCGAAAGGGTTGCATCTCCATCTGCCTTTGCAAGAAGAGACGAGCTCTTCTAACAAAGTGCTTCCGTTCTCTAAAAAAAATCTCTGCTTTTTGTCCTTCTTCACCATTCCTAGTTATAATTTGTAGAAAAATCAAATTTGGGGTATTAGAAATAAGAAAGGAAATTTAAGTTCTGTTGAATGATATTGATTTCGCTGTACATTTCCTACCAAACACATCTTTGTCCAGTGTAAGAAGAATTTAAAATAACCCAGTAACTAAAATATTTTATTAGTGAATTTAGTTCAGAAAATCTGCATTTTCTAGCGATTTATATACATTCATATGCATAAAAATTCTCATACAATTCAACATAATCAAAACCATAACTCGGTTTAAAAAAACAAATTAAGAAACATACCTGCGTAACATAACAAGCGATTTCCCATGTTGAGCTTCTGGAAGAAAGAATATTCTTGTACTGACTCGATTTTAGATGGAATTTTAACAAACTGATGATAGCAGAAATTCTAAAACATTTAACACTTTTTAGGAAATTCTGGATTAATGACTATATTATAAAATGAATCACATCAACTCCAAAGACTTTTATCCACAAGAAGACAAAATTGACTCTCAAAGTTGAACACCGTGTGGGGCCAAAACTTATAAATAAGCGTGCATGTGTATAAAAGATTTGGATCCAAATATTTCCATTTAGTTATTGTTGTCCTCGAGATAACAAAAATTTTAATTAGTCTGCGGGAACGCGGATACAGGTGGTGCATGACTGTCATCAGCTCATACCGTAAGGTATTGGGTTAAGTCCTGCAATGAGCGCAACCTTCATGTTTAGTTGTCATTGTTAAGTTTGGAATCCCTAGCAGACTGCCGAAAAGTCAATTAATTCTAATCTAAAAATTTTATTTTAAATTGGTGTACTAAATATACCCTAAAAGTAGTTCGAAGAATAGACTACGTAGGTGTACTCCTTAAGTGCCCATTTGGGATAATATCTCTAGATGATATTTTACCATCTAGATTTCAAATTCTCAACTCTACTACTTTGTGTGATTTACATGTTTAACCCTAACTAAATTGTACTTTTCTAACCGGATTTTTGTTTTTTATTTTTTTTCTAAAAAATTAACAAAAATTATAACTAATTTTTGAAAAATCAACCAATTTCAACTAAAAAATTTCAACTCTAATCGGCAATCCAAACGGAAGCTACACATCAAACTTTCTCTCTCTTTCATTTTCAAAAAACTCAAACTTTAAGCTTGCATTTGGAACACATGTTTGAAATGAAGATTTTTAGGTTGAAGCTGATTGGCTTTTTAGAAATTAGTTATAATTTTTGTTGACTTTTTAAAAAAAGACAAAAAACTGAAAAAATAAAATAAAACATTAATCTGAACCTAAAAGCCAAATGGACTTTAAAAGTCTATAGCTTTCTTATTTCAAATCAAAATAAGATGATATTTATGTTAAAATGCTTATAACGATAAGACGACAAGAAAATATCCATTTTACATATTTTTTTCTAAACTCATTTCAAATTTTTATACCATTTTCTATATAATAGAATTTATCCAATAGTTTTTCTCTCAAACATATATTTCCAACCCAACTTCTAAAGCATCATCTCTATATGTCCCCTTGTTGATGCCCAAAAAGGCACAAGGCCCAAAAATAAAGCCCAAATCTAATAACTATTCTGCAGCATGAAAAAGGTATGTACGTGTGCCCAAGCCACGCTTGGGGAATTTTAGTGAGTTGTAGTTTGGTGAGCTATGAGAGTATAATGGGTCCACTTATTTTGTGGTTAAAGGGGTTCTTAACCCCTTAGGGGTATTAAACTCATTAAGCCAAAAGAATAAGTTGGACAAATGGAGGAAAAAACAATCAGTATCTTGAATAGCAACCAATCCGCTTCTTCACTTCAATTAGTCTAGTAAGCCCAATTTTTTGAATACCCCATTACAATATTCATTAAGTAGAGAGCCGAAATTAAGCTTTTGAACCTGTCAAGAAAGAGAGGTGTAATGCCCAGTCATATTTCAACATCCGCTTGTATGGTTGGCTACCATGTAAAAAATACATTGCTCAGCTGAGTATATTTCCGCAATACTCAAACAACCCAAAATAAAATTCCAAAAGAAGCTTATTGGTCTTCAATCATCATGTGTATTTTTTCCACCAAAATTAAAGTTTGACTGTGTCCAAATATTAGTTTAAATCTCTTCTAGTTCTCAATATTACCTTGATTAGCTATGTAGGAGTAACTAAGTGTGAGAATGGAACCAAACCTCGTCCTCTCTAGGTAAAGGAGATAACTAGCTTCTCCAAAGGCTAGTTAGGTGGAGAAGTTCTCCCACAATATAAATATCCCTCCACCTTAGATGGCGAGAAACATAGAAACATACTTACCTTCTCTAAAAAATATATAATTATGCCAAAAGCTTTCTTATGATCTCAAAGGTCTTAAGAGCAAGTGTGGAAGCCTCAATCCATAAGTCCCTTACCAAGCCCATGCCTTTTCCATAATCATCTCCTTTTTGTTAATATTTGTCCCTAGAAATTCTTTATCCTTTGAGGTTTTCTTCGATTTCGTGGCCAAAGACTTTCTTTGGAGACGTTTGGTCTTTAGCCTCCTTCTTTGGTTTCGTGGCCAGAGACTTTCTCAGGAAACTTTTTGCTTTTAGAAGCTTTCTTTATTTTTCTCACCAGAGGCCTTTCTCTTTTACCTCCAGAAAACTGTTTATGCACTCCTTCAATCTCTCCATGCTCGCAAAGATTCTTATCTATAATGAAGCTCTCGCTCGTTGAAGTTTAGCAACATTTGAGTCCTTAGATGCCATCTCTTCAAGTTCATATAGGTCTAGTTAGATCCCTAGACTTGGGATTCTGCATCTGCTATTGGAGATTGACTCGGTATCATACAAAAGTCAGTGTCTCTAGTGCAATCAAAACGGACCACGGAAGCACCATCTTCCACATCAGCAGGTCAGCACGATTTCGCTCTAACACCCCCCAAATAGGCCATAAAAGTTATTATGCCCTTTTGTATGAATTAGACTTTGTCTAATTATTTTTGGTCCTTTCATATACTATTCTAATGGTATCCTAATATGTCAATTAAAAATCTCATTTTCATTAAAATATTATATCACATAAAATTAATATTAATTTATTTAAATATGTGATGTGTAGGAGACATAGATAATATGACATAGGAGGAGAATCGCTTCTGCATCAATCGTTTTTATATTCTTTTTTCTAAATTACTCCAATATTTTAAGTGTACTAGTTTTTAACACGTGTTACGCACGTGCATGATAAATTCGTTAAAATTTGCATGAATATAATTAAGAAGAATATTTAGGTATGAGTATAATTGGAAAAAATATCTTTAAAAAAATTAGTATTTGAATAAGGCATAATTTAAAACAATGATTAAAAAAAAAAAGAAATCATGAAGAAAACAAAAAAAGAAGGAAAAAGTGAGGATAAATATTTGAAAAGCAAAATTTTAGCATGCGTTTTGTGTATTGATTTGAATTGAGTTTTTTGGGTTGGATTTTATTTGAATTGTTGTGTCTTTGGTACATGGATCTGAATGGCTAGAGCTAAAAATTTTAAAAATTTGGAATGTGTTCAGAAAAAAAAAATCAATATGAAGTTTGTTTTATTCGTTTTAAAATTCTATACAATTAAAAAAAATTTATTTGAACTTGTATATGTAAAATTATGGGATTTTAAAGCTTAAATTACATAGTTGTAATAATTGACTTGAATAGTAGAAACTGAAAAAAAAAAAAAAAAAAAAAAAAGCATTCGAATGTAATTGATGCACAAAACACTTGCTTAATAAGTTAGTATTAAAAGAAAAAAAGGATAAGGTTTAAGATTAAAAAAAAAACCATGATCAAAATAATTCATGAAATTTTTTAATAATATGTCTAATGAAATTATTATATATGAAATTAAGTTAGAAAGATAATAAAGAAATTGATGTTTCAATGGGATCATCTTATCTGTGAAAAAAGAGTAGGGCAAATTAAAAAGAAAAGTCCTAGCATCCGTTTGGTTTGACAGTTAAAGTTGAAACTTTTAAATTGAAGTTGGTTGATTTTGCAAAAACTAGTTATAATTTTTATTGACTTTTCAGAAAAATATAAAAACTGAGATAAAAAATTTCAGTTGAAACTAAAATATCAAACAAAGGCTTGTTTGGTAATTGAGTTTAATCCCAACTGAGTTGTACGTTTTCA
This sequence comes from Ficus hispida, assembly GCA_025413025.1. Lineage (NCBI taxonomy): Eukaryota > Viridiplantae > Streptophyta > Magnoliopsida > Rosales > Moraceae > Ficus > Ficus hispida. The sequence goes on along the minus strand of CM046373.1, from coordinate 17,327,052 downwards.
TTTGAATTTTTTTTTTCTGAAAAGTAAATAAAAATTATAACTAGTTTTTAAAAGGTCAATCAATTCTAACTTAAAAATTTTAACTCTAATGGACAAACCAAATGAAAGCTTATACAGTGGAATATTTATTTAAAAATAAAACAGAAAAAAGCACAAAAGGCAAAAACAAGAAAAAGTTTAGAGAGAGAGAGTAGCTAGCAGATAATAAGGACAATAATAAGCGAAAGCAAAAGGCCAAAAAAAAAGTAGAAGAAACGTGAAACCAAATCACGGACAAGAGAAGGGGAAAAAGGAAACTAAACTTTTGGTACACGTGTCAACAAAATAGGAAGTAGTTATTAATACTTATATATATATATATGTTAAAATTAAGATTAAAATTTAAGATAATGACTTATAATTGTAAAACTATCGTCCAAATTTTGTATTTGAATATTGATTGTTATCACTGATAAAATTACTCTGATATTTTAAGTAAATAATGGCTTAATGATACCTTAGTATTTGATTTGCTTAAACTATTAATGAAATATCGCGAATAAGTGAGGAGATTATTAAGGTTTCTCCATGTAACATGAAATATTTAGCTTATGAAAATTGCACTTTACCCAAGGAGATTTTATGCGGTGTGGATAGTCTGCCTTCAAGTAGAAATATACATGGTCGGTTTGACCGCTCTCTATCAAACCAGAAATTTCATAAGAGAAGAAAGCGTAGAAAAAATAAGGAGAAATTGTTTTGATTCGACTCGTTCTTTTTGAAATTAACTTGATGGAAAAACCGCCCAATAGACTAACCACTTGTATGGCATATACAATTTCAAAAATTAGAAATCTTTTTATAAAATAGTGTTTTTCTCAATTTTTTTCCATCATTCTCTCACTTTTAAAAAATGAAAACTAACGAAAACAATTTCATTTTATATAGTTCCCTTTGGAAAATGAATATAAATCTTTTTGAAATATTCTTATTTATACTATTCCAAACATTATTTTTTCTCATTCCAAACAACTTTTTTGTTCTCAAAAAGAAAGGTTTTTACACATCCAAACACTATCTTACTCTTAAAATGAAAAGTCTTTCACGTTTAGAATAGGAGAATTTTCTTTTTTAAAAATGAACATATGATTCAAACAGGCAAAAGATTTTCAATTTGTTTTTGATTGCTTAGTTAGTTTGCAATTTTTAAGAGAAATTAAATCTACCCAAATAATTTATAACTGACTTGATCAGTTTAGATTTATAATTAAAATAATTCTTAACAGAAATTAGAGTCACTTGATCTATGAAATTAACTATTAATCTTTTTTTTTAATAGAAGTTTTAACTAGTTAAATTATACATCATAGAGACATAAAATAACATTGCGTTATAAAATATAGAAAACGGGTGTGAAGATATAGAGAAAGATGACAAGTAGAAAATAATATTTCTTCTTACAGAAATAGGAATAAAAGAATTTTGGATGAAGCAGGCATTTTGAATAGTTTTCTATATCGTCTGGGGCATTTCGAATCGTTTTCAACAATCCCACGGATTTTATACAACAGCCTATATTTCGTAGGTTGTTCATGAAATCTGTAATCCATAACATCTATAAAAAGGGTGGATTTAACTAAGAATGACATATATGCATGCTAGCTTTTTTTTTTTTTTCCCCTTCTCCTATCACTTACTGACATCTGTCTACTTATAGTAATGTTTTATTATTTTTGATAACTGATTTGAGTATTTGATTGTTCAGCTTGGTTTCCCTAACCACAAGCGTTAGTTTCTCAAGTAAAAGCAACTAAAAACCCCGTTGGCAGTATGTGGTGGGCCCCTCGGACTACATGTGTAGTTAGCTTCTATTATTACGTATATGATCAGTGACGGAGTCGGGATTTATTGGTAGTTAGGGATCAAACATTTTTTTTTTCGGTTTAGTCATTATGCTTATTAATGTTTATGAATTTAATAAACTATTTTACTTTTTAAAATCTAAATTATTTGTCCAATAAAATATGAGTGGTTATATTTACAGTATAATATTGATAAATATATCACCTAATAAATGTTTCTAACATAAACATGGTATATCTATCCTTTTATAGATTATTTTTATATAATACCACATTTAACCTTCTTATACATCCATTTTTTATTTTAGTTCTAACTTATTTTGCTAAAAATAAATTAACAAATCTAAATAAAAAATATATATTTTTATTCTCAAATAAGAAAATTAGTTGTTTCCAAAAAGAATAATGTTGGCTAATATTTTTAAGCTAATATTTTTAAGGTTGTAATGTTGAACAATGCGGGACAATAGAATAATGTTAGCTAATACTTTTAAGGCTGTAATGTTGAACAATTTCCTCTATTTGATATCAAGTAGTATATAACTTCTTCTTTTTTTCTTTTTTTCTTTTTTTCTTTTCATATTTTGAAACTTAACACATAAAAAAATTAAGTGTTTATTTTCCAGGTGGTTTGTCTTCCCAGAGTTCTTTTAATTCTTTTTTCCCAACTTTTGGCTTCATCGAATTATTATTTTTTATATGTTATAGATCATTGTAACTTCGTACAAAATATATATGCTAAATATGTACATATATTATATATTTTCATATTTATATTATGTGAATTACTCATATATATATTTTAAAGTAAATTGTTTATCTATATATATGATTACTCTTGTGTCCAACATCTCATTTTTACGAACAACACTTGTAAGAGTTAGTGTTTTGGGTTATATCGAATAGTGTTGTGGGTTATACCGGCTAGTCTCTTGGGTTGTCACTCCTTATCTTTCTCTCTCTCTCTTTTTCTTTCCTTCGCTAGATGGTCAGATGCCAGACGGGAGAGTATTCATATATATATATATATATTCTCTAATAATAGACTAATAAACCTAATAATTAAAAAACAAACGCGCATGCATTGCATGTGCATTCACAACTAGTTAATCTTAAAAACCAATGAAACTGTCAAACCTACCAAAATAAATTAATTATAAAAATTTAAAAACTATTGATTGGTTTGCTTTGATTTGATTTGGTTGGATTTATTAGTTTTTGTTTTTTTTTTCTTTATGGGTAAAACACCTTAATGATATAAATTTTGATATTATTGTACTATAACATAAAAAATTGATAATTGACTAAAATTTATATCATGTTGATTAAGAGTGGAGAATTTATTTCACATTGATTAATTGATAAAAAAAATATTTGTATGATTATCTAAATAACTTCTCTTTTTAAAACCCACAATCTGTCTGGATCTCTTGATCTTACGAGTAGTATTGGTTCATGGGCTTGTCGACCTTTGGATTTTTCACATGTTGGAGTTTAGAATTATGTATGATGCTCTTGTAACAAATCGACTACTTGAGTCGTTACTTAAACTTGTTTAAACTTAATTATTTTACATTAATCACAAACTAGGCTTTTTTTTTTTTTTTCAACTTAATTCAATTTGTTATTAGAATTTTGCGGTCATTCAGTTATAAGAACATAGCGGACTAAAAGTAGGAGATAGACCTTCTAAAAGACAGACTTTTAGAGCACGCATTACTTAGACAACACCATAGTGCACTAAGCATGCAACGGTGAATAAGTATTTAATAAAACCTTAAACATCTCAAACTACTTAACTGAACTCAAACTACTTAAACATCTTAAACACTTGTAATTTACGGACTTTGTGTTGGAGACAGCCATAGTTGGAGAAAGCCAAACCTTTTTGTGTTGGAAATAAAAATAATATGGTAGAATAACCTACCAAATTACGGACTTTGTGTTGAAAAAAAAAAAAAAAAGGGTATATTTGTAAGTTTCCATGACACTCTCTCGCAATCGGACATGGTCGATGACCCATGCCAATTTCACAACGTCCAGTATATTACCATGTTTCCAGTAATCTACTAGATTACCTTTTAAATTTCAATAACATATGCTATCTTGACATTTTAATTATTTAATTAGCCGCACTTTTGATAAATGTCATAAAATCATGCACTGGATTGAATTTTGACACAAAAAAAAAAAAAAAAATCTTGCAAGAAATATCATAAATATTTATTTATCTATTTATTTTAAAATATCAATTATAATTTCTACTTGGTAACCAAGATATAACCACGTGGGTTACAAATTGGTTACCAAATGGTTGCTAAATGGTTACCAACTACTGGTAGGTTCCTGATCAGTAGTAACCATCACCGCCATCGGGTTACTAGAATTGGTTACCAAATGATATCTAATTGATTACCGACCGACCACTTGCAGGTTCCCAATCGATAACCACTGCCATCGACAGGTAACCTGTTAGTTACCAATTGATTATTGACTGGTTAGCAGTTGGTTACCAGCCAAAAACTCCCGATTTCACTGGATTTTCTAGGTTCCATCACCATAATATTTTAAAAAACACCAGTTTTATCATAAACACACTAAAAAAATTCAACAAAAAATAGTCATTACCTTAGCTACATATTCTGTCCAAAAGGTGTTAACCGACTATTTTGCCCTATGGCTTTTTATTTACTTCTAAAAACTATGTTTCTTCTTAAACCTTAATCCTAGAATCAATGTCAGTTTATGAACTCATTAAAATAGTGATTTCACTCCAAAAAAAAAAAAAAAAAAAAGAAGAATTTACATCCATAATCATGCCCTTAAGGTGCAAGTTACCATTTTACTCAAAGTATGTAAAGCTACAAATAGGGTTGCATCTACATCTAATAATACCTTCGCAAGAAGAAACTAGAGCTCCTCTCGCAAAATGCTTAAAAAGATCTTTCAGAGAAATGGAGATCCTCTGTACTCTAATAAAGTCATGACATAGATTTTTATTTTTATTTTTGTTTTGGCCATGATCGTTAAAACTATTCCACTAATAACATCTATTTATCATTTAAAGTTTAATTATTTGTGCACTAAAATCGCACTGCAAGCATCATTGCGCAAACAGCAAAGTATTAAAATAAGAGATGGTAACTACCATAAATTTCACTTTTTTTTTAATTTTTTTATTTATTAAGAAACTGTAGGATATCTAGTAATTACAAATCCCTTTGAAAATTACCTTCAAATCCTTCCATATAGATTGTCAGATTAAAAAAATTATGTGAGATATTCCAAATCTTTCCACCTAAACATTATAGGAAACATAAAGGTTATATGTAACTGAATATTAACAGTCCGTTTCTTTCACATCCATTCTTGCTTATACTGATTAAATACTAGATCTGGCATAAAACTGGCGCACTTTGTCGGCGTTGTTTGCGCCAACACGAGCGAGATAATTGGAAGTGGAAGAGAAAGAAGAAGACAAAGAAAGTGAAATGTTCTGAGCCATTAATAATACAAATAAATTTTAAGTTTTTGACAAACAGTGAACAGCGTATAAGCATGTCAGTACATGGATGGGCTAAGCTAATCTCGAGGGACAACTTACAGACTTCTCAATCGTTACAAGTTCTTTGGCCACATCAATCATAAGTGGCCTATCTTCTGTTTTAATTTGAATGCATTTCAAGGCCAATTCTAAGAAAGCTTCCAATTGTAGTTGCTGCTCTTCGCCAATGTCGCCTTCCAAAATTTTGGGATCCACAACTTCCATCCGTCGTTCTTTTGCAATCAACTCTGTTATGTAGTTGAGCAATGACCGTTCATTTTCAGGTCTGTTCCAGTCAACAGCTTTCCGTCCCGTTAGAAAGACACATAATAAGATCCCAAAGCTGTAAACGTCAGTGCGCTCTGTGATAACTGATGTACTACAATAATCAGGATCAATGAATGCAAGTGTCCCACACACTCTATCTTTGACATGTGTTTCGCCTTCAGGAATCGTTATACAGAGAGAGAAATCACATAGTTTCGGATTGAAATCTTTATCTAGAATGATGTTTGAAGGTTTAATATTCCTGTGAACAATAGGCCTATCAAATGATGTGTGGAGGTAAGCAATTGCGTTAGCAATATCTCTTGCAACTTTCAATCTCATCTTCCAAGATAGCGATAAACCAGTAGAATCAATGACTCCCGTCGGATTGAGATGTCCAGGTTCCACATATTCATAAACTAATGCCGGACGAGGAAACTCCAGGCAGCAACCTAACAGCTTAAGAACATTTTTGTGGCTGCTCATTTGCGAGCCTACTGCAATGTCACGGAATGCTTCATTTTCGTAACAGACGACGTACATCTTGATTAAAACTGGACGGTCATCCAATGTGCCTTTGTACCACCGTACGTAGCTATCAGATATACCTGATTTGAAGTGATCTGTGGCTTCCTCGATTTCTTTGGCGGAGTAAGTCCGCATGGGGTTGCATCTCCATCTGCCTTTGCAAGAAGAGACAAGCTCCTCTAACAAAGTGCCTCCGTTCTCTAAAAAATATCTCTGTTTTTTGTCCTTCTTCATTAGTCCTATAAATAATTTGCAGAAAAATCTTACTGGGGGTATTAAAAAAAAAAAAAACCTATATGTTTTGTGGAATTATGAAATAATATGGATTTGGTTATATTTCCAATTAAACACATCTTGTTTAGTGCAAGGACAATTTAAAACCCAACGGAAAGATTGAATAAACGAATTTAATTTGCTTTCTCTGAACGGCAAAGGAAATCTGTACATTCTAGCGATCCATAAGCATACAAATTCTCATGCAATTCAGCAGAATGAAAATCATACCTGAATATCTCTCAAAATAAATAAATAAATAAATATATAGATAAAGCATACCTGGGAAGCATAGGAAGCGACTTTCCATGGGGGGCTTCTCGAAGAGTGAAATTCTTGTAGTGACTCAATTTCAGATTGAATTTAACAAAACAATTTAGAAGAACCGTTGACTGAAATTCTAAAATGATGAATTTTTGCGAGAATTAAGGGCTACTTATTATATTTATAATAGGGAATCAATTGAACTCCAAAGAGTTTTATCCACAACACGACAAAGCTTGACTTATAAAGTGCACACCGTGTGGGGCCGGCTAGTCGGAACTCGGAATATACTTGAGTAGTTCGAAGAACAATACTAAGTATAGTGCTTCTCAAAAAAATAATAAAAATAATAAAAATAAGTATATATATTCCTTGACTCCTTATACAAATTAATTTTAATTTCAATAAGAACACTTCTAAAAATTTTAATTTTAAATCTAACTTCATTTCTAATACCATCATATCAAATTTTGTAGGTCTCACACATAGACAATATCAAACATACACAAAATTCCTTTCATTTTAATTTCAATCCTAACACCATTATTCCAATATTTTGAGTACCACAGAAGATGATAAAAATGAACATTCATCGTGAGATTACAAGAATCATAACCACCGAGCATCTCATATAATGCTGTTATTAAAAATCTATGAATGACGGTTCTCTTTCATCACATTACGTTATACTAATATACTAAAGAAAAGGTGATATTCACTATTCCTTCTACAGTGCTCGAACGGATTTGTCCCCTCCCATGTGAAATTTTGGTTGCTACAGTGGAATGACATTTCTGCCCTTCCTTCTCCCCCTGCCGGTTGGGCTGCCCATAGTTAATGGACGGTTTTGTCCTTGGTCACTGTGAGGACGTTTTTGCCCTCATTGGTTAGCCTATCAAGTATCTTTGCATAGTGGGTGGACATTTTTGCCCTCAAAACCCTAATGTCTCCTTCTCTTTGTTGCTGCTGCCGTCCATTATGTGGTGATTTTTTATCTCTCTACTATTGATGTTCTAGCTCTCTCTCTCTCTCTTTACCGTTCTCTCTTTTTCTTCTTATTCTTCAAACTTTTTGCACTCAAACCCCTAATATCTCCTTTTCTTTGTTGCTGCTGCCGCCCATTGTGTGGTGTTTTTTTCTCTATCTACTATTGATGTTCTGGCTCTCTTTCTCTCTCTCTACCGTTTTCTCTCTTTCTTCTTATTCTTCAAATTTTTGCCTTTCAAACCCTAATTTTTTATCCTCCTTTTTGCTTCTGCCGCTCATATTTGTGCTTCGTTGTGTATGTTTATTATTGATATTTTAACTGTCTCTCTCTCTTTGCCGGTTTCTCTCTCTTTCTTCATATATTTCCGACTTTTGCTGTTCAATCTCTAGAAATTTTTTCCTTTTTTGATATTGTTGGATTTTTGTGTTGAATGTTGTTTATTGTTGATTTTTTAACTCTCTCTCTCTCTTTGTCAGTTTCTCTCTCTTTCTTCATATTTTTCCGATTTTTGGTGTTTAACCTCTAGGAAATTTTTTGTTCATATTGTTGGATTTTTGTGTTTAAAGTTAGATTTTCAAATCTGGTTTTGTCCCAACTGTAATTTTTGTTTTTTGGATCCAGTTTTTTGTTCTCATGTTGATTAGTTGGCTTTTTTCCTCTGTTTTTGCTGGTATCTTTTTCTCTCTCTCTTTCCTTATTTTTCGGTCTCTTGGTCTTCAAACCCTAGATTGTTTCCCCCTTTTTTGATGTTGTTGGGTTTTTGTTTGTTGCTTCTGCCGCCCATTTGTGGTGTTTTTTTCTCTCTCTACTATTGATGTTCTAGCTCTCTCTCTCTCTCTACCGTTCTCTCTCTCTCTTCTTTTTCTTTAAGTTCCTGTCTTTTTCCCCTCAAAACCCTAATATCTCCTTCTCTTTGTTGCTTCTGCCGCCCATTGTGTGGTATTTGTTTCTCTCTCTACTATTATGTTCTACCTTTCTCTGTTTCTACCGCTCTCTCTCTCTCTTCTTATTGTTCAAGTTTTTGGTTTTCAAACCCTAATTTTCTCTCCTCCTTTTTGTTTTTTTCCCCTATTTGTTTTACTAGTTTTGTCGGAACTGTGATTTTTTTTTTCTGATCCATTTTTTGTGTTCATGTTGATCTCTGTTGTTGCTTAGCTGCCTTTTTCCCTCTGTTTTTGCAGGTCTCTCTTTCTCTCTCTCTCTTTCTTTATTTTTCGAACTCTTGTCTTTCAAACCCTAGAATTTTTCCCCTTTTTTGATGTAAGATGGATTTTTGTGTTGAATAGTTAGATCTTCATATTTGTTATGTTACTTTTTTCATTATGTTTGATTTTTGTTGTTCGGATTTTTGGTTTCCAAACCCCAAATTTTTTTTGATGTTGTTGACTTTTTAAGGTTTAGATGTTTTTTGTGGGAATGATGAGTTTTTTTTTTTTGGTTTATTTATTTATTTTTTTTTTGTGTCTGAATACTGCATTTTGGTTTTTTTTCCCCCAATTTTTTTTCGCTATTTTACGTTGTTATTATTGTTTTTCCTTTCTTTGATTTTATGTTTTTCTTCCCCTTTTTTTTTTTCTTTTTGTTATATTTTAACTCATTGTACATTGTTTCTCTTCGGTTTTCTCTCATCTGCTTTCACCGAACTTTATTTTTTTTTTAATCTATTTCATGAATTTTTGGCTGATTTTTGGAAATAGTAACAAACTTCAACTAAATATAGGGTATGTATTTTTTTCGTTCTTAGAATTTTTTGGTACCTTTTTTTTTTATTTATTGTATTTGATTTCTACTAATTTATTTTTGCAGATTGTCATAATGATGGTGGCAAAATGGATGAATGCAAATATTCAGTGGAGAATTGAGGACTTTTTTTTTTTTTGTTATCTTTATATGTTTGTGATTTTCTTTTTTTTTTTTTCCCTCCCCGGGTAATATCTTGTCGAATTTTATTCGATGGGGGGTTTTTTTTTTTTTTTTTTGTGGTCTGATTTTGTTATAAATAGGATTTTTTAATGGTTGATTTTAGTTAGGTTAGTGTTTGTTTGATTATTTATTATCATCATTGATTTTAACATATATGTTTATTAGCTGAATTGTTTCATTTAGTTAGGTTTAGATGGATTGTTAGACTTTTTTACTATTTAGTTTTGTTGTTGTAACCATGTTAGGTGATTTGTCTTTTGGATTTAATGTTTCTAAATTTTTGTTCTCTGTGCCGTTGGTCTGAATACATAGTTTACTCTTTCATGATTGTTTTGACTCAGATTTTTTTATAATTGCAACTTTTATTATTAATGAATTTGATTTGTTAAAAACTTCTTATCTCTTATGTGTTGTGTCTTTAAAAAAATTTAGTGCTTCCTCTTGCACCGACTTTTTAAAAAAATATTTGGGTTTTCTGCTGTTAGCTGACTCTCTTTTATAAATATAAACTCTCTTCATTTATTGCTTTATCACCCTCTTTTACCATTAATGCTTCTGTAATATTCTCTCACCTCCTCTGATTTAAACCTTCATTCATTTCTCTTCAAAGCTCTTCAGACGTGCTTTTTATCTCAGGTACTATTGTTATTTAAAGCTGCTAATTACTATTGATTATTGTTTTTATTTTGTTCTCTTTTAATGATCGTTGGTATGCTTTTATACTATTTGAACATGTTTATTATTATGACAATAATATTATAAACAGATTGAAAAGTGTTATGTTATTTCTCTCTCTCTCTTTCTCTCTCTCTCTCTCTCTCTCTCCTCTCTCTCTCTCTCTCTCTCTCCTTTTTTTTTTCCTCCTCTCTGTGCTGTCATGGATGATTTTGACAAAAATTTCTGAGTTAGGATTCTCCCATGCTATGATGATCTCTATTCAAATATGTAATAATATATATACTAGATTTTTTTTTGTTTAATTTGGTGTATATTGCTAAGTATTATATTATTGATGGCATCTGTTAAATAGCTGTTTTATATTATTTGACCCTCTTAACGGTTGCTGTGAATGTTTGGAATGTGTTTTTTTTTTCATAACATATCTATAGTAATTATGTTATTCTTTTTATATTAGTGTAATATTTATTCTCCTGGCTCCTTCTACCGTTTCCCCACCCCCACCCCCCGGTCCCTCCTTTTTTTTTGCTACCCTTTTTTTTCCCTTTTTTCTGCCACTTTTCCTTCTTTGTTTTGCTTATTAATATTTATAACTTTTTTTCTAACATATCTATAGTCATTATATTATTGTTTTTATATTGGTGTAATATTTCTTTTCCTACCCCCTTCCACCGTCTGTGGCCGCCCCCCCGGCCTGCTTTTTTTTATGTAACCATTTTTTTCCTTATTTTCTGCCGCTCTTCCCTCTCTGTTTTGCTTAAGAATATATAACTTTTGCCATATTCCCTTTTTGTTTAAACACATTCTCAAACATTACACTTGGTAGCTATGAGAGATGATGTTGAATTGTATTTTACTTATTGTTTAATAAATATTCTCAAGTTTCTAAGAGATCTAAGCATATGACAAAATATTTAATAAAATTTATGTAATATTTTGTATAGTATATATGTATGTGTTATGTTATTTATTTAAATTAGTGTATATAATTAAAGATTGAAGGTTTTGTTTTGTATATGTTGTGTTATTATTATGATATTTGTTATGTTTTTTGTTTTACAATTTTTTTTTCTCTTCTTTTAGTCTGTATTGCCCGGGGAGTTTTTTTTTTTTTTTTTTTTTTCCTGTCTGTTACATTGTTGTAATATTTAAGTTTATAGAATAATTACTGTATTTAAATGTTATCACAATTATAAATTATTGTAATCATATATGTATGATTTAGATTCTTTTATCATGTAATCCTACAGTATAAGAATAGATTTTTATGTTTTATAAATTTTTATTTTGTTTGGATTTAAATTGAACAAATTAACTACTAATAATAAATAAAAATAACTTAGTGTATTTATTATTTTATTGGATAAATCTAATTTATTTTTTGAAGCAAAAAATTTACATGTAAAAAAATAAAGGGTGGTAAATAACATGTTAGTAAATTAGATATGTTTATTATTGTATCTTTAATTTATTATTTGGTATAGATTTTTATTTTCTTTAAATATCATAATTGATCATAATAGATAACAATAATTTGTTTATTATTTATTTAACAAAATGTAAATCATCGTAAAAAAGTAAAAATAAAAATAAAAAATTATATTCCTATATAACATTTTCGTCAATTATGTAGCACAGACACATAAAATTTAAGTGATGAAGCGTGGAATTGGCCCTGTCCGTACGGACATTTGGTGAAAAAATAAGAAACATAGTGAAAATAAAAAAATTTTAATGGTTACAATTGTTAATAAAGTCAAATATTGTTAATTGAATTAATAAACATAATTTTTTTAAAAAAATAATATAACATAAATCTTTAAAAATGATAAATTATTTATAAATCATCATAAAAAAAATAAAAAAAATATATTGCTCTATAATATTTTCATCAATTATGTAATATAAATACATAAAATTTGAGTAATAAAAGTTAAAATTGGCACTGTCCGTATGCACAGTTGATGAAAACATGAGAAACATAGTGAAATTTTTTTTTAATAATTACAATGGTTAATAAAGTCAAATATCGTTAATTGAATTAATAAACATAATTTTTTTAAAAAAATAATATAATATAAATCAATAAAATAAATGTTAAATAAATTTAATTATAAAAGGAAATATAATAATTTGTTAATTTATTTTAAAATATGTAAAATAAAACACCGTGAATAATAAAATTAAAAAAATTTACAAAATCTTAAATTAAATAAAATTTAGAAGTGAGAAAAATTAAACAGATTAACATGTTTAAAAGTTTTGTTTAATTGATAAATATTATTTTTATTAAAATGATATCAGATATATCTAAATAAAATTTAAATAAACTTGATCATAAAATTAATAACAATATTTTTTTCAATTAATTTTAATTATGATTATATTCTTTTATAGTTTAGAATACTATTCCATATTATTTGGTTTTCACTATTTTAGTTCTTTTTTTTTTCTAAGAAAAATGATGATCTTTTTTTTGCTTTTTTTTTTTCTGTCTCATTTTTATTTTTATTATATTTACCTTTTAACAATATTAAAATATTGTTGTTTTTATATGTTATATTAACAAATACAAAATCAAGAAACATGAAGAAAAAAACCTTAAAAGATCCCAATATTTCAAAAAATTCAAAACTTCAGAAAAAACGAATTATACAAATGATAATGAAGCATCTACATCAACAAATATACATTTTCAAAACAATCAGTTTAAAAAATTAAATACAGAAATTGTTAGTGGTCTTCGAGCTAGATCTATTCAATTATTTTCAAGTTATAACACTGACAAAGGAACATCAAATTCCGTTTTCAACAATTATAATTTACCCTCAGTTCAAGAAGGTAATTTCTTCTTTTTTTTTTTCGATTATAAGAATCAATAAAACTTCTTACTAACTTTTTTTTTTCCATAAATTTTTTACTCAGATTTAAATACTAAATATATTGATATTGGAAATTGTAATTGTATATGTCAATATTATGGAGCATTATTTTGGAAAAATGAACAAACACAAAATACATATCCACCAAAATTTTTTTTATGCTGCCAGAATGGGAAAATTATGATATCTTTAAGGAAAAAAACACCTCCAATTTTAAATGAACTATTAGATTATTATGGATGACCTTTAAGTGCAAATTTCAGAAAAAATATTAGACTTTACAATTCTATGTTTGCTTTTACTTCATTTGGAGCAAATATTCAATCAGATATTAACAATTCATCAGGACCATATATTTTTAAGATTGGTGAACAAGTTCATCACCTAATTGGATCTTTGCTTCCAATTAATAATAATCCTCCAAAATTCGCACAATTATATATTTATGATACCGGAAATGAAATTCAAAATAGAATAGCAACATTTTCGAATAATAATGATTCAAATAATTTAAATGAAATTATCATTCAAAAATTAATCATAATGTTAGATGAAACAAATAAATTAGTTTAACTTTTTAGAAATGTCAGAGATATTTATAAAAATACTGAGATTCCATCAATGAAACTAAGATTAATTGGAAGACGACAAGGAGATAGTACACAATATGATTTGCCAACTTCAACAGATATAGGTGGTTTAATTGTTGAAGATTTTGGTTTATATGAGAAAGGTAGAGATATTATTATTCATAATCAAATTGGAGAATTACAAAGAATCAATAAACTTCATCTATCTTATATGGCATTACAATATCCATTATTATTTCCTTATGGAGAAGATGGATATGGAATTGATATAAAATGGAACCCAAATTTTGTTGGTAAACAACCACGTAGAAATCGAATATCAATGAGATCATTTTATGCTTTTCAATTTCAACAACGATTAAATGAAGGAAATACACTATTTAGAGCTGGACGGCTTTTTCAACAATATATTGTAGATAGTTATGCTTCTATTAAAGAAGATCGTTTAGATTATGTTAGACAAAATCAAAATAACTTAAGATCTGAAATTTATAAAGGTATCCAAGATGCTATAATAAGAGGTGATACAGATGCAGAAGCAATAGGAAAAAGAATTATTTTACCATCATCTTATACAGGAAGTCCAAGATATATGATTCAGAATTATCAAGATGTAATGGCAATTTGTAGACATTATGGAAATCCTGATATATTCTTAATATTTACATGTAATCCTAAATGGCCAGAAATCAAGAGAACTTTAAATATAATCCCAAGACAAAAATATGAAGACAGACCAGGTATTGTAAGTCGAATATTTAAAATAAAATTGAATCATTTGTTAAATACAATAAAATCAGGTGATATTTTTGGAACTATAATAACAGGTAAGTTAATTTATACTATATAATAAAAAATTGAACTATTAATTATTATTATAATATTTTATTGTAATAAATTGAAAAAACTAACATTATTATTTTGTTTTTGTTGTTTCTTTTTTCATCTTTTTTTTTTCCTTTTTAGATCTATACGTGGTGAAATTTCAAAAACGTGGTTTACCTCATTGTCATATGTTGTTTTGGCTACATCCTGAACAAAATATCACAATGCTGCACAAATAGACAAATATATTTCTGCTGAAATTCCAGATCCAATAAAAGATCTTGTAGGTTATAAAATTATAACTGAATATATGATACACGGACCATGTGGATATGCAAAAACAAATGCACCATGTATGAAAAATTCTAAATGTTCAAAAAAATTCCCAAAACAAATAAAAATGAAACAACTATAGAAGAAAACGGCATTGTCCTTTATCGTCGTAGAGACACAGAATTTAATGTTATGAAAGAAAGAATTAAACTTGATAACAGATATGTTGTTCCATACAATCGAACATTATGCTTAAAATATAGTGTTCATATTAATGTTGAAATATGTTCCCAATCTATGTTAATTAAATATTTATTCAAATATTTAACAAAAGGTCCAGATACAATACAAGCTGTTATTTAAGATAATGTTATCACTGAAAATAACAAAATCACAGCTTACAAAGATATCGATGAAATAAAAGTTTATTTTAATTGTCGATATATTACACCTTACGAAGCAATTTAGAGAATATTTGAATATCCAATTCATCATAGAAATCCAGCCGTTCAATGACTTTCCATTCATTTATCAAACATGCAAAACATCACATTTAATAAAAATCAACAACTTCAAAATATAATACGTCAACTACAAATTCCAAAAACAACGCTAACAGAATGGATGGAAATTAATAAAACTAACAAATATG
Organism: Ficus hispida; assembly: GCA_025413025.1. Lineage (NCBI taxonomy): Eukaryota > Viridiplantae > Streptophyta > Magnoliopsida > Rosales > Moraceae > Ficus > Ficus hispida. The sequence continues at coordinate 17,311,524 of CM046373.1, read as the reverse complement.
CCCAGCAATTAACTTATACAAAATTTCCAATGAAGTGGGTATGGAATAATAAAAATAAAATTTGGACTCATAGACAAACTGGTCATACAATAGGAAGAACATTCTATATTCATCCAAGTTCAGGTGAATTATATTATTTAAAATTATTATTAAATCATCAAAAAGGTGCAACAAGTTATGAATCACTTCGAACTGTAAATAATATTATTTATCCTAGAAATCAAACAGCTTGCTATGCATTAGGTTTATTAGGAGATGGTAAAGAATAGGACGAATTAATAAAGAAGCATCATTTTGGTCAACATCTACTCAACTTCGACAGCTTTTTATTATTATGTTATTATTTTGTAATATTTCTGATCCAACAAAATTTCTTTAAAAATAGTGGAAATTAATGTGTGAAGATATCTTATACAAAGTAAGACAATTATTTAATAATGCAAAATTTGAAATTCCAGAAAGCGAATTATATACTTTTGTACTATATGAATTAGAAAAATTATTAAATTTAAATTCGTCTTCTTTATCTCATTACAATCCTCCACTTCCTACTGGATCATTAATTGAAGACTTAAATAATAATCTTCTAAGAGAAGAGCTCAATTATGATATAAATAAATTAAAAGAAGAAAATATCAATTTAATACAACATTTAAATCAAGAACAATATTTTATTTATAACGAAATTTTAAATGCAATTAAAAACAAATATAATAATTTATTTTTTATATATGGTCATGGAGGTACATGAAAAACATATTTATGGAATACTATCATAAATAAAATTAGATCAAATGGTGAAATAGTATTAGCTGTAGCATCATCTAGAATAACATCATTATTGTTACCAAAAGGACGAACTGCACGTTCAAGATTTCACATACCTCTTTCAATTGACAAATCCTCAACTTGCCAAATTAAAAAATCTACCCAGTTAGCGAAATTAATAGAAAAAACCGCATTGATTTTATGGGATGAAGCACCTATGACTAATAAATATTGTTTTGAGCTTTAGATAAAACAATACAAGACTTAGAAAACAATTATAATTGTCCTTTTGGAGGAATGACAGTTATATTAGGTGATGATTTCAGACAAATATTACCTGTTGTCCCAAATGGTACAAAAGAAAATATTATTGATATAACTATAAATATTTCTTATCTTTGGCCTTATTTTCGTATACTTACTTTAACAGAAAACATGCAATTAAAAAGAAATAATTACTGTATTGAAGAACAATTAGAAATTACTGATTTTTCAAAATGGATATTAAATGTTGGTGACAGAATAACAAATGGTATAAAAGATCCAGAAAATGAAGATGCTACTTGGATAGAGATACCTGAAAAATATTTAATACAATATAATAAAAATTCTATTGAATATATTTCCACCATAATATACAATAATTTTGATGAAAATTTCTAAAATATTGATTATCTAAAACAACGTGCGATTATTACACTCAGAAATAAAACAACTGATGAAATAAATAAATATATGCTATCTTTAGTACCCACAGATACAAAAATTTATTATAGTTGTGATACTATACTTTCATCATCTGGAAATTTAGAAGAATTAAATATTTTATATCCACCTGAATTTTTACATACTCTAAACTTTAATGGTTTACCGCCACATGAATTAAAACTCAAAATTGGAATTCCTGTTATGTTAATGCGAAATCTTAACCAATCAATAGGTTTATGTAATGGTACCAGAATGATTATTACACAATTAACAAATAGAATTGTCGAAGGACGCATAATTAATTCTAATGATATAAATGAAAAAGTTTATATACCTAGGATAGAAATGATAATGCATGAATCAAAATGGCCTTTGTTTTAAAAAGACGACAATTTCCTTTAAGAATTTGTTATGCAATGACAATAAACAAAGTCAAGGTCAATCTTTAAACAAAGTTGGACTATATTTAGAAGATGAAATTTTTAGTCACGACCAATTATATGTGGCTTTTATCCAGAGTGACTTCACGAAAAGGTTTATATATTTTAATACATGAATCAATTAATAAATATCCAAATCATGTTAAAGATATTGTTTACAAAGAAATATTACATAATATTTATCAAAAATGACAAATTTTTGTACAAAAATAATATGATATTAGTCATGTTTGAATTTATTTTATCGCAAAATAATGATTGCAATTGTCAAAATTTAATATATATATATATATATATATATATACTCTTTCTATGTATAGAAAATGTTCAGTCCAATACGAATATTGAAGCCAGGGGAGACGCATCATACCATATGTACTCGAGTCTGTCGATTGTGGAGAAACACAGACTATAAAACTGGACGATTAATATGCCTTGATTGCTTGTTAGTTGACAAACATGTAACTCAATTTATTTCTCATAAATATTAAACTACTAATAAAATCCATATCAAATTATTATTTAGTATATACATAATAATAACAATATGCAATATGTTTTTTTTTTTTTACAGGATAAAGCAATACACGAGTTTATTCGTGCGAAGGATGCGGATTTCGTAACAGATAAAATACAATTAGGCAACATATATGAAATCAGCAACTTCTTCATCACGAACAACAAACAAAAATACAAGATTGTTCCTCATGTAGCGATGTTGCAATTCGCAAGATCCACAATCTTCAAAAACGTTGAGGAAGACATACCAGAAATACCTCAACACAAATTCAATTTTTTGGAATTTGATCAATTAACATCAAAGATCGATATCAATGATCTTCTATCAGGTAAATTATATATGATATTCATAGTTGTTAATTATATACTTAATAATTAATAAATTAGTTTTTATAAAAATTAATAATTGATGACTTCTTATTTATTGTGTTATATTAGATGTAATTGGTCATATTATCTCAATCAAGGGTATAGAAGAATCTTCTATAAATGACAGACCGGTAAAAAGACGAGGTTTGGTTATTCAAAACATTAGGTAAGTACAAATAATATATTATAAAAAATATGTTTTTAAAAATATTGTAACTTATTACAAACAAATTATTTATTTTTATTTATTTTATTCAACAGAGAGGAAACACTTAATGTCACTCTCTGGGGAGAAATTGGATAAACCTTGATGAAAATTCAATTCAAACAATGTCTGAATCAGTTGTAATGGCATTTTCAGCAATGACAGCTAAACAGTATATATACATATATATACATAATAACTAAAAATATTTTTCCTACTTTTCTAAATAAAAAGTATTAAAATTTTATATTATTCATGTTTAATTATCATAATTATCTATATACAGGTAGACTTTATGTTGCAAGCACCAGTAGTACTTCATTCTACATTGATCCAGACATTCTTGAAACCAAAAATTAAAAAAAAGATACCGTAAATTTTTACTTATAAATTATCAGAATTATTTAAAGTTATTGATTTTGATAAAATACTAACTTCGTTTTATATATTGATTTTCTATAGATTAGCCATTCTATCCAAGGAATTGATTTTATTCCTGGATCAACAAAAAAGGCATTACCATTAGAAGAACAAAAGACTCTGAACCAAACCATAATCATAGAACTTCAAGCTTTAGACCCATATCAAAATCAGGTAAATATTTAATTATTAAATATAATTATAAAATATATTTAGTCAATATTATCAATTTTAATTTATCCAACAGGAGACGAAATTCACTGTCAAGGCAACCATTACTGAACTTCATATTCACCAAGGTTGGTTCTACAATGCCTGTCCAAGGTGTTACAGACAAATTAAACAATCAGGAACATCATGGTGGTGTGACAATCATGGACATTTAACTACAATGCCAATTAGATGGTAAGTTACTTTATCTCTATTATAAAAAATAACATATATAAATGCATAAATGATAAAAAATTAAATAAATATTATATCTTCTTAACAGGTACAAAATTAATGCACGAATCGAAGACGACACTGGAGGAATGAACATTGTGATGTTTGGAAAGACCGTGCAATCATTAATAAATAAACCTTGCTCTACACTGAAGATCCAGGAAGGATACACAGATCCAATTATTATTCCTCCTATCCTAAATCAACTGAAAGGCATATCAAAAATATTTTTCATTTAATTTCGTCCCAGAGGAGCTTTTATCGATGCATTCATTATAAAACCTTTGATGATGATGTCCAGCCAATGTCATTACTACACAAACAACTATGCCTTCTAAGGAAATTCCACCATCCGTAATCTCTTTTGACCCAAACACACCCAGCTAGGAGGCAAAAAGAAGCAAAAAATACCTTAAGTTCACCGAACTATTTTCAAGAAGAAAATCAAGATATATTACTATCTATATTTTATTTTCAATTTTTAAATTTCCTTATTTAACATATTTATTTATACATCATAAATTATTAACTAATTAAACATATATTACTTTAGTCTTAGAAACCTTGCATAGCAAATCCAGATTCATCCAAGTGATCCATCAAAGAACGAAAAGAAACTAAGTAATAACATTTTTTATGCATAATTACATAATAATTCATAAATTTATTTTAATTTATATTCAATCATAAACTCACTTTACTAACATATAGAAAT
>CM046373.1:17264254-17306836 GCA_025413025.1 Ficus hispida | reverse complement strand
ACGGTCACGGCAAGGAGAGATCAATAGAACTACTCGTGCGGAGGGATCCCGCGATTCATACATGCAGCTCCTGCTGGAGAGATTCATGCCTCACCAAGGCTCCGAGCCGCAGGGAGAGATCTCTTGCGCTCTAAGAAGATTCGTGATCTCAGCTGCACGGCCGCGGAGGGGGACTTTGATGGGCATGGTTTTTCCTTAGGGGTTTTTGGCCACGTTAAATAATCATATCGCTTGTGTTATTTATTTTCCTGGTTATTTGTATTGTTTATTTTCATACGTTTATGTTTGCTGACCAAATAGTAGAGTTTTTGTGGTTTGTCTACACAGTGGGCGAATTTACCGTCCCTTAGATCCTAACATACATATCAAAAGATATAAAAATTCAAAGTCTCTTTCTTCGGTTTATTCTTAGTATTCTCCAGGGAGGTGGACAATGAATTTAATAATAGTCATTATATCCTGGGAGGTAGACAATGAATTTAATGCTTCCGCTACATCTATATATCACTTCTATCACTAAATAATCTCAAATTCAACACATATATTGTAACAAATGGGGCAGATTTCAAAAACGTGAAGGGTACGTTTATTTTCATGGCCCACAACTTGGTAAAAGTCTAAAAGATCGTGCATTATAGAGCTCTTAACGACTGACTTTACTTATTGTTTATTTATTTATTTATTTTTTGTCTATTCGTGATTAAATTAGCTGTGCATTATAAGTAGAAACATCACCATGACAAGAGAACTTATATAGGAAAAAAGAAATTAAAAGTGTATCTTTATTAACGCTTCGGTATTTGGATATCGCATTTATAACATTAGATGAGCAGTTTCTATTTTACATTGAAATTTGACAAAATATCATAAGTTTACAGAACGGATAAGCTTCAAGTACAACACCACGGCTTCTAATTTTCAGTATATAGAACAGACATGCATGGGAATTACTCTTCCATATGAAGTGCTGTTAATTTGCGGTCCTCGCAATGTTGATGATTTCTTTCGCCACATCAATCATCAGTGGCCTATCTTCTGTCTTTGTTTCAACGCAGCTCGAAGCGAGTTTCAAGAAAGCTCGCAATTGTGTTTCCAGCTCTTCAATATTTGTTCTTCCTTCCTCTTCCAAAATTTTAGGATCTACAATTTCATCGAATCTTCCCTCTTGAACCAATTCTGCTACATATGCTTGGATACTTTGTTGATTCGCAGCTCTATGATGATCCAAGGCACTTTGTCCAGTTAGAAGGACGAGCAAAAAAACCCCGAAGCTATAAACGTCAGTACGCTCTGTAACAACTGATGTTCTAAGGTAAGCAGGATCAACAAAACCAACCGTTCCTTGAACCGTCGTACCTCTAACATATGTTTTCCCTTCAGGAATCGACAGTGAGAGAGCGAAATTACACAATTTGGGGACGAAATCCTTGTCCAGAAACATACTTGAAAGTTTTAGGTCTCTATGGATTATAGGCCTGGGAAATGAGGTATGAAGGTAAGTTATCGCGTTAGCGATACCTTTCGCAACTTTCAATCTCATCTTCCATGTTAGCGACAAACCATTATAACCGATGCCTCCCTTATTGTCGAAAGGCCCATTTTCAGCGTATTCATAGACTAACGCTGGATGGCGTAACTCTAGACAACAGCCTAATAGCTTAAGGACATTTTTGTGGCTGCTCATTTGCGTACTTATGGCAATATCCCGATATGCTTTAGCGAATTTGTAATCGGAGACATGGTATCTCTTTATTAGAACCGGACGATCATCCAAAGTAGCCTTGTACCATTTATAATCGGAATCATTGTAAAAATATGGTTTGAAATTATTTGTGGCTACCAAGAGTTCTTTAGAAGAGAAGCTCTTAATAGGGTTGCATCTAAATCTAGTACCTTTGCAAGAAGATATCAGCTCCTCTAAAAGATTGCTTCCGTGCTCTAAGAAAAACCTGTCCTTTTTTTTCTCCTTTTCTATTGCAACCTCGTCCTCGACCCGTCCTAGAAAAATTTTGCACACTTTTACTGAGGTTATTGAAAAAAAAAAAAACGAAATCCAAATTGTGCTCAAAATTTCTCCTTTGTTTTTATCAATTTATGTTATTTTTTTTAAAGGTGAAAAGAATGTTGAAGATGATTTTAATAGGAATGTTTTGGAAGATTTACTATAAGGAATATTAATAAAACTTGCAGTGCTACTTATCAAAAAATAAAACTTGTAGTTCTATGAATCTTTAGAATACCAACAGCTACATGAAAATTACTTTAATGTTGTTATGTTTCTTCAGAAGTATTTAAAAAAAAAAAAAAAAAAACCAGTATCAAGGAAAAGCATAGGTTTTTAGAATATATATCGTACCTGAGTGACCAAGGAAGCAGTATTTCATGGAGAACTTCTTGCATAAAACGAGCTTGGAATTCATGGAAAATTCCTTGCAAAACCTTCTTTTTATTTAAAAAAAAAAATTCAAAACAAGGGAAAATTGAATTGCAAGGTTCAATTTCAAGTTTTGAGGAAATTTTTAATGCCTTAATTGAAAGGAAACAAAGTTTCAATTTAAAGACTAACTATGAAAACAGCCTTGATAAATTTCTTTTTTTTTCATTCTTTCAAAAGAGAACAATGACTTTTTTTTTTTAATTTTAAGTTTTATATGATTGGTTTAGAATGCACATTCAATTTTTATTTTATTCAAATGTAAGATACGAAAGAAAAATGCTAAGAACACCAACCTTAATATTAACTTTTGAGTATCAATTTATGTGATGAGTTGTTATTATTTAATTAATAAGTGGTTAAAATATTAGCACATCATTCGATTACTTCTATCAAGGAAAAGATGACGCGAGAGTTCGTATTAAAAATGTACGGGTTAGAGTAGATATCTCTAACATTACTCTATAAATACTATATGCATTTGGATGTCCCATTCGTATATTTTATTCAAATGTAATGTGTGTCTAGATTGTTTATTTTTAAATAGTCATTCTAATGTGTATTTATGAGAGAATGAGCATGTAATATGATTGGTAAAGGTAGATTAAAAAATAAAATGAATTGATAATAATGTTTTGAATTGATTTACTGTTTAAATGTATTTATATTTAAATAGAATACATGAGATATCCAAACACGCATTATGTTGCATTATATATAATTTACCATATTTTCAAACTCTCCATAAGTCAACACCCGTGAATTTCTAAGAAGAAACAAGCAAGACTATCACACGAAAGAAGAAACCAAGGACATTTCCAATTTTCCAAACCTTAAAGAACGTTTTGAAGTAGGACCACTGGACTAAATGGTCGTAAGTGGACATCTGTACGCGTTTTTATCCCTTTCATACTCTCACTCTATTTTTTGAAAGACTCTTTAATTTCTATTAGTTGATTTGTTGATTTTTCCACTTAATTTTTATGACGTTATTATTTTTAATTTATACATTTCTCTTTTTAAAAGAAAATTTTCCTTCACAATTTCTAAAGTTAAAAATTACAACAAAATATAGATATATAACATTTAAAGTAGCAATATGTGCTAACTTGCTATCATATATGTTGGTAGGATGCTTGTCTTCTTCATACACAATTTGAGTTGGAGTCTCTCCGATCACATTGGTCGAGGTACATGGCTTTAAGTGATTCTGGAGTTATTTGAGCACTGCAATCAAGAAAATGTGTGGCATAGTAGATCTGCCAAGGCTTCAAATGATTCTGGAGTTATTTGAGCACTTCAATCTCTCTTCCTGTAACATTTTTCTTTTAGAAGGGAGGAAAAAAAAAAAAAAAAAAAAAAGAGCACCACAAAATAGAACAAAATGTAAAATTTGCCATTTTACATGAGCTATGCTAAATAGAGGATTGACATTTACATTAGTAATCAAAGCGATGTTTCCGGTTTTTTTTTTTTTATTTTTTTTTTTTTGTAAGTGAAGAGAAAAAGGGAAATTAATATCATAGAAATTTAGCACATTCTAACTGGGTTGGTATTGATCGGAAGCTAACCTTATACTTAACCCCTAACACTAAAATCTTAAAAAGATACGTGCAAAAACAAAAAAGTTCCTAATCCATCCTGATGAGCTAACAAAACAAGAAAATTAAAAAAGACAACAAGAATCAACCTTACAGAAAACTAATGAAAACAACCAAAAAAGAAAAAGGTTTACTCTCTTAATGAAAAAAAAAAAAAAAAAAGAAGCAAGATTTAGTGGCCGGCTTCGAAGAGATGAGGTTGTACTTGATTAAAGCTTACACTTTAGTTTAAGAAAATAACATTTTACTGCTTTCCTAAATTCGTCAATTAAGAATTACAACTTGAACGAACAATCTAGCAGACACACGCTCGAAACAGAGTACTAAACGAACTGGGGAAGTCTAATTTTAGAAAGCTACACTAATGTGTGCTCCTCTCAATCTTTACGAGTTCTTTCGCCACATCAATCATTAACGGCCTATCTTCTCTTCTTTCTTCAATGCATCTCAATACCAGTTCGAGGAATGCTCGCAATTGTAGTCGCTTCTCTTCGTGGATTCCTCCTTCATGTTCCCAAATTTTTGGATCCATGATTTCATCGAACCGCCCATTTTTCACGAAGTTTGACACATATTTTCCAATATCATCTTCACCCTTCGGCGGTCTAATCTCGCATTCAGATTTTTGTCCAGTTACAAGGACCAGAAGAGAAACCCCCAAGCTGTAAACGTCAGTATGCTCTGTAATAAACCCTGTACGAACGTATTCGGGTTCTGCGAACCCGTATGTCCCTATAACTATATCTTGAACATGATTTTGACCCTCGGGAATTGTAATGGAGAAACCAAAATTACACAATTTTGGAACAAAATCCTTGTCCAAAAAGATATTTGAAAGATTTAAATCTCTATAGATTATAGGCCTAGGAAATTCGGTATGGAGGTACGTTATTACATTAGCAATATTTTTTGCAACTTTGAACCTAATCTTCCAAGATAACGATAAACCTTGAGAACCGAAACCGATGATTCCTACACTGTCCAGAGGTCCATGGTGTGCATACTCGTAAACTAATACCGGACATGAGAATTCCAAGCAGCATCCAAGCAGCTTAAGAACATTTTTGTGGCAGCTCATTTGCGAACTTATGGTGATATCGCGATATCCTCTATCCTCTAACTCGCACTCGTATTTCTTAACTAGAACCCGGCGATCCTCCAGAGTGGCATTGTACCACTTGTAGTATAAAGAATCATGGAAATAGGATTCGAAATGATTCGTGGCTTCCAGAACTTCATTAGCGGAGAAGTTCCGAATAGGGTTACATCGGCATTTATCTTTGCAAGAAGTTATCATCTCCTCTAATAGTACGCTACCGTTCCTTATAAGCAATCTCTCTCTTTCTTTCTCCAGTGAACCTTTCAAACAATTCACAAAGAAATAAATATCAAATATGTCAAATTTGATTTCAATAAAATTCCAAATTTCTAATCGAATGTCAAAATTTAACATATGATAAAAAAAAAATCGTTTTCATTCATTCACTTATCATTTTCAATTTAAAACCCAAAATATTCTTTTAACAAGTATCAAATTAACTATCAGAACATAAATTTGCCCAAGGACATTTGTGTATATTACTTTGGCTCAAGGACATTTCTGATGTAAAGCTGGCTGTAAATATATAAATTGATAGAGCTATGCTCAATTGGGGCTCAATATACCAAACCCCATCTCTCTGCTCTTTCTCTTGCTCTACCCTATATTTCTATTTCAAACTTAAAATTTGTCACCCAAAAAAAAAAAAAATAGAAAGGCGTTTAAAAGACATCATTTATTGTAGGATAAAGTAAAACAATTAATCACTTGTCGTTTTTATATCGATTTTGCATCGAACATAAAATCGATGATGATGAAGAAGAAGAAATAACGCCATACGTACTTGACTTGCATAGGAAGTGGCTTTGTCGTAGCTTTTCTACAAGCTGTCTAACCCGAACGCCAAGTCCTTCCATGGAAGACTTCGAACGAAAATCAAGCTGAAAAGAAAATAATAATACTAAATAAGAACCGAATACGCAAAGGAAAAGAAGACTTTGAAAACTCTTGGTGACCAAAAGTCCTAGTATATTTGGTGACTTAAAGCACTGTTCAAAGACTTTAAAAAGTATTTGTATATTTTCTCCATTAAAAGATAGAAAAAGAATTACAAAGCCGGCGAATAAAGACAAGATAGTCAACAAAACGTGAGGTTTGGATCATTATTATCATAAATAAGCCGGCCCAATTTGTTTGTTTGTTTTTTTTTTTTTTTTTTTTTTTTTTTTTTTTTTTTTGGGTTTTTTTTGTTTTATTTTTTTTTTTTTGCTGCGTAATTCCCACACTCTTTAACTTATTATGACGCCGTAGAAATTCATAAACTTGATCTCATGAATTATTATCATGGATTTCTTTCATTAATATACTTCTAATAAATTATTTTGGTGAATATCAAATTTAAGATCATGAATGATTTTATATGTATCATTAGTATGATAGTATCGATGATCCAATAATGTTGAGTTTCTTTATTTAAATGAGAAGTTATAGATACATTGAAAATAAATCAAAGACATAAAAATTTATATGAAGAATTTATTATATCGTATTAGAGGGATAAATTTTAATTTTTAGAAAACAACCACAACTATTATAATTTGATGACCTTAGTTATTATTTTGGTCAAATCAATATTTAAGTATTGAGAGTATGATTAGAAAAATTAATTTGTCACATAAATAGGAGATGAAAGATTGATTACAAGTAGATCCAAAGGTCAAGGATTGATCAAGAACTAGGATTAGATTAGAAATCAATGGTATAGATTTCATGTGAGAGGATCCTAGGCAAATCAATAGCCAAGTTTTGGATACTAAGTGACCAATGAGAGGCTAGGTCAAGGTTGGTATGGTGGATGATCAAATGGGTGAGATCCCTTGATCAATGGATGAAAAATTGGAAGAATGAAAAACAAAAATAAAAATGGGAGATTTAGAGGAAGATCCGGATTTCTAGTCAAACAAACAAGATGAGGTTTGAATTAAGGTGAAAGTGGTATATAGTGCATGCATGCAAATACAAGTAAGAATTGATATGGTTAATTTAGGCAAAAATGACAAGAAGCAAGTACTTATATAAGGCATGGTGGTACCAGATGAAAGGGACCCTTTGTCTTCCACTTTGTAAAGCAAAATTTTCACACCAACCCTCTCCTCAAAGTGGTGACAATCCATGGAGGAAATCAGCCATCATTTTCCACTTTTACCCTTCAAAAGATAGATCCATTTAAGACACATATTGACTGATAATAAACCCTAACATCTTATTTCATTCTCACATAAGTTAAGCTTAAAAATCTAGCTTCTCTAGCCACCACCAAGCCCAAAAACCACCAATACTATTCCCCATCTCCAACAACCCACTAGCATCCTCTCCCTCCATTTTAAGGCTCTAAGTAACCCCATTACCAAGTTCGAAGAAGTGTGAAGCAGAGTTAGAGAATGTGTTACTTGAGGTAACCTAGTAGTTCTCTTTGTGTTTTGGTCACTTTTAGATATAACTAAAGTATTTTATGTAGTTATAATCTTAATGTTTGACTATTCTTACATAGGTAAAGGTTTGGAAAAGAACTTTGGAGGTTTGAGGTCTTAGATGACCTATAGAGTATTTCGGTAAAATCTATGAATTTTGTTAGAACTTGTGGTTGTTATGATAATATGGCGTTAGAAACTTTGGTATGAAAGATAAATTATATGATAAGATTCCACAGAGGATAAGTTTCATTTTAGGCTTTGGAATCACTTGTTTTGCTTATGTATGTCTAAAGTTATGCACATTTGATATTGTGACACAAAATTAACTAGAAGGAAAAAGAACCCCTGGAGTACATTCTAGCCATCGGCTTTATGATATCCGAACCCCTTAATCTTGAAATTTTGGATTATAAGTTATAGATCTAAAAATAGATTCTTAAGCTTTCCAACAAGGTGATTACGCCTCAAATGATAAATATGTAATTTTTGGTAAATTTTACAAATTAAGACTACGAACTGAGAGGTTTTGCTAGAACCATGTACCGACCACGGGTTTTATATGTTTTGGATTAGTAAACCATAAGTTTTTGTAAACCTATTTTTGATGTATAAACTAGACATTATAATCTTTTCAATGACATATCTTTTACCTTATTTGGACTTGTAAGTGAATGATTATGATTTTTCAAAGTTTATTCAATAATCTGGGCATATAGTACATATTTGAGACCAACAGTAACAAAATCTCATTATACGGCATATAAAACTCCAAAACTTAAAAAAATTATGGTTGTAAAGTAGACATCTTAAGTTTTGAAATGAGATATCATATGTTTGAAATAGACAAGTATATAATTTTTAATAAATCACATAATATTATATTGAAATATGATAAATTGAGATTTTACTATCGGACACTAAGGAAAACGTCCATACTAAGGTTTAAAACCCTGAGATTTTGGAAAATAAATTATAAGAATAGAAGCTAGATACTTCAAGTTTTCCAACAAGTCATCAAGTGTCCAAAACAGAATTATACATGAATTTAAATAAATCTTACAAGTTAAAATCTCATATCGATAAAACAGTTAAATATTAAAATGTGACGTAAGGGTAAGTCATAACTTATGAACTTAAATATTGATCAATGAGTTAGTATAAGTGTATGATCAAATAATGTAAAATGTCCTAACTTTATAAAGTTGAGTCACAAGTTTTTAGATAAATCAAGATAAAATCAACTAGATGATTACTAAACATATATCAAGATACTACCTTAGCTCAACTAAATGATCATAACTAATGGAATTGAGCCTTGCAAGCCAAATACTATATTAAAGGCAACCCACTTAAAGGTATTCACTTAGGTGTCTCCTTGTCACCAATGTGATATAGATTGATTTATTAATTAAGAAATAAATAAATAAATAAACTAATGAATATATAACAAAATATAATTATACTAAGCAAGTTAATTAGTAGTTAATTATATAATTATATAATTAATTAATTAATTAATTATAAGAGCTAATAAGTGATTATAAATTGTGTAAGCAAGATTATTATATTGAGTAATTACATAATTAAAATGCATGATTAATTAGAGATTAATTAATCATTAATGATTATTATGATTATTATTATAATAATGGATGATTAATTAAAGATTAATTAATAATTAATAACTAACATAATTATTAATTAACAAAATGAGAAAGAATATTTAAATAGCATAATTATGAGGATATAATTACTAATTAGTCAATAAAAATTATATAATCGATTTATCATTTCCCAATCAAGTAATAATTAAGGATTACCTAATTAATTAATTGATTAATTATTTAATTATTTAATTAATTGATTAATTAATCAATTAAATTAAATTAAATTAATCATAATTAGTAAAATTTTCTTTTATACTTAATTATTAATAGACTTAATAATTAATAGGAATTAATTATTAAGGTTAGTTATGATACAAGTAAATTAAGTTAACCTTAATTTATAAATATTTATATATATATAACCATGATTTACTCTAATGACAAAGTATTATTAAATCAGAACAATTCCTCAAACTTATGCAGTAGGAGTTACAATTCCCGAAGTTTAAGCACATAAAACTAGATAAGTACAAACCTCACCTATAACATAAAACAAAATATTTTTCTTTGTTGTTGTTCTATATTTACTATGATTTGCCTTGATGATGTGATGAGTATATGAGTTATATGTATTGCTTTGATTAATTATTTGACATGCATAATTTCTCTTGCACTAATATGATTGACATGCCTCATATATATTTATGCTATAAAAATATATGCATGGTGACATGTAAATCTACATATTGTCACAATTAATAACAATGAGACTAACGAAAAATAGGATTAAGTATTGTACTAACCTCCATTAGTAAGAGGATATGATAAGAACGAAAGTTATAAGTTATGACATTTGAGGTTATTGGATAATCGCTATCCAACTCCCCATTGGTTGCACACATATATGTACGCCATAAGGGCCCTTAAGTAGACAATATATATATATATATATATATATATATATATATATATAATAAAGTATAATTGAACACATATAGATCATATGCATTTTGAACATTCATATTGTGACATGATAGGATCTTTGAAAATATTTTGTGAGATATAGTTTGTGCTTGCTAAGTGAAAGCTCATATGTGTATGTTCGTGCTGTAGGTAATGCGGGTAAGCAGCCCGTCACTTAGATGTTTTCTGAACTAGCGAAGTAGTGCGGAGGTGATGAAGGAAGGGAGTGTGATATCACCATGAATTTAATTTCCAGATTTATATTTCTTAAATTATTTTCTATCAATTATCTTTAAAATTATGTTTTCAATATTTCGATACTACTAAAATAGTAGGAGTACTTAAAGACTATAAGGTCTTTCATTTTAATTCGCATGACATTATAATTTTTAATAATATCTAAGTACGGATTTAAATATGATATTTATTATTTAAAAATTTTGATTTCCTCAGTTAAAATTTTAGTTTATTAAACTCTTCAAGTACAAGTATGATTTATTTTTAAAAAGAAAAACAAAAAGTTCTGCATTTTTGAAACCAAACATAAACAAGTACTAAGACTATATTAACTAAAAATAAGTAAGCTAATTAACAGTCCGAAAAGTCGGATTGTTACACCTATTGTATCTGCTTCCTGCAAATTTTTTCTTTTTTTTTTTTGCTTGCATTCCCCATCTTTTTTCTTTTCATTCTTATTGATATAACATTTACTGTAATACATCATCAACTATAATAAAACGACATGGAGCCACTAAAAAAGACTAGCTCTTACATTGAAAACGAGCATCTATATATTATGTATTATTTGTCTATATATTTAACTTTTCTTTACAGTTATTTTGTAGTTAACATGCTTAATCAACTCAACGTGCATCTAGCTGGATCAACAATAATATAACCATAGGCCCTAACCCGACTCAATCCAATTTGAATATAGATTTTACCCTTTACAATACGTTACCACATTACTTGTTGAAATTGTACCTTCAAGTCTGACAGTCTCCATTTTACCTTCTAGATTCAAAATGCATTCACTAAAATCCGAGACTTTTATAGCGGAAGACACTATTGGATTAATGTTCTTGACTACAAGTAATCCAAATGATGAATAGGAAACAGAGCATTATCTAGTATTAAAGGTAATTTTAAGTTGGAGGACTATATATGAATGTGTGTATGTCTCAATCTTGAGGAATCATTTGGCCACATCAATCATTGGCGGTCGATCTTCTCTTCTGTCTTCAATGCATGTCATGGCCAGTTTTAAGAAATCTCGTAATTGCATTTCATGCACTTCATCGATTTCTCCTTCCTCTTCCAGAATTCGTTGATCCCCAATTTCGTTGAATCGTTCCTTCACAACCAGGCTAGCAACATGCCTGCAAATATTTTCTTCATTTACAGGTCGACTGCTGTCGATGGCTTTTTGTCCGGTTAGAAGGATGAGAAGAAAAACCCCGAGGCTATAGACATCACTTTTCACTGTAACGATCGATTTACAGTCTACTAATGTAATCGGGATCAACAAAGCCAATTGTCCCCAGCGCTTCATCTTGAACATGTGTTTCGCCTTTTGGAATCGACATGGAGAGTGTGAAGTCAGACAATCAAGGAGAGTAATCCTCATCCAGAAAAACAATTGAAGGCTTTATATCTCTATGAATTATGGGTCTGGGAAATACGGTATGCAGGTATGCTATCGTGTTAGCAATATATTTTGCATCTTTCAACCTCATCTTCCAAGATAGCTGCTGGCGATCAAAATTGATGCCTCCTCCACTAGAGCCTCTGAGATGGTCATCTTTTGCGTAACCAAAAACCAATGCTGGATTTAAAAATTCTAGACAACAACCAAGTAGCTTAAGACCATTTACGTGGCTACTCATTTGTAAACTTACTGCAATGTCACGACACGCAAAATCACGAACAGATTGATCACCACGAGGATTGTACTTCTTGATTAGAACTCGGCGAACATTTCCATAGTGCCTGTGTAACCGCTTACGACAGAAATCTCCGTCGAAACAAAATTTGAAGTTTTCTGTGGTTCAATGGCCTGTCTAGCGGAGAAGCTACAAATCGGATTGCATCTACACCTGCCTTTGCAAGAAGTTATCAGCTCCTCCAATAGTCTGCTCCCATCCTCTAAAAAGAATCTCTTTGTTTCATTCTTGCATATATATATATATATATATATATATTAATATATATATCCCGAACAAGGAGCTACGAACAAAATTATAATCAAAGTCCTTGATCAAGTAATTTAACTTCCGAAACTAACGCTGGCCAACTGATGAATTCCAGGCAACAATCTAAGCAACTTAAGAACATTTTATGGCCTCTAATTCGCGAACTTATGGTGACGTTCACAATATCCTGCTCATCCATAACTGAACTCACATTTCAGGATTTGAACTGGGTGATCAACCAAGTGACACTTTTACCAGGACTCATAATGATTATCATTATCACTATAAAAAATTGTGATAGGAATTCGTAAGTATTGCATAGAAGCTCCGTATCGGTTACATCCGAACCTACTTTTCTTTGCAAGAGTTATCAGCTCCTCTAACAATCTGCTTCCATTTTTCTAAAATAATCTCTTTCATTTGTTAATCTTAAGAAATAGCGCCTTAATTCTGTTAAGAAAATTCGTATAAGAAAATAAACAATCTTATCACATGCAAATTTTTATATAGGTTCATTTTTATGTGAGACTATGTGCTATAGTGATTCACTGTGATCAAGAAGTTTATTAGCGAAATCACACACTCTCAAATTTCTGTATTTGTTTCTCTAACCTCTTTCATGATAATATATATTTTTTTAAAAAAATCTAGGAAAACCAAAATTATAAGGTCCATTTGCGTGTAGAGTAACAGGTCACGGTCGGACCTATTCCAAAAGTGATTTACAAATTTCCAACTTGGGTACAACATGAATACATACACACATATATGTAATAGACAAGAAAACAAACTTTTATGTCCATATATACAGACATATACATATGCACATATGTATATTCCTAGCGTGGTAGTTGAGCCACACCTGAATCAATTAGGAAGTGACGTTGTGTATCCTTCTACCTTCTCTTCAAACCAACCACGCAATCTGTCCATGGGGACCTTCTTTTCTAATTCCATCAGCCTTCGACACTTAAAAAAAATTAAAAATAAAAACAAAAAAAATATTGACGTGAAAAGTTGTTGTGGGAACTCAAATTCGGAGACTTACTTTAAAGGGACAGGAGCAAAGGAAAAAAGACTAAATTTATTGAAAAATTCAAAAAAAAAAAAAATACAAAACTATTTGGACGCGGTCTGTGCCTTAAGTCCACGCCGCGTGAGTCTTGAATCCGAGCAAGTACTATCTGCAACAAGTCAATCACACCAAAAAGTAGAATAATGTTATATATGTATATATATCTCTCACTCTTTCTCCAACCTAATTGTACTTTTATCGGTTGATATTATTGTTTAAATTGTTAAATTAATTATTTCACTAGATTACCTATGAATATCTATATTAAATATTTACAATACAACATGCATAATTACTTCTAGTTATAAATAAGATAATTGAAAAGTTTGATCCAATATCTAAAACAATAATATTTATTAATAAGATAAAAAGTATAATTTTTACTATAAATTTTTACGCAATTTTGTTTGTGATAACCAACGTAAAATACAAAGATGTAAATGATCTTTCTACCTTATGGTCACATAATTATAACTAATCGGTGCATTACATGTTTTGCTGCGTATTTTAATATAGTGAACCCTTGTTTATTTTAATCGGATGTTCTTGTGAATATAGTTCTACTTCTAGAGCTGAATCTTGTTTTTAAGATACGCATGCCTATCATCAGTTTGGTCTAATAGCACTTCGTTTTTGGGTGGGATGGACTTTATGAGGAGGTCACAGTTCCATCCTGACTTTAAAATATATATATATATATATATATATATATATATATATGGGTGCAAGTAGAAGATACACGATTTATCTATTAGACGGCCAACCAATAAGGTTGAGTTAGTCATGAGATTTAGCGTCCGTTTTAGGTAGTGGATGTTCACTTGTATTGAATGATGATTTCTTAATCTTTTTTTAATATTTTAGAAAGAAATTCAGTAAATCGGACAGTACTGATAGTTACTAGTTGGTAACTCTGGTAACCATTTGGTGACCAGCCGTGGTTACCGATCAGCAACTATCTAGTATCCCGCTAATAGTGTTAGTTACTGGTTGGGGATGAAACAACTGTGATATGGAAATGTTTTGGAAAGAAATCTCATAATTGAGAGTAAAGATGTTTTCGAAATGATTCTGAAATAATGTTTTTTTTTTTTTTACACCAAATTAGAAAGCAGAAATGAAAACAAAAAATCGTTTTCATATTCTGTAAGAGAACGAAAAAATGATTCCATTTCCGCTTTCATATTTAGACTTATACATCTAACAAATATTTTTAGAAATATATTCAAGTACAATTTTACTTTTTCCTATATTGGAACTAGTTTTTCTAATATCATAATCATCATAATCAAACACAATTTCAAAAAATATCTCAAAATCATTCAAAAAAAATTCTCGTTTTTATTCCATTCTAAAGCAAAATTATTCTCAAAATGCTCTTGAACATTATTTTGATTTATGTAGAAAGTACACGGCCTATTTGAACCTCACCAAATATACCATGGACATTTTAAATGTGTACCAAATACATATCAAAAGACCTCAAAATTCAATTTGAATTTGTATAAATACACTAATATATACTGATCCCCCAAAAAAAAAAAAAAGAAAAAGGTCCATGATAACCTTTATTTTAATTTACAGCTATATCCCTTTTTTTTAAGTCTTTTTACACCTCTAGTCTTGACTATTGGCGCTTTGTTCAATGGCTTGAAAGAAGACGCATAAGACAAAAGGCTAGTTTCGGACATAGCTAGCCATACCTAATGTAAGAACATCTCTAATTTATCCAAAATTATATTGTCAAAATGTAATAAGAGAAGCCAAAAAATTTTCCAGTTTATTTTAATTAATCTGTTTCCACATAGTTACACGTGTCGAGGTTTTAGACCATTAAATTACTTCATAATGATTGGCAGAAGGGACACTAAGATTACAAAATTAAGATTAAAATTGACCTAATTAATTAACTAAACTGAATTTGAACATTTGGACATTTTCATTCATTGCTAAAATTCTTGCTCAATCAACGGGCTGGAATCTGACCCGTGAGCGTTTCTTTGAAAGTAAAGCTCCGTAAAGGAATAAAAAGAGGTTACTTATGGAAGACAATTTATAAAAGACAATTTTAATATATATTTTTGTAGCTAGATTTATACAATTAAATATATATATATATATATATATATATATATATAGAGTCCAATTAATAAGAGCTTATCCATACCATGTAAGAGATGATCATTATCATTATAACCACAATTGAGGGGAAAACTAGAAGAGAAGGTATGTAAAACAACCCTTATTCGTTTCCTTGTCATAGATTTATATATTTCTCGAATTGTATGACTCATTCTTGCGCATGCATGATTCATGTTAATTTTCTCTGTAATTTTATTAGATGTTCCCTGAAGGGACTTGCTGGGATTAGTTTCGGTTTCAAGAATGACAATAAATAAATAAATAAATAAATAAATGCATTTATGCATTAAACTTCACTATTAAATTGACATACATAGTGCTTAGTGGCACACATGATCCAGCCTTGGTTGCCACATGTCAAGTTACTCGGTAACCGTACATCTAAGAGGTGATAATTCATCTCAGACCGTTAAAAAAAAAAAAAAAAAAAAAAAAAAAAAAAAAAAAAAGACCTAGATATGAGTTATATACATATGAACGCATCAGAAAGTTTCAAACCAAAGACTTGTTTAATAATCATACAATTCATTTAAATTAATAATTGATACAAAATGATTTGTTTAACACGATTAATTCTGATATTTAATTCAACTTATCTTCTCTTTTAAGAAAAACTAGCGAAGTTTTACTTATAAATTTTTATAGCTGATATTATATTATCTTCTATATCTTCTTTGTGTCAGTTTATATTTGTACTTTATTAATTATATAGACCTGTATCATACCTTATATATGTAGTCAGCTTATAAATGATATATATAGTTAATCGCGTCTAGACAAGTTTATCCAAATAAAATCAGTTTATTAATCGTATTAAACAAGTCAATCCATTAGTGATCCAAATTTATTTATAGCAAATCTAACCTTCTAATTTTGTTCTGTGTTATCATATATATTGTGATCCAAATTCACTGTTACAGATATACATATGATTCCCAAGTAGTACACATCTACTTATTATTGTAACTAAATCTTACACCTTTTTTTCATTTCTTTTTTCTTTTGGTAAAAAGAAGTTATTCGCAACTATCCATCCATTTCCAACACTTCTCGTACATTTCATATACCAACATATCCATGTGGATAACATGACTAGACTTGAATTTCAAATTATAATTTTCACTGGATAAAAATTGCCCAATCCTAGCTAGCATTGTAAACTTCCTGAACAGTGTTACTCGCTCTTAATACTACTACATATATGTAATTGCCCAATCCTAGGCTTGATCTTATGTCGTTAACTTCTAGCGGGTCCTATTATCGTCAAAAAAGTTTAAATTATTCCTAATTTCTTTTCTGTGCCTAGTTGGCGTTTAGCGTGTTTTTTTTTTTTTTTTTCATTTCTGACCTTTTTTTTTTTTTTTTTTTTTTTGTATTTTTCTTTATATCAATAAACTAAGGCAAGGGGTCGTGAAGTGAGATTAAATCTTTAGGGAATGCCAATCTGATCAGGATATCCGAAAGATTTAATATATCACTAATCGTCCTTACATGCCCTTCATCTAGAAGAAGAAAAAGAAAAGAAAAGCAATATGGGGTATGCTAAGTACGTCGTAATTGGAAGATGTGGGAGACACATAATGCAGCTGATTTGGGGGGGATAGAGTCCCTACCATGTGCCTCTATAAAAAAAACATCTTAAATTATTAGCTAGATTGGCTTTGCTAAAAGATAAAGCCATAAAGGGCATTCACCTTGGGGGATAAAACACATTACACACCCCAACTAAATTCCTGTCCATATATAATTGCTTTTAAGACGTTAAAGAAATTGGGGCTTCCAAAGAAAAAAAAAAAAAAAAAAAAGGACAGATAAGGACTTGTGTAGACCCATTGGGCTTGACCAATTGAGCTGGCGGCAGCGCAGGAGAATTATGTTTAAATTTTTGTAGTAACCCTTTTTTTTTTTTTTTAATTCGAACTCTGGACTTTCTAATAAATCAAGTGTAACTGCTAAGTATATGTCAAAAATGCTTAACTAATAAATCAATATTATCGATCCTAATGTATGCCTCAGTACTTAATTTGTTATATACATATATATATGTTGATTAGCTAATTATTGATATGGGGTGTGAGTTTGGAATATAATAATGAGAATCCCGGAATTTTCCTTTAAAATAAAAGAAAAAGTTCGAGTATGGTTAAATATATGCCATTAACAATTGATAATTTAATAATTTAGTCCATATGACAGTTTTTTAACCGTTGTCTATTTTTTTAATTTAAAATAGATAGATAATAGAAAAAATTATGTATATATACATTTCCTTTCCAAATTTAAAGAAAACTACCATTCTAACTTTTAGCGTAAGTGCAAAGATCTTAAAGGCTATGTGCGGAGTTTACATATATTTTTTATAACACAAACTCTATGTGCTATTAATTAGCACACAAAAGTGCACTTTTTTTTATGTTTATTATTGTGTAAATGCTAAATTATTTAAGTTTTAATTATAAATTTTCATTATTTTTATTCAAAATGATTTAATTAGAAAATGTCTAATTTTAACTTATTTATTTACAGATTTACAAGAAGTGCAAAAGTCATAAATAAAAAGCCATGCAATTGAGCCATGGAATCCATTCATTTAAATTACATCAGCTCCTAAACCAACCAAGCAGCAAAATATTGAAGAAAGCCACATGACCCACTATCTGCAACAGCCATTCCATTCGTGCCATGTGACAGATGTGTGTAGCATTTCTTCACTTTATGGATTTCTAACTCAGGAGGATCACCATTTGTGCTTCAATGAGAATCAAATCAGCCCGATTTCTTCTCCAAATCAAATATTTAATTTATTCAATTAATTGTAATATTATTTTTTGTTTCCTAATTTTTATTTTCTAGTTTTAGTTTCCCATTTTTATTATTTTATTTTCCTTTTTAGTTGAGCTTCTAAAACACTATAAATAAAAAGGACTCTGCTTATTGTAATATTCATTCAAGAATTGTGACAGAAATTCAATTTTATTTTTCAATTCATGTTTCCTTAGTTTTTCTAAAGGTATGAGATGAGCGGCACATCTTTTTATGACTGAGACACCACTAGCAAAAGGCTAAGTTTTGAATGAATTTTATTTGTGTACATTCTTCTTTTTATTTCAATTCAATTTGTTATTCAACTTTCATAAATTTGATTTATTTTCTTCTCTTCTGCTTAGTGTTTATAGTAATTATTTCTATAGTGGCAGCAATTCTAGTTATTATATTCAGTGCATTAAATCACCAGTGACAAATGATTTTTTTTCAGTTATTTTTATATGAACATCCCTTTACTGCATTCTTTCATGGGGTATTTTGTCGCTTTCAGATGACTTATAAGAATAGTTGTACTTACTTCAATGAGAAACGATTAATTTGATCAAATACTTTTTCTATTATTTGTTCTTTCAAATCCATATCTTTTGACAACATATTTGGGAAGTGAAATGTGTAATTGAGTTGTAGAATTGAAATTTGAATAAAAGCATTTACGATTCCTCACCTATCTTTTCTTTATTTTATTTTTATTTATATCATTCTATCATCAAAAATCCCAAAAATATTTATCTTTTTATTTGCTTTATTTGCTTATCTTTCTGTATTTGTTTTCTATTAATCTTTCTTGTTTTTTATTTTTATTATCTCCTCGTGGGGTCGACCGTTCTTATTGTGTTACTATTGATCACTTTATCTAGACACAATTTGGGCGTAATTAGCAATAATTTGCATTTTTTTTTTTTTTGTTTTTTTAGGGAAATCAAGATGTTATGTTATATAAATTATAGAGTAAACTGCTAGGTTGGTTTCTTAATTTTTAAATTTGTGTAACTTTGATCCCTTTTTGTTCTTTTTTTTTTTATGCTAAAATGACCCGAAACTATTAAAAATGTTTGCTACAATAGTCAGTTCCATTTTTTTTTATGAAATCTATTAGTTAGTATCACTTTTTAACTAAATTACAAACACATTCTGTTAAAAAATTAACAAAAATTAATGTTGTAGAACAATTCGTGAGCATTGCCTATTCTTTTTTTGAAGCCAAAATGACCATAAAATATTAAAAATATTGCTACAATTATCTTTTTTTTAATTAATTTTTAGATAAATATGTTTATCAGTATTACTTTTTGACCAAATTACTAATGGATTACATCCAAAAATTAACTAAAAGGATTATATAGTAATTTTTAAATAGTTTAAGAATATTTCAGTTGCGAAAAAAAAAATCAGATGTTAAAGTTATACAAGATCAAAATTTTAGGGACTAAATGAATAATTTATACCATATCTGGCATTATTGGCTTAATTATTGATCAAAACATTCACGTTGTTTTAGCAGTTAGATTGGAGTCATAAAAATTAATCAACTATTTTTTCCTGCACTTTAGAAATACGGAAACAGAAAACAATGTTACTAATACTACTGAGATAAAATTACATTTAGGAATTATATACATCACATTGGTCCACAAGAAATAATTAATTCAACTTTTTGGTGTACACAAAATGATGTTGCACAAGAATGCCAAAACAGCTAGCAGCCGGCCTCCGGTATATGGAACTTAGGTTGTAATTAACAAGATATAGATTACATCAATTAATATAGACCTCATGTATAGTAGTGATAAATTTCCTGATTTTAATCTAGTTATGGTAATTTGTTTAGGTTTATCACTTTTGTATTAATATGGTTTATTGTTAAACTAGCACGTAGATTTTCATAAGTACTAATCTAGAAGATTTTATGAACACCAATTCGAAAGAGTATTCTTTAGTATAAGCAATGGTTTGTTTTTCTTGTTTATCATGGATTGTTTGTTGTAGTAGTTTTATTTATTCTATATATAAGACCTATATAATTTTAATACGCATTTGTTTTAGTCGAATAAAGTTGCTGTCTTTGGTCAAAACATAGGATGTCGTTTTAGTCAAACAGTAAATCCATATGACTAATTTTATGTATATACTAGTTCAAAAGCATGTGCAATGTACATAAATGGACATATTTGAGAAAATTTATCTAAATGAAAATATATATATATATATATATATAATAGACAAAAAGTCACAAAGTACCTGAAAAGATAAAAGGATTAAAATGAAAAAAAAGAACAAGATAAAAAAAAAAGTGACTAAAGTGAAAAAATAATTAAATTTTAGGGTGAAGAAGGAAAAAAATGAAGGACTAAAAAAAGAGAAAAACTGATTTAAAGGGACTAAAATGAAAAAAAAAATAAATTTAGGGTGAAAAAAAATATATATATGCATAACGTGTATATCTTTATATCTACTCTTAGTGAATTTTAATGGCCATGTTCTTCATATTGGCGTTTCTTTTTTTTTTTTTTTAAATAATTTGAAAGATAGGGGATTTTAACTTCAGTTTGGGGTAGAATCACGTGTCAAATTACTTATAGATTATTACATATGCAGTTATATATATTATTGGTTTTTAAATCAAATATGTCGAAATATAGTAAATTGTTCCTGATTTTAATTAATTAGTTGTCATTTGATACAAAAATTTATGCGGGTCTCGTTGTGATTATAAAGATGGGTTTGTGCTTCTAAGAGCAAATAAGACTTGCATGAATTTTGTTAAATTTTAAGGTGCATGAGTCTTAATTTTATAATTTAAATTAAATGATGTGTATGAAGTGTGTAGGTATAAATGTGTAATTTAAGACAAGTCGTCTGATCTTTTTGTTTTGTTGTCAATTCGCATATAATTCAGTATTGCTGCTGTTAAAGTACAAGGAAAGATCCTAAATCAAATTACTTTTTCTACCCTTGTATTCGTAATTATGCAATCAACTGATCCTAATAAATCTACAATTTAAGAGTTTGCAAATACATTTAAAATGATGTCATAACATCATATGGAAGTTGCTTTTATTGCTTTAAAAGCACCTAGCCCAACAGGCAAACCCCAACCTCAAGATCGAGTTAATCCCTATCATCGAGCTTGGGTTCAACCCAAGCTCGAACCCTAGACCAAGTCGACATTGTCACCGTGCTTGGTCTATCTTTAACCCCAATCCTATGATGATTGAAGCATAGGCCGACCTTGTTATCGTTCCTTGACCGATCTCGTCACAGTTCTTCGGCTGTTCCCGACCTCAGTCTAAAGCCAAACCCTAACTTGACCTCTATCCCACATCGAATCAAAACCTCAACCCTTACCCCATCACCATTCCTAGGCCAAACCTAAACCCTAGTACTAGGTTGACTCCAATTCTGAGACTAGATGACTTGTTTCCCGATCCCCAACTGGCTAACCATACCCTTATGCTTAGGCTGGCCTCGACCATCATTGATTTTGGGTCGTCCCTATCATTGTTCCTATATTGACCCTAATCCTGGTCCCCTGCAGACTTGGCCTGGGTTAACGCTTGGGCTCTTACAAATATTGATCCTAACCTTGACCTTTGACCCTGGCATAAAATAATTCATTATCTAGTACAATGAAAATGTATCATTGTAGATAATAGTACATTAATTCATCATGCTAATTTATTGTATGCATTGACTTATAATACAATGATCTTATCGAACAATATATTATGTAAAATAATATATAGTTTAATGTTCTAATACGATCTACCAAACATGACGATAAAGTGAGTTAAATGCTCATATGAGTGATAAGTATATCAGTTAATCAAGTTGTATCAGAGCAATATATAGGGATAAGGGTTAAATAACATTGCTTGTTGAATCCATATACACTTGTATGCATAACTAAATATCTTTTGGAAGTTAAAAAGACAAAAGTCTCACATTGGCAAAATACAAGCAAAGTAGCAATATGGTTTAAATAAAAACAAAGGGTTAATTTCAAAAATAGCACTTGTGGAAAAATATTATTAAAACTAGCATCGCTTTTATTTCCTTTCATTATTAGCACTGTCACATCATCACCATCAATTGAAGTGGCTGAAAAAAGTTAGAAATACCCTCAGCCAACCCAAAATCCTATATTTTTCCCACTTTCCTGCCCAACCCTCCCCCCAATATATAGGTCCTTTCTCTATATCTCTTTTTTTTTTTTTCCCCTCGTTTTCTTCTCACCCTAGCCTCGCGCATTCTCTTTTCACTATTGTTGAAAATCTAAGATCAGCTATTTCACTCTAAGTCCAACAAATCTCTCTCCATCCTTGTTCACTTTATTAATCTCGTCCTCTCTATCCTCACCATAGTTGAAGAAGGCTACAGCTCATTTTTTGGTCCACTTGTAGCCTTTCCCACTCTGCATCAGCCTTGTTCTTTGGTTTTATTTGTTTCTATATACTTTAAATGAGTTTGTATTTTGAATTATAATTTAAAAAATGACTATGTTAAACTTTTGAGGGTAAAATCTTGCAACATCTGTTGTCTCATATAGTACCTATGGATAGTAAGATAGATTTCTTGTGTTTTTTTATCTCTTGCTATAATATTTCCCATTCTGAAAAACTTTTAACAGTATTAATGGTAAACAACATAATGACCTTTTAGTCATAATTATGATGACCAAACTGATCATTAATATTTTGACCAAACAGTAATTATGATATTGACTATAATGAAAAATATATATATATTTGCATACTATTTGACAGTTTAATCCAAATGGTTATTTTCATAATGACCAATAGATCAATTTCATTATGACCTTCTCAATGCTAATGGTGTGATACTTACCTCTTGATATTGACGTAATAACAGGGGTTTTAAAACACAAATGTGAGTTGTCATATGTTGTCTATAATGAAAAAATAATTAGATTTGTATAACATTTGATAGTTTAATACAAATGATCATTTTCAGAATGACCAACAAGTCAATTTCATTATGACTTTCTCAGTGCTAATAGTGTGATACATATATGTTGACGTTGATGTAATAACATGGTTCTAAAACACAAATAAGAGTTATAATAAATTGTCTATAATGGACAAATAATTATATTTGTATAACATTTGACAGTTTAGTATAAAATGGTCATTTTTATAATGACCAACATGTCAATTTTATTATGACATTCTCAGTACTAATGGTGTGATACATATATATTAATATTGACGTAATAACAGGGGTTTTAAAATATGAATGGTAGTTGTCATATGCTATAATGAAAAAATAATTAGATTTGCATAATATTTGATCGTTTAATACAAATGGTCATTTTCATAATGACTAACAGGTCAATTTCATTATGACTTTCTCAGTGATAATAGTGTGATACATATATATTGACATTGACGTAATAACATGGGTTCTAAAACACAAATGAGAATTGTCATACATTGTCTATAATAGAAAAATAATTATATTTACATAACATTTGACAATTTGGCATAAATAGTCATTTTCATAATGACCAACATGTCAATTTCACTATGACATTCTCAGTGCTAATGATGTGATACATATATCTTGATATTGACGTAATACAGGGGTTTTAAAATACAAATGAGAATTGTCATATGTTGTCTATAATGGAAAAATAATTAGATTTGCATAACATTTGATAATTTAATACAAATAATCATTTTCATAATGACCAACAGGTCAATTTTATTATGACTTTATCAGTGCTAATAGTGTGATACATATATATTGACATTGACGTAACAACATAGGTTCTAAAATATAAATAGGAGTTGTCATACATTGTCTATAATGAAAAAATAATTACATTTGCATAACATTTGACTGTTTAGCATAAATGGTTATTTTTATAATGATCAACGGGTCAATTTCATTATAACCTTCTCAGTGCTAATAGTGTGATACATATATGTTGCCAATATAATTTCCGTCTGATCATTATTAGGATGACCTATTTAGTCAATAATATATTAACCCAAAGGTAATTATTATATTCACTAACATCTTATTGTTTCGTTTAGGGAATAGCTCACTTTTTTTTTTTTTTGCTCCAAAATTAATGAAGTTCATTTATTAATAAGAAAGTGGAAACCGATCAAAAAAGCAAGGTGTAAATAACACAGACAAACGACACGTTCTAAAAAAAAAAACTAGCAATTGATGAAAAAGCTTAAAGAAAGTTTTTAGTGAGCACAAACTTCCTTTCCATTATTTACCTAAAAAAAAAAAATTCTTTTCTAACTAAAGTGTCCAATAGGTTTTGTAGTCCCCTTCAATCATCACCATCTGCCAATTTTTATGTTAGCCAGTTTCTTAGCCCTTCAAGATACAACATCTAGCCAAAGGCGCCATCTTTCTAGGCTACTTTGTCCAAGCAATCACCCTACTGCTGCTTCAAAGTTGCCTTCAAGACTATCATTTAGAATTCCAGCAAATATCAAGCCATCCCTTACCTTCCAAATATGAGTTGGAAAAAAAAAAAAAAAAAAAAAAGAGACCCAAACGACCCAAACCTTAATGACAGTATTGGCAAGAGCAAATCCAAACCCAGCACCAAAACTCTCTTGTTCTCTCTTTCTTGTTTCAGATTTTGAAATGGATTTTGGGAAAATAGAGAAGAGAAGAGGCGTAGTAGAGAAAAAAGGGGAAGGGATGGAAGAAAATTGATTTAGGTTTCTACTAAGGGCATTTTTGACAATCTAATTATGCGGGACCCATAAAAGTTGATGTAGAAATGCTATAAGTGAAAGGAATGAAAAGTGGTGTGAAATTTAAAATTAAAATTTTCAAAAATGCTATTATTGAAATTAACCCTAAAAACAATTGATATGGAATATTACTTGTGTATAGGTTACACTAGGCTAGTATCATGCAATGCACTCGCATGTGCATGAGAGGGCGATTAGGCATTTATGGTGCTTTTGAGGCATGTTTTTTACTTTATTTACTTTCATATTCCGATTTATTTTGGACTGTCGATTTGATTGTCATAATTCAATCATCAAAATGAAATCATTTTAGATTTAGATTAAACCTTTGATTAAATATTAAGAACCAACAGTATTTGTGTCTATTTATTATAAAAGTTATAACTTTTCAAGAAAAGCATGTCTGGTATAACATTTACATTCTTTCATGAATAGACCCATTTTTTATGATAAATAAAACTCTAAACCAAGATTAGTTTTTACTTTTGTTCTAACAATTCAATGAAATTGCTACTTATTATCTTAAAGATAATTTACCTCATACACCCGTTAACAAATTTTATAGTGAGAGCAAATAAGAATTTTAAAAAATATATTTCTTATATCTCCTCTATTTTCTGTTTCATTTTATTCTTATCCGGACAGCATTCCACCCATTTTTTCAACATCTATATCTAGAAATTGTTAATGTGCTTTAGTCCATTTTCTTTCGATCCAAGACTTTTGTAGCTCTAAAGTGGGTTAATTTATTCTTACAAGTGGATTCGTTGGACTTTTGTGAGTATTTGTTAACTTTGTGAGTTGGTCAATATATAATGTCATGTAATAAGTAGGCTATTAGCTAGTTTTTTATTATTATTATTTTAATGATGAAGAGTTAAATGTTAAATAGTGTTGCTTCTTTCTTCTTTCCTTTTTTTTTTTTTTTGTCTTTTGTTTTTGTTTTTTGTTTTTTGTTTTACATTGTTTTTACGTTGCATCTACCATTTGTACTCAAAATCAAAGATGAAATATATCGATATATAACTCGATATCAACATAAATATTGAGGGTCTAGATTTACGGAAATATCAACGGATATTATCGGTATTGATATCGATATCGATAATGATGAGAAAAATGACTAATATTTGCATAAAATATTGGAAATTTCATGTGAAATTTTAAGAAATAAAAAAGAACTAAATAATACAGAAATAGATCTATTCTTAACCATAAAATCGTGTATAATTTGTAATATATGTAAAGTGCAATCTATAGAAAAATAATTAATTACTAAAAAAACATACATCGATAAAATAACAACTTCATTAAGTGTAAATTTTAGAATCTAATGATATTTTACATAACAATAAAAGTACATAAGGTCCATAATTAAATACAAACATTCTCCATAGAGGTTTAAAGCATAAGTTAGCGAACCATCCTGATCTATATAATATTTTTCCCAAGAAATTATAGTGCTTGAATAATTCTGAAAATAGCTATTGAGATACCACATGTATATTGATTGATTTTTTCCAACTGAAGTGTCATATATTGGGTAGTTTCGATTTACCCAAGAAGGTGGATATTGTTCGTGAGCTTGCAAAGATATATTATATGGCATTTGGGGAGAAGAATAGTAAAAAATGGCATAACCACCTTGATTTTCTTTGCACTTACTTAGATTCTTGACTTTTTGTCAATCTCCAAAAGCAATTAATATATGTGAAGAGAAAAATATTTTATTTTATTTATTTTTAAAGTGTTTTTCTTCATTTTCATATACATAGAAATCAATAGACTTTTTACGGATACATCATTTGAAATATCCAGATAATATCTATACGTATCCAGATATTCTGGTAAAATTATGAAGGAAGATAATGTATATTGATATGTCATGGAAGTTTTCTGAAAATTATCGATATCGGACGGATACTCCGGTAAGAAATTTTTTTTACCCCCTGTATCTGTATCGAGGGTCCCCATTTACGAAAAATTTAGGAAAAATATCGATAAAGTTGTCGATATTTTCATCATTAATTACAATAATACTAAAAGTATAAAATCAAAGAACAAAAAAGTACAAATGGGACAATTTAAGAACTTCGTTATGTTCGGGTTAATTTAATATTAAAAAAGATTAGACTTATACGCTAAAGAGATGGGAGATTTCAGATTTGGAGATTTGGGAGAAATAGTGCCACACTTATGATTTATGAGGTGTTTGAAGGCTTCTCCAAACCCATCTCCATTTTTTAAAAAATATTTTTGTTCAACTAAAAAATGCTTTTTACCATCACATTCTCAAATGTTTACAGTAAATTCTAATTTTCATAACTTTGTTATTTTAAGTCTAATGAGATGAATTTTTTTTTTTTTCAAATTGCATAGAAAATAATGAAATAAAATCCATAATGATTTTTTAATACATTTTAAGTTTTTACACTTATTTACTCTAAACAATTTTTTTTTTTTTAACCAAATGTCCATTTCCAAAACTTTAATCAAAATATCTCTAAAACTCCATCTCCAATGCCTCCTCCAAATAGGCCCTTAGAGAAATCGGCTACTAATTTCAGTACTGCCTTTTTTGATAACTTTCCTCATATATTTAACAGCCAAGTATACATTTTAGACTTTTCACAAATATTGGAAATTTCGAAGCCCTTAGGATCCTAAATGGTGCTTTACGCTTCTATTAATTTAAAGAAATTCGGTTAGAAGGTTTAGGGGTTTGCTCATTTTCAAATTTGTATATAGTATAAGTTCTATATTCACTTTTCACAAAATTATTTGTTCATTTTTAACAAAACATCCATATTCAACTTGACAGGATTGAATAGAATTTTCTCGTAAAAGTAGCATTTATTTGGATCACTAATGTAGTTTAGTGTTTAATTTAAATACAATGTTTGTAGTCTAACATAATGCTCTTTTTTAAATGAACCTTTTCATTATTCAAATATTGTCTTCAACAAAAACTATATACAAATTCGTCTAAATATATAATTTAAATTATACTTTTGGATACAAAAATTCAAGTAGTTGAATAAAAATTCCAACATAATATGTGATCCAAACGAAGTGAGGCTCATATAGGGTCTTTATTTGCGAGAGAATCTGATTCAAACCGACTATGATTTTCTTTCTAAGAACAAGCAAGTCTCACATTTTCCATGTATATGATCTTTTTCTAAACGCGGTTAAAACTAAAGGAAGGGCCATGAAAATGGGAAAGGTGGCTTTGGAAGGTGGCAGGATTCCTGGGGCCATTTTGCCTTCTGCTCGGCGCTAATTATGGGTGGGGGAGAGCCCATATTCCTCTTCTTGTTAAATAATGAATAATGAATAATAAGAATAATGATTACAGAGACAATAAGTTTCTTTCCCAAATCACCTACCGAATGTTGCCCCATCCCCACCCTTTCTCCCTCCTTATCTTATTATATATATTTAATGTACATATATATATATATGTATTATAATGTTCATTTCTTACGGTGTAAAAGCATCTCGAAGACAATTAGCCGTTTCTTATCTAATCACCCATCATTTCATCCACAATCACTTATATATTTTAATGCCTTAATCCTCAAGCTGCCCCATGCACACTCTCACGCGCCGGCTCTAATACGTTATATATATATATATATATGTGGGTGTCCGCGCGAGAACTCTCATGTGCGACACACGTAGAATAACGGTTGTAATTTTTCTTATGCTATATTATAACAATTAGTTTGTCATATAACGATTTTTAATGGTACTTGTTCCTTTTGGACCGATAACTTTAAATAGTCCATATTATAATATTATTAATAAAAATTATACGTATATCAACTAATAATTAAAAGATACAAAATAAGATGATATAAGTGTTGTTTCTGTAAGGTTATCGAACAGAAGATGATTCCTATGCATATATATAGATCTATTTATATATTTTTTGTCTCATATTCAGCATTCTTATAAAATCATATTTGTAACTTTTTTTTTTATAAATTATTGTAATAACTAGTTGATTTTAATATAATATTTTTTCATGATACTTATTTTCATATTGATAATTCTGAATTGTATCGTTACAGTATTTTAAATAAAAAAAAATATATATATATATAAATTAATTAGTAGTTACAAGAGTTCGGACAAATCCGACCGTCAACTTTGAGACATTTCTATGTATACATAGGTATGTATAATTACTGAAACATCCCCATCATTTGTGCCAAGTTCCCAATTTACATAAACATTCATGTGGTCCTCTACTGCATGCATAGTGGAGCCTGCCAAAAGCAACGCTTATTAAAGTAAAGCAACTAGAAGGACAGTAGCAAAAAAATATACATATATAAATAAATTAATTAATTAAAGTCCACATGTTTTATTTCAAGCAAAAAAATATATAAAATTAAAAATACACACGAGAATATAAAGGTTCCTTTTTTTTCTTCTTTTTTTTTTCCAACAGATTAAAAAAAAAACTGTAGTCGGAACTCTTAATTAATGTAGAGTTGCAAAAATTGACTATCAATCATTTTCGTTTTTAATAAAATTGTTGAATGCATAAAACGCCGCAAATGCCGAACTGCATTGTAAATTCAAAATGAAAAAGAAAACTTGGATAAAATTCCATCACCCGGGATTAAATATTGTTGAGAAAAACAGGTAGAAGGCAATATGTTACTGCTCCAGATTTTGGTTAGTATATTTCATCGTCTTTCTAATAATATACAACTCCCACCGCCATTTTTTTTTTTTTTTCATAATTTTGATTGTTGGTAATTTACTCAGCTGAATTTGAAATTATTCAAGTGATAAAAGGGATACTGGAGTATATATATTAAAATAAAATAAAAAAAGAAGAAGAAACCAATCGTTTATATATATAATCATGTGATAAAAGGAATATTGAAAAATATATATTTAAAAAAAAGAATATTAAAAAATATATATATGCTTATTTAAAAAAAAAGGAACCAATTGTATGTATATATAAAATTTCCACGATTTTTTGTTTAGTTTTTCCTCAATTTTAATTTAGTTTTTTCATAGACAAGTTTTTATATGCTAGACCTGTCTAATGACATGAAAGGTGACTTTAGGTGGGAGGTTATTGATGTTTGTAATCGCAAAAAATCATAATCTTCATCTGTTGTTCATAAAATTTTATGTGCTAGAGACATGCTTTCCTTTGAAAGAAAATAAAAATAAAAAAAATTCAACAAAAGTTACATGTGATAAATTAGAAAAATGCGCAAGAAGGGGACGTTCTATGTGGGACAATGACACCAACAAAAAAATGAGCTGGCTACCTATTTTTTATTGCGTAAATTAATAACGTTAATTTTTTTTTATTGATGTTATATATTTATCTTAATAAACGTTTATAATTTAATACTTTTTTCTCTCTCAAAAAGATATCACGATTTCTTGTTCTAATGGGTTAAAATAATTAGTAGTGGAACATAGCATTTTAAAAAGGATGATTGATGATGAAGTTTTGTAAGTAAAATTATGATTCATGAAAGGTGGTAAAAGGATTGTAATATAAGTTTCCATTAACAAAGGAATGACAGCAATGGTTCAAAATAAAAGGCCGTAAAATCTATATATATATATGAAAAATTTTGCTTTTCACAATATTTTTGCCAAGCAAATGTAAGCAAAGAGTATTTCCAATGGGATAACATTATACTTTATCCACTAATTTCTTATACCCTTTATTAATATTTGTTGCAAGTAAGGACTATTAAGTCAAACAGTTGTTTCATTTTTTAGGATCATAACAATTTTTTTTATTTTAGAAAAAACATCCTTTAATTATGAAATTTTTGTACTATTTTTCTTCTAAAGTAAGCTAAAGGGTTTCTTTAAAAGGATAATCCAACAAGTCAAACTACTTCTTATTCTTCAACATTTTTCCCTTTATGAAATGACATGAATTAAGTCATAGTTAAGAACTATTATAAACCCATTTAGTTGTTCACATCAACATCTACTATAGCTTTTTTGCCTAACCTAACAAAATTCCCACATGTAAAAGGACCAGTGGGTATTTGAATAAGACATGTATATCTATGGCTATATATATATATATATATATATATATATATATTATATAGTTCTTCAGCATGGGATTTATTAGGTCACTTTTCTAGCGTTTAAAATTAATCGAAGTATATTATATTAATTAAACTATACTAGACATGATAAAGTTCATAAATAGATCCAACTACTAAAAGATTTTTTCCATTAAAAAAAACTGCTAAAGATTCCTCGACATATAAACTAACCAAACCCTTTTGGTGATCCAACTTTAACTCTATCTCTTTCACCAAAAATATAATAATGATAATAACTTAAACTCTAAAGATTTATATATATATATATATATATATATATTTTAATTTGGCCACCATCCAAAGTGACTTGAGGGGAAGCTTCATCCAACGGTTTGCATATACTATGATACATGAGAATTAATTAGTTCGATCTTCCTTTTCAAGTAATGCTAATGTGAAAGAGGAAATTTTCCCAAAAATTGACCAGTCATATAGCCAGCCAGTGATAATTATGACATTATACAGTAACGTGTTATTGATCTCACCAGACTTTAATTTTGGGCAGGTGCCAAGCACCCATTTCATTTGGATCTTATTGTTTGGGGGCATTCTCCTTAGTCTTATATAGTTATTGTTCTTTTTCATTTGGATTGTTTATATTTGTGATTCCGAATTTCGCACTTTTCGTCACTTTACCTTCTCAAATTTTAAAAACCCTAATTTCATTATTATAAACTTCAGTTAGTTTCACTTAATCAATTCCCTCTACTAGAATTTCTGTCAAAATAAACAATATATATCAAAAACAGAGAGGCCAATTGTAGATTAATATTAACCCCGCCATAAACAAACCTTCATCACTATTTAATAAGAATAAAACTTAAATTTTAATGGAAAAAATGGGATTTAGGATTCTTACAAGAGATTGCGCTATCCGTCGAGTTTTGGGGTCGGGTTCTTTGAGTGTTGAATTCTTCTGGAGATAAAATATCAAACTTTCCCAAGCAAAAAAGCCCCCGATCAATCAGGTGGAGTACGAGCCCTTACTTTTGGATGGAGAAGCCACGAGTTTGGAGCCTCCAAAAATTACGATTTTTAACAGTATAATCTAAAAAAATTGTAATTTTTTCAGCCGTTAAAATGAAACCTTAATTATGATAATCAAAATGATATTTTAACCCTCCAACAATGACTTATGGTGGTCACACGTTTTCGTTTTTCATGAGGTATATTTTTAATGGGAATAACAGAGTGAGAATTTTTTAAAATTAGGGAGTAAAGGGAGAATGAATGTAAAATTAAGGAACAAAATGGAAATAATCCTTTCTTAGTCTTTTCTTTGCTATTTCATTTTTCTTGTTCTTTTTCCCTTATTTTTTGCATTTTCTCTTGTCCAATAGGATGAAAATGGTCTTGCCTTGGTGCAACCTATTCTACCCATGTGCGTATGTTTTGTATTTTTAGATATTTTTGAGTTCGTTATAGAGATATTGTTCTTGTTCTAACAATAATATACTCGATTTAGCTCTAACTAGAAGTGAATTGATGTTAATTCTAAATAAAAGTACACATTCTTACTAATTCGGTTTAAATGAGTCATAATTAATTGATCACTTTTTCATGTTAACCTACCACGACCTATTTATTTAATACATTCACGGATCTTATTGCATTGTATGCATAACAGACATTATATTTCATGCTCATATCTTAGGTTTTCTTTGCTTGTTCTATGCTATTAAAAATAGTTATTCTAATAATTTTTGCACAATTTTGAAAAATAAAAATAATATATGATATGAAAAAAATTAGATAATATATATTTTTTAACACTTATTTAAACAAATGATCAAAATATTTTATTTAAAAAATGACCGTCACTCATATTTATTATAATTAATCAGTGAGTAATTATAGTTAAATAGTAAAAAATATTCGTCTTATTCACCGTTTTTAGGAACAAGCAATTTTTTTTTATTATAAAATTTTGACTACTTATCCACATCTAATATGAGATTACGTAAATATGCTTTATTCCGAATAAAAATCCCCATGCAATTATTTAGGTTTATCTAAAAATCTCAACTATGTAAACTTAAAAATAAATGATAATAACAAAATTTTTAATAAAATATCACCTATATTATTGGACCCGGGTCAATCGACAGAATACGAAAGTTCACAAGTCGACAAAAGACTGGCATGGATGATACACTACGAAATTTCTTTACATCCCCAATATACACTTCATAAGAAAATTAAAAAAAAAAAAACTAAAAATAGAGGAAAACTATTTATTAAAAACAGTAAAAAGAAAAAAAAGAAAAAAAGAAAAGAAAGAGAATACAAGCCCCACCGTCAAATCTCACACGCGCCATTCAAGGAGGGCATAGTCATGGTGCCAACCAAAAGATGGGACCCACAAGTAAGGAGACGAAAAATGGGGCCAGCGCGTGGGAATTATGGCAGGCTTTTGCTTTTCACTATTTTCTCACTGACTTTTTTTTTTTTTTTTTGGGGGTAAACGTAGAGCTTATAGGACAGAATCATGACATGAGAGGCCAGGTAAAAGAAAAATAAAAAAAATATATATATAATATATATATACACATATTCTAAGTTGTTGGGAAGGGAGACAAAGAGGTCAGTGACACAAACACAAGGCCAGTGACTCTTTTCTTTTGTATTTCCTTTTGTAAAAGCTTTCACCAAAAACAAAGTAGCCCAAAACCATCCCCTCCCTTTAGATTCTTCTTCTTCTTCCTCTTCTTCTTTCTCACATTTTCATGCTTTTATTCTCTCTCTCTCTAAAACTCTTTCAATCTCTAGACTAGAATACAGCAGGCTGTTGTTGGAGGAAGCATCTCTTCAGGAGGGTCTTTTCATGGACCATCATTAGCAGACTACTGTATTTTTTTTTCCTCTGATTTTCTGGTCAGACATTGTTTTATCATCTGTAAGTTTTTTTTTTCCCTTTTTTTCTCGTTTCTTTTACTGTTTCTTTCAAATGGGCTTTTAGCATTTGCTTCGTATTTATCAAAGTTTGAAGCTTTTTGGAGTTTGCTATACGACAAATGTGGTTAGAACTCTTTCACGTGACTTTTATTTTTTGGTTTTTTCTGCAATTTGGCGTGCTGGGTTCTCCTTGTTTTTGTATGTCTTTTTTTTTTTTTTTTTTTTTTTTCCTTTTATGTTTGGCCTTCAGAAATAGCATAGTTTCTCTGGGTTCCATATCCTTCTGAGTTATTTGTCTGTTTGTTGGTAAAGAATTTGTTTAATAGATATACTTCATTATGTAGATTGGTTTTCTTTGAAATGTAGTTCAGAAGTTACTAATTGATGCTCATTATAGTGGGTTAATTGTCTCTTATTTTACTTTCTTTTTCTTTTTCTTTTTCTTTTTCTTTTTTCTTTTTTCTTTTTTTACCCGGTGTGATTAAGACTGTTTCTCGGATAGATTTACTCTCTCAATGTCTGATTTTGCAGTTTTTACTGTAAATGGATTTCTTGTCAATCTAGAAATGTTCCTTGGTTTTCCAGTTTCATAACATTCTGAGTGAATAAAACCTGTACATGTTTAACATTGGTGAAATTTTTATGGTAGAGAAGTGAAAATCTGTTCCCATGGAAGTTATTTTGTTTGAAACTTGATAATTAAGGTTCTTTAAATTGGGATATTTATTATTTGTTTCTGGTTCTGATGCACAGATAAATATAATTTGATCCAATGACGAAGGTAAGTCCCGAAGTCGTCGAAGAGGAGATGCAGATGGAGGCGGTTCTGCCGGTATCTGCTGATGTGAGCTTCAAATCCAATCACTTTCCGAAGTATAGACTGGGATCGGATAATCAGATTCTCGAAGAGCCAAAGGAGGACAACAATGGTCCATCTTTAAAGGAGGTTGTTGAACAGGAAACAACCCAGCTGTCGGAGCAGCATAAACGTCTCTCGGTTCGCGACCTCGCCTGTAAATTCGACAAGAACCTGACTGCTGCTGCTAAGTTGTCTGAAGAGGTGACATAGCTATTGTTATGGTATAAGTTAATGCTCTTGGATCCTTCAAATTAAGTTGATTTTGATTCGATTATTTGTGTTTCTTACTTGTTTTTTAGGCAAAGCTTAGAGAGGTGGCCTCGTTGGAGGGACATGTTCTATTGAAGAAGCTTAGGGATGCACTGGAACATCTAAGAGGCCGTATGGCGGGACGTAATAAAGAGGACGTGGAGAAGGCTATCTCTATGGTTTGTTTTGATTGTTTATCTGTTCTTAGCCTAGCTTATTGTTTGGATATCTAACTCGAATTTCTTCGTTACTTGGTGGAAATGTTTAGCATAATGGAATTATTTGTTGTCTTATAAAGAGCTTCTGGAGTTTTGTTACCGCACTGGAATGTGGAAGTTATCGCATTTGTGCATTGTATGTCTAAAGACATTTCTGTCAAAAACAATCCTCAAACAATTATTTAACCAAATGGTTTACTCTTCAAAAACTCTTACATGTCTATAACAACGGTTTTACTGCAGAAACTTGTCTATAAATGATGTCCTTTCTTTTCTTTAAAAGAAATAGTGGATGATTTTACTTACAGTTCAGAGTTCCTTTTAAGTAGGCCTTTTTTTTTTTTTTTTTTTTTTTGAAATTTCGCTTATGATTGTATTCGACGATAATCTTGATACAGGTGGAAGCTTTAGCTGTTAAGTTGACTCAAAAGGAGGGAGAATTGATTCAGGAGAAGTTTGAAGTGAAAAAGCTAGCGAACTTTCTTAAACAGGTTATTCCTGGACTCTTAAATTCTTATGAAAAGTTTTTTCTTTGTATAGAAAGAAATACTTCTTTGTGATAGTTATAGTGTGAGGAATCTGAATCTTGTTTAAATTGCCTGCTTTCATCCACAGGCTTCCGAAGATGCTAAAAAGTTGGTTAACCAAGAGAAATCTTTTGCTTGTGCTGAAATTGAGAGTGCAAGGGCCGTAGTCCAGAGAATCGGAGAGGCACTCGATGAGCAAGCCAGAATTACACAAGCTTCCAAGGAGCAATCTCCTGTAAGTTCCCTTTTCTGAGCCAACCATTGCAAATTAAGATGTGCGTGTATTGAAACATTTACTTGGTTGCTTATATATGAACACACGTGTGCTTTTATTTAACATTGGTCACTCACGCACATATACGTGTGCATTTATGAATGTTTTTGCTTTGATCTTTTTTTTCACCACTTGTTTTCCATTCCACTGGAGAACGTGTTACATTTCTTATTTTGTTCAAAACGTGCCTCAGACTGGTTTTGAACCACAAGATGCTTTTGTTTCAACGTCTTTTTCAGCTGATACCTTACCTTTCATAGGTCAATAACCCTTTTTCCTATCCTTATCTCAATTGTATACTTTTCATCTTCCAATAGCAGCAATTTCCAAAACATACTGAGCAGAATGTCTGAATTCTTTTTAACATTGAATTTACTCGCACGGATAAAAGGAATCAGTGGTTGGTCAATTCCATATATTTGGCCTATGAAGTAAAAATATAGGCCCTTTTTGTATAAAATGATTTCAAAATTCTCCTAGCTCTTTTTTTTTTTTTGGCCGATCTTTCTTGATTTGGTTATCGAATAGAGTATTGAACAATAGGTTCAGAGTTCAGAATGCATTGCCTTCAATAGAAACTCGCGAATAGTTTTTCCTCAATGTAGTTCATCTGATAAGAAAATATTTTTGCTTAAATATATAATCTTATTGTTGTCGTGAATGAAATATGGAGAAGCACATGAAGTGAAAACTTCTATTTCTTAATTACATGAGTTATTTTTGATATCTAATTTGATTTTCCTCTATAATTTCAGGATGTTGAGGGGCTACTCGAAGAGGTTCAAGAGGCTAGAAGAATTAAATTGTTGCACCAGCCGAGCAAGGTTCACTATGGTGTTTTTGACTTTGGTCCTTTGCACGATTTAATGTCATGTTAATTCTTTCCCAAAAGTTCACTGCTAATGAACTGTGGGTGCTGTCTCTTGACTGACTGTTCTTCTCATCTAGAGTAAGAGTGCGATATCATTATTTAAAATTCTTTCGTACGTGTGTGTGCCCATGCACACATGTGGAGAACAAGATTTGTAGCATACTAAAATGATTAAAATAATCTTTTTTCGACTTTTTTAATCATGAGGAGAATTTCACTCCCTGCAGGTGATGGAGATGGAACATGAACTCCGCGCACTACGAACTCAAATTAGAGAGAAATTTATGTTTTCAGTCAAGCTTCAGAAAGAGGTCTGTATATTTTATTTAACTGATGTTTTTCTTTCTTAGACCGAAATTGAGTAAATTAGTTATATATATATACACATATATGCAGATGCTATGGAAATTGGGACTTTTATACGCAAACAAAAATTCTGGATAGTTATACATAATATGCAGAATGATTGTATCGAACAAGCAATAAACATATGTAGTAACAAAAGAATAGTTGATTGTTGGTTCATTTTCAAATTTTCCTCGCAGTTTTTGTGCAAGACATAACAAAATCTATTTGATTCCACGACCATTCATTTTACACAACAGATATTTTGCACAACCTA
Organism: Ficus hispida; assembly: GCA_025413025.1. NCBI lineage: Eukaryota > Viridiplantae > Streptophyta > Magnoliopsida > Rosales > Moraceae > Ficus > Ficus hispida. The sequence continues at coordinate 17,269,112 of CM046373.1, read as the reverse complement.
TCTATGATCTAACCTTGTTGGACTGCAATTTTTATTGTAAATACAGTCTTTGGTTCAGGATAACTGGTATTCTCGTTTTTGTTCTCTTTTTCTTTCTATTTGTGCTTCTAATGCATCTCTAATGACATGATAATTCACTGAGAAATACTTCTTTTAAATCTTAATCACTATATAGTGTTTGGAAGTGCCAGAAATTTGGTTGTGATAGTCTCTTATCCTTACCAGCTGGCAATAAGCAAGAGAGCCGAAGAGAACAAATCCCGCTTATACGTCTTAGATGGTTCCGCTATGCTAGGCTCATATCTCCGAATTCAGGCGTCCTCAGATGAGGCTCCACTGCTTTCGCAATGTTCAATTCAGTGGTACCGTGTGTCACTTGAATGCAGCAGAGACGAAGTGATTTCAGGTAATGCACGTCTCTAATTTGTAACATAATTGGTATATACTACTGCATCTCTGGTTCTTATAATTTACATACCTGTTCAAGTTTCACTTTATCCACTCAGGTGCGTAAACTAATTATTGGCTCAATTTTCTTCACTAGGTGCCAACAAACCAACTTATGCTCCCGAACCCTTGGACGTCGGGCGAATCTTACAAGCTGACATTTGCTATAACGGCCAGAAAGCCACAGTAATGACTCCCGGTCCCGTTGATCCTGGTCAGTTCTCTGAAGTTATTTATATCATTCTTTTTTCTTTCATCATGTCACCTGGTTCAGATTCGTTGATTTCAAAATATCCACAATTATGCTTAGATAAGTGGATAGAAAGCTAACTGTGTTACTTTTAACAGCTGCAGGACTTGGAAGTCATGTAGAGACACTGATGAGAAAATCTAACAGCGAATTTAATGTAAGATCTCCCTCTTTCTTCTAGTTTCCATTTTGGTTTTAATTGCTAATTCTTCCATTGTGATACGTCTAATATCCATCTAACTAGGACTGTCGGTCTACGATCTTTAACCATCCATGGTTTGTAGAAAATTGACCACTGAGCCACAAGATTTGGTTTTATGGAAGATTTAAAATAGTATAACACCATTTGTATCATCTCGTTGTTTAGAATGTAACAATCTGCTCTAAATGCAATCGGTTTCAATACTGGTTTTGACAGCCTTGTGGTCTTTGCAAAATTTCTCAAAGTGAATATTTAGTTGTTAGTGAACGGGGTGGGGGGAGAAAGATGACCTCTATTACGATATTAGTGACTCTGGAAGAAGCTTGATTATCTTGCTGGCAAAAAAAAAAAATGATAAACACATGAATACTTTGATTGTGAATCCCAAGAACTGCGGTGTAATTGGGATTCTCGTTAATTTGTAGTTCTAACAAATTCAATGCTAGTATTGCTAAACTAAGAAAATGAGTCTGCTGATTCCATTTTAATCTAATCTCGGTGTTTCTTGTTGTGTAGGTAACTATTTCCCAAATGAATGGACAAGACTATTCCTCGCATTCCGTTCATGTGTTTCATGTGGGAAAGATGAGAATGAAGCTTTGTAGAGGATGGATCACAAAGGCTAGAGAGATTTATTGCTCATCAATGCAGGTACTTTTTATGTTAAAAAATGTAGCTTTTTAGTTATCATAAATGACCCCACATGGTTCTATCGACGAGATTAAATTCTGCTTCCCGTTGCCACATATAGATGCTTAACATTGCTGTAAGACTTTTAACTGTATCTGTTGTCGAAGGAAAATTTTGGCAAAGTTTCTTACTGTTATGTTGAGGACTACTTCTACGCTTTGTGTATTGATCCTTACACGTGATGTATAGCTTTGTGGCTATAGAGGAGAAAGTAATACTGTGGCAAAGGCATTGTTTTGGCAAGCAAGGAAGGGCCTCTCATTTGTCTTAACATTCGAATCGGAGCGAGATAGGAATGCGGCAATTACACTTGCCCGGAAATATGCTCACGATTGCAACGTAAGTAGTTACATCTTCGACTCTTTTTCATAAGCATACGTCTTCAACTCCTGCACCAAAATGTGCAAAGCCAGTAAAGATTTTTCATTACAATGCTCGGTTTCTCGACTTTCCAGAAATCATGAGGTATTAAGATAGTCGTATTTTTGGTGACAGGTCACGCTTGCTGGACCGGATGATCAAGTATAGAAAGCAAACTCAACTGACAAAGTTTTTCGCAAAATATGAGAGTAAAATCAGGTTTTTTTTTCTTACAGTGTGAGTGATATGTATGCATGTGTGCCTGTCATGATTTTTTTTTTTAAAGGAAAAAAAAAAAGTAAGTGTATGCTATAGTGATTGATTGGGGTTTCTACTAATCTTTTGGTTGTGTTTTAGGCATTATTTTTTTGGTTTGCCTAATCATCCGTTGTAACAAATTTGTCGATTTAAATTAATTCGTTCTTTGTGGCTGATTTGCTTATCCTAATTGTTGGTTGCATGTAAATTGGTATTACTAAAGTCTTTATTTACGCTTAAAGTGTTCTTAATGGAGGAAATTGTCGTTAAGAAAATACATGGATGAGATATTTATAATGTTTGTGAAAAGCAAGATTCTAATGAAACTTTTTTAGCCCTATTATTTACAATGTCTGATTTAAAAAAAAAAAAAATTCTAATCAATATTCCAAGGACAAAAGTTTAAATACCACACCTATAAAGCTTGAAATCCACCAGATCAAATTAATGATGTCCGATTGAAAAATGTAGTTGGCAAATAAAAAGGATGCAAATAAAAAGGATTTAAAATCTAGAAATAATCCCCCACCTAAACAAGAGTACAAGGAGATCATCCCATGTTTTCCTTTGGGTAGCCGGAGGAGGAATGATTGTATATTGTGGCATTGGTGATGAAGGGACTTCTTTGGTCCGTTCGGGTACAGATAGGAGATGTAGAGATTATCGGAGACTTGTAGCTCGGAGCAAGGAGCAGATTCGGAGTGGTTGAAGCGTCTTTTGGAATCTGAAGCTTCAGATTTGATGCTAAGGTATAAAAAAATCCCCCTTCCGCGTGCCTTTGATGATATGCTATTCCTGCTATGGAGTACTAGGCCAAGCAAGGTGTGAAGTGCTCCTCCAAGATATGCCCATGATGTCATGAAGAATCCGAGGAGACGAGATTTGGATTATGATTTGCAAAATATGACCGTTCTTGTCCTCTTTAAGAGAGATCCTTTTACCTTTCTGTGAAGTATATGAATAGAGAGAAATGAGGTGGTGTATGAGAATATCTCGGATTCCACTTTTCTATATGTCATTTTTATTCTGGTTCTTTCTTCATGTGGAGGGGAATTCCTTTTCATGCCCGGCAGGAAGTGAAGGCCGTAAGATAAGATTGCCTCCCCAATAAGGAAGAGAGAAAATGTATAGTCATCCATCTTGGTCAATTTCCCGAGTCAATGGAAATCCATACAGCTTTTTTGAAGGATTGACCTATCAATAAATAGGCTCTTTTACTTTACCTTCATAATTCGATGCTGTCAATGGACTTCTCTTGAATCTTCAATTTCATCAATAGTAGAGGACTTGTACTATCTGTCCAAAATTTTCAGTCCCGAATACTGTCCAACTACCCTTATAATATCACCTCATAAAGATAACTTTATTCACTTTCTCATCCACATTTCATTTTGTAAACCCAATAAACTCTCTTTCTCTCTCCTCTCCCCGAACTAAACTATTAAATTTCTCTCTCTCTCCTCTTCTAGCTCGAGAAGAGAGAGATGATGAGAGAAAGACATTTTAGTGGGTTAATAAACAGAATGTGGATGGAAAAGTAAATAGAATTATCTTTGTAAGATGAGATCATAGAATAATTGGACTCCATTTGAGACAGGAAATTTTGGACAGAGATGCAAGTCTAATATTAGAGTAGTTGGCAAATGGTTCTTTGGAAGGAAGCTTAGAGGTGGTGAATCGGCTAGAGGCTATAGGTGGAATATTTATATGTGCAATTGTTAGGGATGCAATTAGACGGACAGTGTGGGTATTTCCTCACCCCTACACCCGCTTTCCTTTTTTACCCATCATAACCACTCTCATGCCTGCCTAATTTAATGTCGGTGTGGGTTGAGTAATCTTCACTAGAGAGTTATACTCATAACATTTACAATTAAGAGGAAAAAAAAAAAAAAAACTCAAAACATATTTCATTAAAGTTTTATAAAATTTATCAACATAATTACAAATATAGTTAAATAACACTAAAATAATAAAACAAATTCAAACTCCAAAATTTAAAAATTAAATTCATAAAATAAATTAAAACATTAAAACCCAAATTCGCATTTATATATATAAATATGTATAAAATTTATATATTTTTGAAAAGATGAATATAAGCAAGGCGAGTGTGGTATAAGGAGCTTTCCCCACCCTCACCTTGCATTTGTGTGGGGATTTAATCTTAACGACTATACTCCCCCTATCGACCCCCACTAAATACCTGTATTATATCCCCAAAATCTGTATTATATCCACCAATACCGGCCCTAGGTTGGGTACCCGCACTCATGGTTAAAATGTTCCCTAATATTGTTTATAGGACAGCAGCTGGGTATGGGCCAACTCCACCTTCAGTGTGACGTTCTCCTTTGATGGACACCATCAAGATTAACATGGATGCTAGTTTCAATGGTATAATCAGCTTTTTCAGTGTTGACGTGGTAATAAGGGATTTTCAATGGTGTAAAACTTATCCTAATTTAATTATAACTCAAACTTGAGGAACTTCAATATTAATTTGTAATAAAATATATCTTGGGATATATGCATGTGCATAAAAACCGTTCAAAATTTAACGGTGTCAAGAATTATAAGTTCGAGAGTTGATTGCTCAAAATAAAATATAAAGATTAAATTATTAAATTCAAAAGTTCAGATATATCATA
>CM046373.1:17229903-17264154 GCA_025413025.1 Ficus hispida | reverse complement strand
TAATTTAACGATCGTAAAAATGTTGGTACGGGCGTGGGCCGACGTGGCCGGGTGAGGCCGGGCGTGGGCGGCCGAGGGTGAGGACGGGCGAGGCCGGGCGTGGGCGGCCGAGGGTGAGGACGGGCGAGGCCCGTGGGCGGGCGGGCGAGGGCGAGGGCTGGCAGGCTAGGCCGTGGCGGCGGGGGGGGGGGGCGAGGCCGTGGGCGGGAGGCCGAGGGCGATGGCGGGGGGCGGCGAGGCCGTGGGGGGGGGCCGAGGGCGAGGGGGGGTGCCGAGGGCGATGGAGGGAGGGCGAGGCCGTGGGCGGGGGGGCGAGGACGTGGGTCGGGGAGGGCGGGGGGGCTCGGGCGTGGGTGGCGGAGGCGAGGGAGGGGGCGAGCTTTGGAGGGAGAGAGAAAGGAGAAGGAAGCAAAAGTTAGAGAGAATTGGGGAAAATGAGAGAGAAATGGAGCCAAATGGGTGTTTAGTTTGTTTTATATATTTGTGGCAAATTGAATCGTAATAATATACCGCGCGCAGGTTTTTCGCGAAAATTTGAAACTTAAAAATTTTCTACTTTTGTCAAAACAACGACGGTTCTTTAAATAACCGTCGTGGAAGCGGCTTGCTTCCACGACCGTTTATCAAAACCATCGTGAAGCAAGCCGTTCCACGACGGTTATTTAAAACCGTCGTGCAAGCTTGCGCTTCCACGACGGTTTTCGGAAATGTTTTCCGCTCCGTGTTTTTGATTTTTTCGACGACGTTTTTTTAAAAACGGTCGTTGAAGGACAGTCTGGAAGCGCAATTTTTAGTAGTGTGAGTCATAATTAATGATCACTTTTTCATGTTAACCTACCACGACCTATTTATTTAATACATTCACGGATCTTATTGCATTGTATGCATAACAGACATTATATTCAGCTCATATCTTAGGTTTTCTTTGCTTGTCTATGCTATTAAAATAGTTATTCTAATAATTTTGCACAATTTAAAAAATAAAAATAATATATATGAAAAAAATTAGATAATATATATTTTTTAACACTTATTTAAACAAATGATCAAAATATTTTTATTTAAAAATAACCGTCACTCATATTTTATAATAATCATGATGATTAATTAAATAGTAAAAAATATTCGTCTTATCACGTTTTTAGGAACAAGCAATTTTTTTTATTATAAAATTTGACTACTTATCCACATCTAATATGAGATTACGTAAATATGCTTTATTCCGAATAAAAATCCCATGCAATTATTTAGGTTTATCTAAAAATCTCAACTATGTAAACTTAAAAATAAATGATAATAACAAAATTTTAATAAAATATCACCTATATTATTGGACCCGGGTCAATCGACAGAATACGAAAGTTCACAAGTCGACAAAAGACAGGCATGGATGATACACTACGAAATTTCTTTACATCCCCAATATACACTTCATAAGAAAATTAAAAAAAAAAAAACTAAAAATAGAGGAAAACTATTTATTAAAAACAGTAAAAAGAAAAAAAGAAAAAAAGAAAAGAAAGAGAATACAACCCCACCGTCAAATCTCACACGCGCCATTCAAGGAGGGCATAGTCATGGTGCCAACCAAAAGATGGGACCCACAAGTAAGGAGATGAAAATGGGGCCAGCGCGTGGGAATTATGGCAGGCTTTTACTTTTCACTATTTTCTCACTGACTTTTTTTTTTTTTTTTTTTGGGGTAAACGTAGAGCTTATAGGACAGAATCATGACATGAGAGGCCAGGTAAAGAAAATAAAAAAATAATATATATAATATATATATACACATATTCTAAGTTGTTGGAAGGGAGACAAAGAGGTCCAGTGACACAAACACAAGGCCAGTGACTCTTTTCTTTTGTATTTCCTTTTGTAAAAGCTTTCACCAAAACAAAGTAGCCCAAAACCATCCCCTCCCTTTAGATTCTTCTTCTTCCTCCTCTTCTTCTTTCTCACATTTTCATGCTTTTATTCTCTCTCTCTCTAAAACTCTTTCAATCTCTAGACTAGAATACAGCAGGCTGTTGTTGGAGGAAGCATCTCTTCAGGAGGTCTTGTCATGGACCATCATTAGCAGACTACTGTATTTTTTTTTCCTCTGATTTTCTGGTCAGACATTGTTTTATCATCTGTAAGTTTTTTTTTTCCCTTTTTTTCTCGTTTCTTTTACTGTTTCTTTCAAATGGGCTTTAGCATTTGCTTCGTATTTATCAAAGTTTGAAGCTTTTTGGAGTTTGCTATACGACAAATGTGGTTAGAACTCTTTCACGTGACTTTTATTTTTTGGTTTTTTCTGCAATTTGGCGTGCTGGGTTCTCCTTGTTTTTGGATGTCTTTTTTTTTTTTTTTTTTCCTTTTATGTTTGGCCTTCAGAAATAGCATAGTTTCTCTGGGTTCCATATCCTTCTGAGTTATTTGTCTGTTTGTTGGTAAAGAATTTGTTTAATAGATATACTTCATTATGTAGATTGGTTTTCTTTGAAATGTAGTTCAGAAGTTACTAATTGATGCTCATTATAGTGGGTTAATTGTCTCTTATTTTACTTTCTTTTTCTTTTTCTTTTTCTTTTTTCTTTTTTCTTTTTTTACCCGGTGTGATTAAGACTGTTTCTCGGATAGATTTACTCTCTCAATGTCTGATTTTACAGTTTTTACTGTAAATGGATTTCTTGTCAATCTAGAAATGTTCCTTGGTTTTCCAGTTTCATAACATTCTGAGTGAATAAACCTGTACATGTTTAACATTGGTGAAATTTTTATGGTAGAGAAGTGAAAATCTGTTCCCATGGAAGTTATTTTGTTTGAAACTTGATAATTAAGGTTCTTTAAATTGGGATATTTATTATTTGTTTCTGGTTCTGATGCACAGATAAATATAATTTGATCCAATGACGAAGGTAAGTCCCGAAGTCGTCGAAGAGGAGATGCAGATGGAGGCGATTCTGCCGGTATCTGCTGATGTGAGCTTCAAATCCAATCACTTTCCGAAGTATAGACTGGGATCGGATAATCAGATTCTTGAAGAGCCAAAGGAGGACAACAATGGTCCGTCTTTAAAGGAGGTTGTTGAACAGGAAACAACCCAGCTGTCGGAGCAGCATAAACGTCTCTCGGTTCGCGACCTCGCCTGTAAATTCGACAAGAACCTGACTGCTGCTGCTAAGTTGTCTGAAGAGGTGACATAGCTATTGTTATGGTATAAGTTAATGCTCTTGGATCCTTCAAATTAAGTTGATTTTTATTCGATTATTTGTGTTTCTTACTTGTTTTTTAGGCAAAGCTTAGAGAGGTGGCCTCGTTGGAGGACATGTTCTATTGAAGAAGCTTAGGGATGCACTGGAACATCTAAGAGGCCGTATGGCGGGACGTAATAAAGAGGACGTGGAGAAGGCTATCTCTATGGTTTGTTTTGATTGTTTATCTGTTCTTAGCCTAGCTTATTGTTTGGATATCTAACTCGAATCTCTTCGTTACTTGGTGGAAATGTTTAGCATAATGGAATTATTTGTTGTCTTATAAAGAGCTTCTGGAGTTTTGTTACCGCACTGGAATGTGGAAGTTATCGCATTTGTGCATTGTATGTCTAAAGACATTTCTGTCAAAAACAATCCTCAAACAATTATTTAACCAAATGCTTTACTCTTCAAAAACGCTTACATGTCTATAACAACGGTTTACTGCAGAAACTTGTCTATAAATGATGTCCTTTCTTTTCTTTAAAAGAAATAGTGGATGATTTTACTTACAGTTCAGAGTTCCTTTTAAGTAGGCCTTTTTTTTTTTTTTTTTTTTTTTTTTGAAATTTCCCTTATGATTGTATTCGACGATAATCTTGATACAGGTGGAAGCTTTAGCTGTTAAGTTGACTCAAAAGGAGGGAGAATTGATTCAGGAGAAGTTTGAAGTGAAAAAGCTAGCAACTTTCTTAAACAGGTTATTCCTGGACTCTTAAATTCTTATGAAAAGTTTTTTTTTATATAGAAAGAAATACTTCTTTGTGATAGTTAGGAATCTGAATCTTGTTTAAATTGCCTGCTTTCATCCACAGGCTTCCGAAGATGCTAAAAAGTTGGTTAACCAAGAGAAATCTTTTGCTTGTGCTGAAATTGAGAGTGCAAGGGCCGTAGTCCAGAGAATCGGAGAGGCACTCGACGAGCAAGCCAGAATTACACAAGCTTCCAAGGAGCAATCTCCTGTAAGTTCCTTTTCTGAGCCAACCATTGCAAATTAAGACGTGCGTGTATTGAAACATTTACTTGGTTGCTTATATATGAACACACGTGTGCTTTTATTTAACATTGGTCACTCACGCACATATACGTGTGCATTTATGAATGTTTTTGCTTTGATCTTTTTTTTCACCACTTGTTTTCCATTCCACTGGAGAACGTGTTACATTTCTTATTTTGTTTAAAACGTGCCTCAGACTGGTTTTGAACCACAAGATGCTTTTGTTTCAACGTCTTTTTCAGCTGATACCTAACCTTTCATAGGTCAATAACCCTTTTTCCTATCCTTATCTCAATTGTATACTTTTCATCTTCCAATAGCAGCAATTTCCAAAACATACTGAGCAGAATGTCTGAATTCTTTTTAACATTGAATTTACTCACACGGATAAAAGGAATCAGTGGTTGGTCAATTCCATATATTTGGCCTATGAAGTAAAAATATAGGCCCTTTTTGTATAAAATGATTTCAAAATTCTCCTAGCTCTTTTTTTTTTTTTTGGCCGATCTTTCTTGATTTGGTTATCGAATAGAGTATTGAACAATAGGTTCAGAGTTCAGAATGCATTGCCTTCAATAGAAACTCGCGAATAGTTTTTCCTCAATGTAGTTCATCTGATAAGAAATATTTTTGCTTAATATATAATCTTATTGTTGTCGTGAATGAAATATGGAGAAGCACATGAAGTGAAACTTCTATTTCTTAATTACATGAGTTATTTTTGATATCTAATTTGATTTTCCTCTATAATTTCAGGATGTTGAGGGCTACTCGAAGAGGTTCAAGAGGCTAGAAGAATTAAATTGTTGCACCAGCCGAGCAAGGTCACTATGGTGTTTTTGACTTTGGTCCTTTGCACGATTTAATGTCATGTTAATTCTTTCCCAAAAGTTCACTGCTAATGAACTGTTGGTGATGTCTCTTGACTGACTGTTCTTCTTATCTAGAGTAAGAGTGCGATATCATATTTAAAATTCTTTCGTATGTGTGTGTGCCCATGCGCACATGTGGAGAACAAGATTTGTAGCATACTAAAATGATTAAAATAATCTTTTTTCGACTTTTTTAATCATGAGGAGAATTTCACTCCCTGCAGGTGATGGAGATGGAACATGAACTCCGCGCACTACGAACTCAAATTAGAGAGAAATTTATGTTTTCAGTCAAGCTTCAGAAAGAGGTCTGTATATTTTATTTGACTGATGTTTTTCTTTCTTAGACTGAAATTGAGTAAATTAGTTATATATATATACACATATATGCAGATGCTATGGAAATTGGGACTTTTATACGCAAACAAAAATTCTGGATAGTTATACATAATATGCAGAATGATTGTATCGAACAAGCAATAAACATATGTAGTAACAAAAGAATAGTTGATTGTTGGTTCATTTTCAAATTTTCTTCGCAGTTTTTGTGCAAGACATAACAAAATCTATTTGATTCCACGACCATTCATTTTACACAACAGATATTTTGCACAACCTATCTATGATCTAACCTTGTTGGACTGCAATTTTTATTGTAAATACAGTCTTTGGTTCAGGATAACTGTATTCTCGTTTTTTTCTCTTTTTCTTTCTATTTGTGCTTCTAATGCATCTCTAATGACATGATAATTCACTGAGAAATACTTCTTTTAAATCTTAATCACTATATAGTGTTTGGAAGTGCCAGAAATTTGGTTGTGATAGTCTCTTATCCTTACCAGCTGGCAATAAGCAAGAGAGCCGAAGAGAACAAATCCCGCTTATACGTCTTAGATGGTTCCGCTATGCTAGGCTCATATCTCCGAATTCAGGCGTCCTCAGATGAGGCTCCACTGCTTTCGCAATGTTCAATTCAGTGGTACCGTGTGTCACTTGAATGCAGCAGAGACGAAGTGATTTCAGGTAATGCACGTCTCTAATTTGTAACATAATTGGTCTATACTACTGCATCTCTGGTTCTTATAATTTACATACCTGTTCAAGTTTCACTTTATCCACTCAGGTGCGTAAACTAATTATTGGCTCAATTTTCTTCACTAGGTGCCAACAAACCAACTTATGCTCCCGAACCCTTGGACGTCGGGCGAATCTTACAAGCTGACATTTGCTATAACGGCCAGAAAGCCACAGTAATGACTCCCGGTCCCGTTGATCCTGGTCAGTTCTCTGAAGTTATTTATATCATTCTTTCTTTCTTTCATCATGTCACCTGGTTCAGATTCGTTGATTTCAAAATATCCACAATTATGCTTAGATAAGTGGATAGAAAGCTAACTGTGTTACTTTTAACAGCTGCGGGACTTGGAAGTCATGTAGAGACACTGATGAGAAAATCTAACAGCGAATTTAATGTAAGATCTCCCTCTTTCTTCTAGTTTCCATTTTGGTTTAATTGCTAATTCTTCCATTGTGATACGTCTAATATCCATCTAACTAGGACTGTCGGTCTACGATCTTTAACCATCCATGGTTTGTAGAAAATTGACCACTGAGCCACAAGATTTGGTTTTATGGAAGATTTAAAATAGTATAACACCATTTGTATCATCTCGTTGTTTAGAATGTAACAATCTGCTCTAAATGCAATCGGTTTCAATACTGGTTTTGACAGCCTTGTGGTCTTTGCAAAATTTCTCAAAGTGAATATTTAGTTGTTAGTGAACGGGGTGGGGGGAGAAAGATGACCTCTATTACGATATTAGTGACTCTGGAAGAAGCTTGATTATCTTGCTGGCAAAAAAAAAAATGATAAACACATGAATACTTTGATTGTTAATCCCAAGAACTGCGGTGTAATTGGGATTCTCGTTAATTTGTAGTTCTAACAAATTCAATGCTAGTATTGCTAAACTAAGAAAATGAGTCTGCTGATTCCATTTTAATCTAATCTCGGTGTTTCTTGTTGTGTAGGTAACTATTTCCCAAATGAATGGACAAGACTATTCCTCGCATTCCGTTCATGTGTTTCATGTGGGAAAGATGAGAATGAAGCTTTGTAGAGGATGGATCACAAAGGCTAGAGAGATTTATTGCTCATCAATGCAGGTACTTTTTATGTTAAAAAATGTAGCTTTTAGTTATCATAAATGACCCCACATGGTTCTATCGACGAGATTAAATTCTGCTTCCCGTTGCCACATATAGATGCTTAACATTGCTGTAAGACTTTTAACTGTATCTGTTGTCGAAGGAAAATTTTGGCAAAGTTTCTTACTGTTATGTTGAGGACTACTCTACGCTTTGTGTATTGATCCTTACACGTGATGTATAGCTTTGTGGCTATAGAGGAGAAAGTAATACTGTGGCAAAGGCATTGTTTTGGCAAGCAAGGAAGGGCCTCTCATTTGTCTTAACATTCGAATCGGAGCGAGATAGGAATGCGGCAATTACACTTGCCCGGAAATATGCTCACGATTGCAACGTAAGTAGTTACATCTTCGACTCTTTTTTCATAAGCATACGTCTTCAACTCCTGCACCAAAATGTGCAAAGCCAGTAAAGATTTTTCATTACAATGCTCGGTTTCTCGACTTTCCAGAAATCATGAGGTATTAAGATAGTCGTATTTTTGGTGACAGGTCACGCTTGCTGGACCGGATGATCAAGTATAGAAAGCAAACTCAACTGACAAAGTTTTTCGCAAAATATGAGAGTAAAATCAGGTTTTTTTTTCTTACAGTGTGAGTGATATGTATGCATGTGTGCCTGTCATGATTTTTTTTTTTAAAGGAAAAAAAAAAGTAAGTGTATGCTATAGTGATTGATTGGGGTTTCTACTAATCTTTTGGTTGTGTTTTAGGCATTATTTTTTTGGTTTGCCTAATCATCCGTTGTAACAAATTTGTCGATTTAAATTAATTCGTTCTTTGTGGCTGATTTGCTTATCCTAATTGTTGGTTGCATGTACATTGGTATTACTAAAGTCTTTATTTACGCTTAAAAGTGTTCTTAATGGAGGAAATTGTCGTTAAGAAAATACATGGATGAGATATTTATAATGTTTGTGAAAAGCAATATTCTAATGAAACTTTTTTAGCCCTATTATTTACAATGTCCTGATTTAAAAAAAAAAAAAATTCTAATCAATATTCCAAGGACAAAAGTTTAAATACCACACCTATAAAGCTTGAAATCCACCAGATCAAATTAATGATGTCCGATTGAAAAATGTAGTTGGCAAATAAAAAGGATTTAAAATCTAGAAATAATCCCCCACCTAAACAAGAGTACAAGGAGATCATCCCATGTTTTCCTTTGGGTAGCAGGAGGAGGAATGATTGTATATTGTGGCATTGGTGATGAAGGGACTTCTTTGGTCCGTTCGGGGTACAGATAGGAGATGTAGAGATTATCGGAGACTTGTAGCTCGGAGCAAGGAGCAGATTCGGAGTGGTTGAAGCGTCTTTTGGAATCTGAAGCTTCAGATTGATGCTAAGGTATAAAAAAATCCCCCTTCCGCGTGCCTTTGATGATATGCTATTCCTGCTATGGAGTACTAGGCCAAGCAGGTGTGAAGTGCTCCTCCAAGATGTGCCCATGATGTCATGAAGAATCCGAGGAGACGAGATTTGGATTATGATTGCAAAATATGACCGTTCTTGTCCTCTTTAAGAGAGATCCTTTTACCTTTCTGTGAAGTATATGAATAGAGAGAAATGAGGTGGTGTATGAGAATATCTCGGATTCCACTTTTCTATATGTCATTTTTATTCTGGTTCTTTCTTCATGTGGAGGGGAATTCCTTTTCATGCCCGGCAGGAAGTGAAGGCCGTAAGATAAGATTGCCTCCCCAATAAGGAAGAGAGAAAATGTATAGTCATCCATCTTGGTCAATTTCCCGAGTCAATGGAAATCCATACAGCTTTTTTGAAGGATTGACCTATCAATAAATAGGCTCTTTTACTTTACCTTCATAATTCGATGCTGTCAATGGACTTCTCTTGAATCTTTCAATTTCATCAATAGTAGAGGACTTGTACTATCTGTCCAAAATTTTCAGTCCCGAATACTGTCCAACTACCCTTATAATATCACCTCATAAAGATAACTTTATTCACTTTCTCATCCACATTTCATTTTGTAAACCCAATAAACTCTCTTTCTCTCTCCTCTCCCCGACTAAACCTATTAAATTCTCTCTCTCTCCTCTTCTAGCTCGAGAAGAGAAGAGATGAGAGAGAAAGACATTTTAGTGGGTTAATAAACAGAATGTGGATGGAAAAGTAAATAGAATTATCTTTGTAAGATGACATCATAGGAATAATTGGACTCCATTTGAGACAGGAAATTTTGGACAGAGGATGCAAGTCTAATATTAGAGTAGTTGGCAAATGGTTCTTTGGAAGGAAGCTATAGAGGTGGTGAATCGGCTAGAGGCTATAGGTGAATATTTATATGTGCAATTGTTAGGGATGACAATTAGACGGGACAGTGTGGGTATTTCCCTCACCCCTACACCCGCTTTCCTTTTTACCCATCATAACCACTCTCATGCCTGCCTAATTTAATGTCGGTGTGGGTTGAGTAATCTTCACTAGAGGAGTTATACTCATATACATTTACAATTAAGAGGGAAAAAAAAAAAAAACTCAAAACATATTTCATTAAAGTTTTTATAAAATTTATCAACATAATTACAAATATAGTTAAAATAACACTAAAATAATAAAAACAAATTCAAACTCCAAAAATTTAAAAATTAAATTCATAAAATAAATTAAAACATTAAAACACCAAAAATTCGCATTTATATATATAAATATGTATAAATTTATATAGTTTTTGAAAGATGAATATAAGCAAAGCGAGTGTAGGTATAAGGGAGCTTTCCCCACCCTCACCCTGCATCTGTGTGGGGATTTAATCTTAACGACTATACTCCCCCTATCGACCCCCACTAAATACCTGTATTATATCCCCAAAATCTGTATTATATCCACCAATACCGGCCCTAGGTTGGGTACCCGCACTCATGGTTAAAATGTTCCCTAAATATTGTTTATAGGACAGCAGCTGGGTATGGGCCAACTCCACCTTCAGTGTGACGTTCTCCTTTGATGGACACCATCAAGATTAACATGGATGCTAGTTTCAATGGTATAATCAGCTTTTTCAGTGTTGACGTGGTAATAAGGGATTTCAATGGTGTAAAACTTATCCTAATTTAATTATAACTCAAACTTGAGGAACTTCAATATTAATTTGTAATAAAATATATCTTGGGATATCATGCATGTGCATAAAAACCGTTCAAAATTTAACGGTGTCAAGAATTATAAGTTCGAGAGTTGATTGCTCAGAAATAAAAATATAAAGATTAAATTATTAAATTCAAAAAGTTCAGATATATCCATAAAAATATGTATAAATTTTTCAGATATGTATAAAAATATGTATAAATTTTTCATATATGATTTTTTGTTGAAAGTATTTTTTGATGCAAAAACTTTTTTTGGGTTGAAAGTTGAATCATGTTTGGCTTTCCGTATGATAAAGATATCTTCTTTATGGTAAATGAACAATCATGTTATTCATACTAGTCGTTATGATATTCCTTTTGATAATTGTTACGTTGACTCTGTTAACTACACAAACATAAAAATGACGTGTGATCACTCAATCGTATTGTGGACCGAAGATTTTCCTTTTCTTTGCTAATTTACCTTTTTCTTTACTTCTTTAACCTTTATCATAAAAGTTGCCAAAAAAAAAAAAAGAGTGATGATGTTGTAAGAGTTCTTCAAAATCAACATATCCTCCTATGGAAATAAACAAATAAATAATCAGACATGACCCTTTACCATGGAATAAAAGCACGAAGATTCATAATAGGACCGATATTATCTGTCTAATTTTTGATATTTAAAATAGTGTCTAACCAATAGTATTATGTCACATTATTTTAAAAAACCATTTTAAAAAATTTAAAATGCTTTATAACAGATTTTTTGATACTATTTTAGATAGAAGATGTCAATCCTTCATAATAGAATTGGGAAAAATGAGGAAAACTCCTAGAATAAATATTAAAATACATCAAAGAAGGGAAAAGAGACACGAACATGACATGAACCCGAAACGGGTTGACACGACACGAACCGAAATTGACCCGCGACATGAAATTGACACGAAATTGACCCGCGATACGAAATTGACACAAAATTGACCCGTGACACAAAATTGATACGAAATTTGACCCGAAATCGACACGGAAAAAATGGGTCGTGTTTGGGTTGGATGAAATTGACACGAAATTTGACCCGAAATCGACCAGCCCCTATTTTTCCCAACTCGAACCCGCGAAATTCGTGTCGTTTTCGAGTCGTGTCATCGTATCACGACCCGTATTGTCACCCCTACTTGGTTCATTTACATGACCACACAGATTTTCTCTTAATTATATCATTAATGCCTAAATAAATTAAATAGGTCTATATATATATATATATAAAAGGATTGTGTTCAAAATATACAAAAAATGCAAAACAAGGCAGTGCAAACAATTAAATTTCAAAAAGAGATATACTTATAATTTACGTAAATACTTCAATTTAGTTTTCTCCTTTGTCCAAAATGGTACTTTGTTGGTCATTCAATTCAAGTCTTCATCCTAAATAGTTGATGATGAGTTTTCATACTCTGAAAATCTTACTTAACAATTCAAGTTCAATATCAATATAGTTAAGTTTCTTTCACGATGTATATAACTAATGAGTTTTTTTTTTTTTTTTTTTTTTTGGAGGTAATATAACTGCTTTGTGTATTGAATGAAGAATGATGCTTTTAATAGGGGTTAAATGAGATAACCGATTTTCTATGTTGACAAAAAAAAAAAAAAATCAGAAAAAAAAAACTCGATTTTAAAATTAAAAGAAAAAATCCTTGGAGGTTGTTTGCACTCAAAACTACTTGCGTCCGTAGTTGCCTCTTTAAGAACACATTTTTTTTTAGTGAATGTGAATAACGTAATTATTACATGATTAACACATAAGCTAATTGCTTAACATAATTTGTAAACAATATTTCCACTCCAAGGTATGAATTTCTCCAAAAAAAAAAATGTCGACAAAATATGAATAACATAACCATATTTCTGACCGTTTGCGCCAACTATAATAATTTTTATTACATTCTCTGTTCCCAATAATTTCCAATTAACACTTTTTTATGAAAAAAAAAATCCATTTACTAATAATAATTTTTCCCTGTCTTAATTTTTGAATATAAAAAAAAAAAAAAATAGTTTCAGTTTTGGCACGTGTAAAGCCGGTACTGAGACAAGCCTAGACTGGGCACTCAGACAGCGCGCTCTTTTTACTAGCCCCTCCCAGGTGCTTCGCACAAAACGCTGTCGTATTAGAGCAACGACAATTCTCAACTTCCTAACACAAAAACTCGCCACGCGGCACCAAAGATTAAGTACTTCGGAAGCTTGTCCACGTGTTTTCCTCAGAAGCGCGCAGCACAGAGAATTCCTTAAACTCTATTGCACAACTTCTATACGCGCTTAATGTTTCCTTATTTTAACAGAATGGTAACTTTGAACCTACAACGGCTATAAAATTCTTCAAGAAAGATCCTGCGCCGTGGGATCGTCAGGCCCAGATCGAACGGTCGCGAATGCGAAAAATTCGACCGTTGGGAAGTCAAGCGTCGCCTGTTGCCCCAGCTTCAAAGGGAACGGACTCTTTAAACCCCATTTCCTATTCTCCTCAGTCCTCAGAAGATCTCAAGTGTTAGAGAGAGAGAGAGAGGGAAGAGAGAGAAAGAGAGAGATTTGAACTGTTTAAAGGCGACTTAGAGAGAGAAAGAGGAACGAGAAGGAGATTATTGAGTCACCTATCGGTTGTGGCAGTGTCGTGTTTGTTCAGAGATCGATTTTGGGTATTTTTATTTTCCAGAAATGGCTTCAAGGGCAGTTGTTCCTCAACAAGCGAGAGGTACTTTTATGATTCTCTAATCTATTTCTCAGAAATAATGGGTTTTTCTTGAAGATCGTTCTTGTTTTATGAATGCCCATTTCTTATTTCTGGATTTGATCCGATCCCATCATCCGAAACTACAGAGGTTAGATGGGTTTTTTTTTTTTTTTTTTTTTTTTTCTCTATTTTGGTTTCATATTTCACAGATAGTTTCTTTCTTCTTTCATTGTTTATCTTGTTGATTTATGCCCCAAACGGTCAAATAGTCGTTATAAAGGTTCTTTTGTTTTGATACTTTGCATTAAAATTCTGAAAAAAAAAGGGTAATTTTATTTAAATAGGGGTTTTTTGGTGGGTTCAATAGGTGAGGCAGTTGTTGGTGGAGAGAACAAGATGCAAAAGAAAAACGCCGCGGCGGCCGATGGGAGAAACCGAAGGGCACTTGGTGATATTGGCAATCTGGTAACTGTTCGACCAAATGACGCCAAGCCTAATCGTCCCATCGCAAGGTAACTTTTCGAAACAAATAGTTTTGGTTTTGGGTTCTTTCTTCTTGGTTCATTCTTTGCTAAATTTCTTTCTCTCTTTCTTTCTCTTTTTTCTTCAGGAGTTTTCGGGCACAACTAATTGCTAACGCACAAGCTGCAAAAGCTGCCGAGAACAACAAGGTTTGAACATTCAATTCTCTAACCTTTTTTTCTTTTTTTTTCTTTTAATAATCTTCCGTCTTCCTTGATTTGTTGTAACTTATTATCCAGCATTCTCATTCTGTTTTTGTTCCGAAACAAGCTTGCGTCAATGTAGTCCCAGCCAGGCATAAACGAGATGAGGAGGTGCCTAAACCCAACCAGAAAAGACCCGACAAGCCGAAGCCGCAACAAGAGCTGATCGAGATAAGCTCGGATTCTGATGATGATGCCAAAAAGAAACAAGAGATGAACAAGCCTGTAAACAAGAAGAAAGATGCTTTTATTTCTCTCTCTCTCTCTAAAACTCTTTCAATCTCTAGACTAGAATATAGCAGGCTGTAGTTGGAGGAAGAATCTCTTCAGGAGGGTCTTGTCATGGAGCATCATTAGCAGACTACTGTATTTTTTTTTTCCTCTGATTTTCTGGTCAGACATTGTTTTATCATCTGTAAGTTTTTTTTTTCCCTTTTTTTTCTCATTTCTTTTACTGTTTCTTTCAAATGGGCTTTTAGCATTTGCTTCGTATTTATCAAAGTTTGAAGCTTTATGGAGTTTGCTATACGACAAATGTGGTTAGAACTCTTTCACGTGACTTTTATTTTTTGGTTTTTTCTGCAATTTGGCGTGCTGGGTTCTCCTTGTTTTTGTATGTCTTTTTTTTTTTTTTTCCTTTTATGTTTGGCCTTCAGAAATAGCTAAGTTTCTCTGGGTTCCATATCCTTCTGAGTTATTTGTCTGTTTGTTGGTAAAGAATTTGTTTAATAGATATACTTCATTATGTAGATTGGTTTTCTTTGAAATGTAGTTCAGAAGTTACTAATTGATGCTCATTGTGGTGGGTTAATTGTCTCTCATTTAACTTTCTTTTTCTTTTTCTTTTTCTTTTTTCGTTTTTTACCCGGTGTGATTAAGACTGTTTCTCGGATAGATTTGCTCTCTCAATGTCTGATTTTACAGTTTTACTGTAAATGGATTTCTCGGATAGATTTACTCTCTCAATGTCTGATTTTACAGTTTTACTGTAAATGGATTTCTTGTCAATCTAGAAATGTTCCTTGGTTTTCCAGTTTCATAACATTCTGAGTGAATAAAACCTGTACATGTTTAACATTGGTGAAATTTTTATGGTAGAGAAGTGAAAATCTGTTCCCATGGAAGATATTTTGTTTGAAACTTGATAATTAAGGTTCTTTAAATTGGGATATTTATTATTTGTTTCTGGTTCTGATGCACAGATAAATATAATTTGATCCAATGACGAAGGTAAGTCCCGAAGTCGTCGAAGAGGAGATGCAGATGGAGGCGGTTCTGCCGGTATCTGCTGATGTGAGCTTCAAATCCAATCACTTTCCGAAGTATAGACTGGGATCGGATAATCAGATTCTTGAAGAGCCAAAGGAGGACAACAATGGTCCGTCTTTAAAGGAGGTTGTTGAACAGGAAACAACCCAGCTGTCGGAGCAGCATAAACGTCTCTCGGTTCGCGACCTCGCCTGTAAATTCGACAAGAACCTGACTGCTGCTGCTAAGTTGTCTGAAGAGGTGACATAGCTATTGTTATGGTATAAGTTAATGCTCTTGGATCCTTCAAATTAAGTTGATTTTTATTCGATTATTTGTGTTTCTTACTTGTTTTTTAGGCAAAGCTTAGAGAGGTGGCCTCGTTGGAGGGACATGTTCTATTGAAGAAGCTTAGGGATGCACTGGAACATCTAAGAGGCCGTATGGCGGGACGTAATAAAGAGGACGTGGAGAAGGCTATCTCTATGGTTTGTTTTGATTGTTTATCTGTTCTTAGCCTAGCTTATTGTTTGGATATCTAACTCGAATCTCTTCGTTACTTGGTGGAAATGTTTAGCATAATGGAATTATTTGTTGTCTTATAAAGAGCTTCTGCAGTTTTGTTACCGCACCGGAATGTGTGCATTGTATGTCTAAAGACATTTCTGTCAAAAACAATCTTCAAACAATTAGTTAACCAAATGGTTTACTCTTCAAAAACGCTTACACGTCTATAACAACGGTTTTACTGCAGAGACTTGTCTATAAATGATGTCCTTTCTTTTCTTTAAAAGAAATAGTGGATGAATTTAACTTACAGTTCAGAGTTCCTTTTAAGTAGGCTTTTCTTTTTTTTTTTCTTTTTTTTTTTTTTAAATTACCCGTATGATTGTATTCGACGATAATCTTGATACAGGTGGAAGCTTTAGCTGTTAAGTTGACTCAAAAGGAGGGAGAATTGATTCAGGAGAAGTTTGAAGTGAAAAAGCTAGCAAACTTTCTTAAACAGGTTATTCCTGGACTCTTAAATTCTTATGAAAAAATTTTTCTTTATATAGAAAGAAATACTTCTTTGTGATAGTTAATAGTGTCTAAATTGCCTGCTTTCATCCACAGGCTTCCGAAGATGCTAAAAAGTTGGTTAACCAAGAGAAATCTTTTGCTTGTGCTGAAATTGAGAGTGCAAGGGCCGTAGTCCAGAGAATCGGAGAGGCACTCGACGAGCAAGCCAGAATTACACAAGCTTCCAGGGAGCAATCTCCTGTAAGTTCCTTTTTCTGAGCCAACCATTGCAAATTAAGACGTGCGTGTATTGAAACATTTACTTGGTTGCTTATATATGAACACACGTGTGCTTTTATTTAACATTGGTCACTCACGCACATATACGTGTGCATTTATGTATGTTTTTGCTTTGATCTTGTTTTTTCACCACTTGTTTTCCATTCCACTGGAGAACGTGTTACATTTCTTATTTTGTTCAAAACGTGCCTCAGACTGGTTTTGAACCACAAGATGCTTTTGTTTCAACGTCTTTTTCAGCTGATACCTAACCTTTCATAGGTCAATAACCCTTTTTCCTATCCTTATCTCAATTTTATACTTTTCATCTTCCAGATAGCAGCAATTTCCAAAACATACTGACCAGAATGTCTGAATTCTTTTTAACATTGAATTTACTCGCACGGATAAAAGGAATCAGTGGTTGGTCAATTCCATATATTTGGCCTATGAAGTAAAAATATAGGCCCTTTTTGTATAAAATGATTTCAAAATTCTCCTCGCTTCTTTTTTTTTTTTTGGCCAATCTTTCTTGATTTGGTTATCGAATAGATTATTGAACAATAGGTTCAGAGTTCAGAATGCATTGCCTTCAATAGAAACTCGTGAATAGTTTTTCCTCAATGTAGTTCATCTGATAAGAACATATTTTTGCTTAAATATATAATCTTATTGTTGTCGTGAATGAAATATGGAGAAGCACATGAAGTGAAAGCTTCTATTTCTTAATTACATGAGTTATTTTTGATATCTAATTTGATTTTTCTCCATAATTTCAGGATGTCGAGGGGCTACTCGAAGAGGTTCAAGAGGCTAGAAGAATTAAATTGTTGCACCAGCCGAGCAAGGTGCACTATGGTGTTCTTGACTTTGTTCTTTGCGCGATTTTATGTCATGTTAATTCTTTCACAAAAGTTCACTGCTAATGAACTGTTGGTGATGTCTCTTGACTGACTGTTTTTCTCATCTAGAGTAAGAGTGCTATATCAATATTTAAAATTCTTTCGTATGTGTGTGTGCCCACGCGCACATGTGGAGAACAAGACTTGTAATAATCTTTTTTCGACTTTTTTAATCATGAGGAGAATTTCACTACCTGCAGGTGATGGAGATGGAACATGAACTCCGCGCACTACGAACTCAAATTAGAGAGAAATTTATGTTTTCAGTCAAGCTTCAGAAAGAGGTCTGTATGGTTTATTTGCCTGACGTTTTTCTTTCTTAGACCTAACTTGAGTAAATTAGTTATATATATATATATATGCAGATGCTATGGAAATTGGGACTTTATACGCAAACAAAAATTATGGAGGGTTATACATAAGTGGCAGTATGAAAATATGCCGAATGATTGTATCGAACAAGCAATAAACATATGTTGTAACAAAAGAATAGTTGATTGCTGGTTCATTATCAACTTTTCCTCGCAGTTTTTGTGCAAGACATAAAAAAAATCTATTTGATTCCATGACCATTCATTTTACGCAACAGATATTTTCCACAACCTATCTATGATCTAACCTTGTTGCACTGCAATTTTTATTGTAAATACAGTCTTTGGTTCTGGATAACTGGTATTCTCGTTTTTGTTCTCTCTCTCTTTTTATTTGTGCTTCTAATGCATCTCTAATGACTTGATAATTTACTGAGAAATACTTCTTTTAAATCTTAATCACTATATAGTTTTTGGAAGTGCCAGAAATTTGGTTGTGATAGTCTCTTATCCTTACCGGCTGGCCATAAGCAAGAGAGCCGAAGAGAACAAATCCCGCTTATACGTCTTAGATGGTTCCGCTATGCTAGGTTCGTATCTCCGAATTCAGGTGTCCTCAGATGAGGCTCCACAGCTTTCGAAATGTTCAATTCAGTGGTACCGTGTGTCACTTGAATGCAGCAGAGATGAAGTGATTTCAGGTAATGCACGTCTCTAACTCGTAACATAATCGGTATATACTACTGCATCTCTGGTTCTTATATTTTGGATACCCGTTCACGTTTCACTTTATCCGCTAAGGTGCGTAAACTAATTATTGGCTCAATTTTCTTCACTAGGTGCCAACAAACCAGCTTATGCTCCCGAACCCTTGGACGTCGGCCGAATCTTACAAGCTGAAATTTGCTATAATGGCCAGAAAGCCACAGTAATGACACCCGGTCCCATTGATCCTGGTCAGTTCTCTGAAGTTATTTATATCATTTTTTTTTCTTTCATCATGTCACCTGGTTCAGATTCGTTGATTTCAAAATATTCACAATTATGCTTAGATAAGTGGATAGAAAGCTAACTGTGTTACTTTAACAGCTGCGGGACTTGGAAGTCATGTAGAGACACTGATGAGAAAATCTAACAGCGAATTTAATGTAAGATCTCCCTCTTTCTTCTAGTTTCCATTTTGGTTTTAATTGCTAATTCTTCCATTGTGATACGTCTAATATCCATCTAACTATGACTGTCGGTCTACGATCTTTAACCATCCATGGTTTGTAGAAAATTGAGCACTGAGCAACAAGATTTGTTTTTATGGAAGATTTAAAATAGTATAGCACCTTTCGTATCATCCCGTTGTTTAGAATGTAACAATCTGCTCTAAATGCAATCGGTTTCAATACTGGTTTTGACAGCATTGTGGTCTTTGCAAAATTTCTCAAAGTGAATATTTAGTTGTTAGTGAAGGGGGTGGGGGGAGAAGGGTGACCTCTGTTACGATATTAGTGACTCTGGAAGAAGCTTGATTATCTTGCTGGCAAAAGAAAAATGATAAACACATGAATACTTTGATTGTTAATCCCAAGAACTGCGGTGTAATTGGGATTCTCGTTAATTTGTAGTTCTAACAAATTCAATGCAAGTATTGCTAAACTAAGAAAATGAGTCTGTTGAATCCATTTTTATCTAATCTCGGTGTTTCTTGTTGTGTAGGTAACTATTTCCCAAATGAATGGACAAGACTATTCCTCGCATTCCGTTCATGTGTTTCATGTGGGAAAGATGAGAATGAAGCTTTGTAGAGGATGGATCACAAAGGCTAGAGAGATTTATTGCTCATCAATGCAGGTACTTTTTATGTTAAAAAATGTAGCTTTTTAGTTATCATAAATGACCCCACATGGTTCTATCGACGAGATTAAATTCTGCTTTCCGTTGCCTCATATAGATGCTTAACATTGCTGTAAGACTTTTAACTGTTTCTGTTGTCGAAGGAAAATTTTGGCAAAGTTTCTTACTGTTATGTTGAGGACTACTTCTACGCTCTGTGTATTGATCCTTACACGTGATGTATAGCTTTGTGGCTATAGAGGAGAAAGTAATACTGTGGCAAAGGCATTGTTTTGGCAAGCAAGGAAGGGCCTCTCATTGGTCTTAACATTCGAATCGGAGCGAGATAGGAATGCGGCAATTACACTTGCCCGGAAATATGCTCACAATTGCAACGTAAGTAGTTACATCTTCGATTCTTTTTTCGTAAGTTTACGTCTAGAACTCCTGCACCACAATGTGCAAAGCCAGTAAAGATTTTTCATTACAATGCTCGGTTTCTCGACTTTCCTGAAATCACGAGGTATTAAGATAGTCGTATTTTTGGTGACAGGTCACGCTTGCTGGACCGGATGATCAAGTATAGAAAGCAAACTCAACTGACAAAGTTTTTCGTAAAATCAGGTTTTTTTTTCTTACAGTGTGAGTGATATGTATGCATGTGTGCCTGTCATGATTTTTTTTTTAAAGGAAAAAAAAAAAGTAAGTGTATGCTATAGTGATTGATTGGGGTTTCTACTAATCTTTTGGGCATTATTTTTTTGGTTTGCCTAATCATCCGTTGTAACAAATTTGTCGATTTAAATTAATTCGTTCTTCGTGGCTGATTTGCTTATCCTAATTGTTGGTTGCATGTACATTGGTATTACGAAAGTCTTTATTTACGCTTAAAAGTGTTCTTAATGGACGATATTTATAATGTTTGTGAAAAGCAATATTCTAATGAAAATTTTTTAGCCCTATTATTTACAATTTCCTGATTTAAAAAATAAAAAATAAAAATTCTAATCTATATTCCAAGGACAAAAGTTTAAATACCACACCTATAAAGCTTGAAATACACCAAATCAAATTAATGATGTCCGATTGAAAAATGTAGTTGGCAAATAAAAAGGATTTAAAATCTAGAAATAATCCCACACCTAAACAAGAGTACAAGGAGATCATCCCATGTTTTCCTTTGGGTAGCCGGAGGAGGAATGATCGTATATTGTGGCATTGGTGATGAAGGGACTTCTTTGGTCCGTTCAGGGTACAGATAGGAGATGTAGAGATTATCGTAGGCTTGTAGCTCGGAGCAAGGAGCAGATTCGGGGAGTGGTTGAAGCGTCTTTCCGAATCTGAAGCTTCAGATTCGACGCTAAGGTATAAAAAAATCGCCCTTCGGCGTGCCTTTGATGATATGCTATTCCTGCTATGGAGTACTAGGCCAAGCGAGGTGTGAAGTGCTCCTCCAAGATGTGCCCATGATGTCATGAAGAATCCAAGGAGACGAGATTTGGATTATGATGTGCAAAATATGATCATTCTTGTGCTCTTTAAGAGAGGTCCTTTTACCTCTCTGTGGAGTATATGAATAGAGAGAAATGAGGTGGTGTATGAGAATATCTCGGATTCCACTTTTCTATATGCCATTTCTATTCTGGTTCTTTCTTCGTGTGGAGGGGAATTCCTTTTCATGCCAGGCAGTAAGATAAGATTGCCTCCCCAATAAGGAAGAGAGAAAATGTATAGTCATCCATCTTGGTCACTTTCCCGAGTCAATGGAAATCCATACAGCTTTTTTGAAGGATTGACCTATCAATAAATAGGCTCTTTTCCTTTACCTTCATAATTCAATGCTGTCAATGGACTTCTCTTGAATCTTTCAATTTCATCAATAGTAGAGGACTTGTATTATCTGTCCAAAATTTTCAGTCCCGAATAGTGTCCAGCTACCCTTATGATGTCACCTCATAAAGATAGCTTTATTCACTTTTTCATCCACATTTCATTTTGTAAACCCAATAAACTCTCTTTCTATCTCCTCTCTTCTGTCTCCTCACCCCGACTAAACCTATTAAATTCTCTCTTTCTCCTCTTCTATCTCGAGAAGAGGAGATATGAGAGAGAAAGACATTTTAGTTGGTTAACAAACAGAATGTGGATGGAAAAGTAAATAGAATTATCTTTGTAAGATGACATCATAGGAATAATTAGACTCCATTTGAGACAGGAAATTTTGGATAGAGGATGCAAGTCCAATATTAGAGTAGTCGGCAAATGGTTCTTTGGAAGGAAGCTTTAGAGGTGGTGAATCAGCTAGAGGCTATAGGTGGATATTTATATGTGCAATTGTTAGGGATGACAATTAGACGGGACAGGGTGGGTATTTCCCTCACCCCTACACCCGCCTTTCTTTTTACCCATCATAACCACTCTCATGCCTGCCTAATTTAATGTCGGTGTGGGTTGAGTAATCTTCACTAGAGGTGTTATACTCATACACATTTACACATTAAGAGAAAAAAAAAAACTCATAACATATTTCATTAAAATTTTTGTAAAATTA
Organism: Ficus hispida; assembly: GCA_025413025.1. Taxonomy (NCBI): domain Eukaryota; kingdom Viridiplantae; phylum Streptophyta; class Magnoliopsida; order Rosales; family Moraceae; genus Ficus; species Ficus hispida. The sequence continues at coordinate 17,242,168 of CM046373.1, read as the reverse complement.
ATCAACATAATCACAAATATAGTTAAAAATAACACTGAAATAATAAAAATAAATTCAAACTCCAAAAATTTAAAAATTAAATTCATAAAATAAACTAAAACATTAAAACACCAAAAATTCGCATATATATATATATATGTATAAATTTATATATTTTTTGAAAGATGAATATAAGCATGGCGAGTCTGGGTATAAGAGAGCTTTCTCCACCACCACCCAGTATCTGTGTGGGGATTTAATCTTAGCGACTATACTCCCCCTACTGACCCCCACTAAATACCTGTATTATATCCCCAAAATTTGTATTATATCCACCAATACCGGGGCCCTAGGTTGGGTACCCGCACTCATGGTTAAAAAAGGACAGCAGCTGGGTATGGGCCAACTTCACCTTCAGTGTGGCGTTCTCCTTTCGATGGACACCATCAAGATTAACATGGATGCTAGTTTCAATGGTATAATCAGCTTTTTCGGTGTTGACGTGGTAAGAAGGGATTTAGACGGTGTAAAACTTATCCTAATTTAATTATAACTCAAACTTGATGAACTTTAATATTAATTTGTAATAAAATATGTCTTGGGCTATCATGCATGTGCATAAAAACCGTTCAAAATTTAACGGTGTCAAGAATTATAAATTCGGGAGTTGATTGCTCAGAAATAAAATATAAAGATTAAATTGTCAAATTCAAAAAGTTCAGATATATCCATAAAAATATGTATAAATTTTTCAGATATGTATAAAATTTTCATCTATGATTTTTTGTTGAAAGTATTTTTTGATGCAAAAACTTATCCTAATTTAATTATAACTCAAACTTGATGAACTTCAATATTAATTTGTAATAAAATATGTCTTGGGCTATCATGCATGTGCATAAAAACCGTTCAAAATTTAACGGTGTCAAGAATTATAAATTCGGGAGTTGATTGCTCAGAAATAAAATATAAAGATTAAATTGTCAAATTCAAAAAGTTCAGATATATCCATAAAAATATGTATAAATTTTTCAGATATGTATAAAATTTTCATCCATGATTTTTTGTTGAAAGTATTTTTTGATGCAAAAACTTTTTTTGGGTTGAAAGTTGAATCATGTTTGGCTTTCCGTATGATAAAGATGTCTTCTTTATGGTAATGAACAATCATGTTATTCATACTAGTCATTATGATATTCATTTTGATAATTGTTACGTTGACTTTGTTAACTAAACAAACATAAAAATGACGTGTGATCACTCAATCGTATTATGGACTGAAGGTTTTCCTTTTCTTTGCTAATTTACCTTTTTCTTGACTCCTTTAACCTTTACCATAAAAGTTGCCAAAAAAAAAGGGATGATGTTGTAAGAGTTCTTCAAAATCAGACATATCCCTCCTATGGAAATAAATAAATAAATAATCAGACATGACCCTTTACCATGGAATAAAAGCACGGAGATTCATAATGGGATCGACATTATCTATCTAATTTTTGATATCTGAAATAGTGTCTAACCAATAGTATTATGTCATATCATTTTAAAAAAACATTTTAAAAAATTTAAAATGCTTTATAACAGATTTTTTGATACTATTTTAGATAGAAGATGTCAATCCTTCATCATAGAATTGGGCAAAATGAGGAAAACTCCGAGAATAAATATTAAAATACATCAAAGAAGGGAAAAGGGACACGAACATGACACGAACCCGCAATGGGTTGACACGACACGAACCGAAATTGACCCGCGACCCACTATACGATACGAACCGAAATTGACACAAAATTGACCCGTGACAAATTGACACAAAATTGACCCGTGACATGAATTGATATGAAATTTGACCCGAAATCAATACGGAAAAAAATGGGTCGTGTTTGGGTTGAACGAAATTTGACCCGAAATCGACCCGCCCCTTATTTTTCCTCCTATTTTTCCAAACCCGAACCCGCGAAATTCGTGTCGTTTTCGAGTCGTGTCATCTTGTAGCGACCCGTATTGCCACCCCTACTTGATTCATTTACATGACCACACAGATTTTCTCTTAATTATATCATTAATGCCTAAATAAATTAAATAGGTCCATATATATATATATATATAAGGATTGTGTTCAAAATATACAAAAAAATGCAAAACAGGTAGTGCAAACAATTAAATTTCAAAAAGAGATATACTTATAATTTACGTAAATACTTCAATTTAGTTTTCTCCTTTGTCCAAAAGGGTACTTTGTTGGTCATTCAATTCAAGTCTTCATCCTAAAGAGTTGATGATGAGTTTTCATACTCTGAAAATCTTGCTTAACAAGTCAAGTTCAATATCAATATAGTAAAGTTTCTTTCACGATGTATATAACTAATGAGTTTTTTTTTTTTTTTTGGAGGTAATATAACTGCTTTGTGTATTGAATGAAGAATGATGCTTTTAATAGGGGTTAAATGAGATAACCGATTTTCTATGTTGACAAAAAAAAAAAAAAAAAAAATCAGAAAAAAAAACTCGATTTTAAAATTAAAAGAAAAAATCATTGGAGGTTGTTTGCACTCAAAACTACTTGCGTCCGTAGTTGCCTCTTTAAGAACACATTTTTTTTAGTGAATGTGAATAACGTAATTATTACATGATTAACGAATAAGCTAACTGCTTAACATAATTTGTAAACAATATTTCCACTCCAAGGTATGAATTTCTCCAAAAAAAAAAAAAAGTCGACAAAATATGAATAACACAACCATATTTCTGACCGTTGCGCCAACTATAATAATTTTTAATTACATTCTCTGTTCCGAATAATTTCCAATTAACACTTTTTTATTAAAAAAATCCATTTACTATAATAATAATTTTTCCCTGTCTTAATTATTGAATTAAAAAAAAAAAGTTTCAGTTTTGGCACGTGTAAAGCCGGTACTGAGACAAGCCTAGACTGGGCACTGAGACAGCGTGCTCTTTTTACGAACCCCTCCCAGTGCTTCGAACAAAACGCTGTCGTATTATAGTAAACGACATTCTCAACTTCCAAACACAAAAACTCGCCACGCGGCACCGAAGATTAAGTACTTCGCAAGATTGTCCACGTGTTTTCCTCAGAAGCACGCAGCACAGAGAATTCCGTAAACTCTATTGCACAACTTCTATACGCGCTTAATGTTTCCTTATTTTAACAGAATGGTAACTTTGAACCTACAACGGCTATAAAATTCTTCAAGAAAGATCCTGCGCCGTCGGATCGTCAGGCCCAGATCGAACGGTCGCGAATGCGAAAAAATTCGACCGTTGGGAAGTCAAGCGTCGCCTGTTGCCCCAGCTTCAAAAGGGAACGGACTCTTTAAACCCCATTTCCTATTCTCCTCAGTCCTCAGAAGATCTCAAGTGTTAGAGAGAGAGAGAGAGGGTAGAGAGAGAAAGAGAGAGATTTGATCCGTTTAAAGGCGACTTAGAGAGAGAAAGAGGAACGAGAAGGAGATTATTGAGTCACCTATCGGTTGTGGCAGTGTCGTGTTTGTTCAGAGATTGATTTTGGGTATTTTCCAGAAATGGCTTCAAGGGCAGTTGTTCCTCCACAAGCGAGAGGTACTTTTATGATTCTCTAATCTATTTCTCAGAAATAATGGGTTTTTCTGGAAGATCGTTCTTGTTTTATGAATACCCATTTCTTATTTCTGGATTTGATCCGATCCCATCATCCGAAACTACAGAGGTTTAGATGGGTTTTTTTTTCCTCTCTCTTTTGGGTTCATATTTCACAGATAGTTTCTTTCTTCTTTCATTGTTTATCTTGTTGATTTATGCCCCAAACGGTCAAATAGTCGTTATAAAGGTCCTTTTGTTTTGATTCTTTGCATTAAAATTCTGAAAAAAAAGGGTAATTTTATTTAAATAGGGGTTTTTTGGTGGGTTCAATAGGTGAGGCAGTTGTTGGTGGGGAGAACAAGATGCAAAAGAAAAACGCGGCCGATGGGAGAAACCGCAGGGCACTTGGTGATATTGGCAATCTGGTAACTGTTCGACCAAATGACGCCAAGCCTAATCGTCCCATCGCAAGGTAACTTTTCGAAACAAATAGTTTTGGTTTTGGGTTCTTTCTTCTTGGTTCATTCTTTGCTAAATTTCTTTCTCTCTTTCTTTCTCTTTTTTCTTCAGGAGTTCTCGGGCACAACTAATTGCAAACGCACAAGCTGCAAAAGCTCCCGAGAACAACAAGGTTTGAACATTCAATTCTCTGACCTTTTTTTTTTTCTTTTAATAATCTTCCAGTCTTCCTTGATTTGTTGTAACTTATTATCCAGCATTCTCATTCTGTTTTTGTTCAGAAACAAGCTTGCGTCAATGTAGTCCCAGCCAGGCATAAACGAGATGAGGAGGTGCCTATACCCAACCAGAAAAGACCCGACAAGCCGAAGCCGCAACAAGAGCTGATCGAGATAAGCTCGGATTCTGATGATGATGCCAAAAAGAAACAAGAGATGAACAAGCCTGTAAACAAGAAGAAAGATGCTTTTATTCTCTCTCTCTAAAACTCTTTCAATCTCTAGACTAGAACATAGCAGGCTGTAGTTGGAGGAAGAATCTCTTCAGGAGGGTCTTGTCATGGAGCATCATTAGCAGACTACTGTATTTTTTTTTTTCCTCTGATTTTCTGGTCAGACATTGTTTTATCATCTGTAAGTTTTTTTTTTCCCTTTTTTTTCTCATTTCTTTTACTGTTTCTTTCAAATGGGCTTTTAGCATTTTCTTCGTATTTATCAAAGTTTGAAGCTTTATGGAGTTTGCTATACGACAAATGTGGTTAGAACTCTTTCACGTCACTTTTATTTTTTGGTTTTTTCTGCAATTTGGAGTGCTGGGTTCTCCTTGTTTTTTGTATGTCTTTTTTTTTTTTTTTTTTTTTCCTTTTATGTTTGGCCTTCAGAAATAGCATAGTTTCTCTGGGTTCCATATCCTTCTGAGTTATTTGTCTGTTTGTTGGTAAAGAATTTGTTTAATAGATTTACTTCATTATGTAGATTGGTTTTCTTTGAAATGTAGTTCAGAAGTTACTAATTGATGCTCATTATGGTGGGTTAATTGTCTCTCATTTTAACTTTCTTTTTCTTTTTCTTTTTCTTTTTTTCGTTTTTTTACCCCAATGTTGATTAAGACTGTTTCTCGGATAGATTTGCTCTCTCAATGTCTGATTTTACAGTTTTACTGTAAATGTATTTTTATTAGATTTTTCTTTTCATTTGTTGATTTTACAGATTTTACTGTCATTTTTTGATATGTTCTTGTAATATCTCCATATCATTCTGAGTATTTGTCTGTTTAAATTTGAATTTTTATAGAAATAAAATTCATATATTTGTTAATTGTTTATTTTAATTTTTTTTTTTTTTTTTGTACAATAAATAATTGATCATGAAAGTATGAAGTCTCGAAGAAATCAATGACGTTCTGTATGTCTATTGAGCTTCATCAATACTTTCCGAGTATAGAAGACTGGGATCGGATAATAGATTCTGAAGAGCAAAGGAGGAAACAATGGTCGTCTTTAAAGGAGGTTGTTGAACAGGAAACAACCAGCTGTCGGAGCAGCATAAACGTGGTCTCTCGGTTCGCGACCTCGCCTGTAAATTCGACAAGAACTGACTGCTGCTGCTAAGTTGTCTGAAGAGGTGACATAGCAATTGTTATGGTATAAGTTAATGCTCTTGGATCCTTCAAATTAAGTTGATTTTGATTCGATTATTTTTGTTTCTTACTTGTTTTTTAGGCAAAGCTTAGAGAAGTGGCCTCGTTGGAAGGACATGTTCTATTGAAGAAGCTTAGGGATGCACTGGAACATCTAAGAGGCCGTATGCCGAGAACAACAAGGTTTGAACATTCAATTCTCTGACCTTTTTTTTTTTCTTTTAATAATCTTCCGTCTTCCTTGATTTGTTGTAACTTATTATCCAGCATTCTCATTCTGTTTTTGTTCAGAAACAAGCTTGCGTCAATGGAGCCCAGCCAGGCATAAACGAGATGAGGAGGTGCCTAAACCCAACCAGCAAAGACCCGACAAGCCGAAGCCGCAACAAGAGCTGATCGAGATAAGCTCGGATTCTGATGATGATGCCAAAAAGAAACAAGAGATGAACAAGCCTGTAAACAAGAAGAAAGATGCTTTTATTCTCTCTCTCTCTCTCTAAAACTCTTTCAATCTCTAGACTAGAATATAGCAGGCTGTAGTTGGAGGAAGAATCTCTTCAGGAGGGTCTTGTCATGGAGCATCATTAGCAGACTACTGTATTTTTTTTTCCTCTGATTTTCTGGTCAGACATTGTTTTATCATCTGTAAGTTTTTTTTTTCCCTTTTTTTTCTCATTTCTTTTACTGTTTCTTTCAAATGGGCTTTTAGCATTTTCTTCGTATTTATCGAAGTTTGAAGCTTTATGGAGTTTGCTATACGACAAATGTGGTTAGAACTCTTTCACGTGACTTTTATTTTTTGGTTTTTTCTGCAATTTGGCGTGCTGGGTTCTCCTTGTTTTTGTATGTCTTTTTTTTTTTTTTTCCTTTTATGTTTGGCCTTCAGAAATAGCTAAGTTTCTCTGGGTTCCATATCCTTCTGAGTTATTTGTCTGTTTGTTGGTAAAGAATTTGTTTAATAGATATACTTCATTATGTAGATTGGTTTTCTTTGAAATGTAGTTCAGAAGTTACTAATTGATGCTCATTATGGTGGGTTAATTGTCTCTCATTTAACTTTCTTTTTCTTTTTCTTTTTCTTTTTTCGTTTTTTACCCGGTGTGATTAAGACTGTTTCTCGGATAGATTTGCTCTCTCAATGTCTGATTTTACAGTTTTACTGTAAATGGATTTCTCGGATAGATTTACTCTCTCAATGTCTGATTTTACAGTTTTACTGTAAATGGATTCTTGTCAATCTAGAAATGTTCCTTGGTTTTCCAGTTTCATAACATTCTGAGTGAATAAAACCTGTACATGTTTAACATTGGTGAAATTTTTATGGTAGAGAAGTGAAAATCTGTTCCCATGGAAGATATTTTGTTTGAAACTTGATAATTAAGGTTCTTTAAATTGGGATATTTATTATTTGATTCTGGTTCTGATGCACAGATAAATATAATTTGATCCAATGACGAAGGTAAGTCCCAAAGTCGTCGAAGAGGAGATGCAGATGGAGGCGGTTCTGCCGGTATCTGCTGATGTGAGCTTCAAATCCAATCACTTTCCGAAGTATAGACTGGGATCGGATAATCAGATTCTCGAAGAGCCAAAGGAGGACAACAATGGTCCGTCTTTAAAGGAGGTTGTTGAACAGGAAACAACCCAGCTGTCGGAGCAGCATAAATGTCTCTCGGTTCGCGACCTCGCCTGTAACTTATGGTATAAGTTAATGCTCTTGGATCCTTCAAATTAAGTTGATTTTGATTCGATTATTTGTGTTTCTTACTTTTTTTTTAGGCAAAGCTTAGAGAAGTGGCCTCGTTGGAGGGACATGTTCTATTGAAGAAGCTTAGGGATGCACTGGAACATCTAAGAGGCCGTATGCTGAGAACAACAAGGTTTGAACATTCAATTTTCTGACCTTTTTTTTTTTTTTTCTTTTAATAATCTTCCGTCTTCCTTGATTTGTTGTAACTTATTATCCAGCATTCTCATTCTGTTTTTGTTCAGAAACAAGCTTGCGTCAATGTAGTCCCAGCCAGGCATAAACGAGATGAGGAGCTGCCTAAACCCAACCAGAAAAGACCCGACAAGCCGAAGCCGCAACAAGAGCTGATCGAGATAAGCTTGGATTCTGATGATGATGCCAAAAAGAAACAAGAGATGAACAAGCCTGTAAACAAGAAGAAAGATGCTTTTTTTTCTATTGAAGAAGCTTAGGGATGCACTGGAACATCTAAGAGGCCGTATGCTGAGAACAACAAGGTTTGAACATTCAATTCTGTGACCTTTTTTTTTTTTTCTTTTAATAATCTTCCGTCTTCCTTGATTTGTTGTAACTTATTATCCAGCATTCTCATTCTGTTTTTGTTCAGAAACAAGCTTGCGTCAATGTAGCCCCAGCCAGGCATAAACGAGATGAGGAGGTGCCTAAACCCAACCAGAAAAGACCCGACAAGCCGAAGCCGCAACAAGAGCTGATCGAGATAAGCTCGGATTCTGATGATGATGCCAAAAAGAAACAAGAGATGAGCAAGCCTGTAAACAAGAAGAAAGATGCTTTTATTCTCTCTCTCTCTAAAACTCTTTCAATCTGTAGACTAGAACATAGCAGGCTGTAGTTGGAGGAAGAATCTCTTCAGAAGGGTCTTGTCATGGAGCATCATTAGCAGACTACTGTATATTTTTTTTTCCTCTGATTTTCTGGTCAGACATTGTTTTATCATCTGTAAGTTTTTTTTTTCCCTTTTTTTTCTCATTTCTTTTACTGTTTCTTTCAAATGGGCTTTTTAGCATTTGCTTCGTATTTATCAAAGTTTGAAGCTTTATGGAGTTTGCTATACGACAAATGTGGTTAGAACTCTTTCACGTCACTTTTATTTTTTGGTTTTTTCTGCAATTTGGCGTGCTGGGTTCTCCTTGTTTTTGTATGTCTTTTTTTTTTTTTTCTTTTATGTTTGGCCTTCAGAAATAGCATAGTTTCTCTGGGTTCCATATCCTTCTGAGTTATTTGTCTGTTTGTTGGTAAAGAATTTGTTTAATAGATATACTTCATTATGTAGATTGGTTTTCTTTGAAATGTAGTTCAGAAGTTACTAATTGATGCTCATTATGGTGGGTTAATTGTCTCTCATTTAACTTTCTTTTTCTTCTGATTTTACAGTTTTACTGTAAATGGATTTCTCGGATAGATTTACTCTCTCAATGTCTGATTTTACAGTTTTACTGTAAATGGATTTCTTGTCAATCTAGAAATGTTCCTTGGTTTTCCAGTTTCATAACATTCTGAGTGAATAAAACCTGTACATGTTTAACATTGGTGAAATTTTTATGGTAGAGAAGTGAAAATCTGTTCCCATGGAAGATATTTTGTTTGAAACTTGATAATTAAGGTTCTTAAATTGGGATATTTATTATTTGTTTCTGGTTCTGATGCACAGATAAATATAATTTGATCCAATGACGAAGGTAAGTCCCGAAGTCGTCGAAGAGGAGATGCAGATGGCGGCGGTTCTGCCGGTATCTGGTGATGTGAGCTTCAAATCCAATCACTTTCCGAAGTATAGACTGGGATTGGATAATCAGATTCTCGAAGAGCCAAAGGAGGACAACAATGGTCCGTCTTTAAAGGAGGTTGTTGAACAGGAAACAACCCAGCTGTCGGAGCAGCGTAAACGTCTCACAGTTCGTGACCTCGCCTGTAACTTATGGTATAAGTTAATGCTCTTGGATCCTTCAAATTAAGTTGATTTTGATTCGATTATTTGTGTTTCTTACTTGTTTTTTAGGCAAAGCTTAGAGAAGTGGCCTCGTTGGAGGGACATGTTCTATTGAAGAAGCTTAGGGATGCACTGGAACATCTAAGAGGCCGTATGCTGAGAACAACAAGGTTTGAACATTCAATTCTCTGACCTTTTTTTTTTTTCTTTTAATAATCTTCCGTCTTCCTTGATTTGTTGTAACTTATTATCCAGCATTCTCATTCTGTTTTTGTTCAGAAACAAGCTTGCGTCAATGTAGTCCCAGCCAGGCATAAACGAGATGAGGAGGTGCCTAAACCCAACCAGAAAAGACCCGACAAGCCGAAGCCGCAACAAGAGCTGATCGAGATAAGCTCGGATTCTGATGATGATGCCAAAAAGAAACAAGAGATGAACAAGCCTGTAAACAAGAAGAAAGATGCTTTTATTCTCTCTCTCTCTCTAAAACTCTTTCAATCTCTAGACTAGAACATAGCAGGCTGTAGTTGGAGGAAGAATCTCTTCAGAAGGGTCTTGTCATGGAGCATCATTAGCAGACTACTGTATTTTTTTTTTTCCTCTGATTTTCTGGTCAGACATTGTTTTATCATCTGTAAGTTTTTTTTTTCCCTTTTTTTTCTCATTTCTTTTACTGTTTCTTTCAAATGGGCTTTTAGCATTTGCTTCGTATTTATCAAAGTTTGAAGCTTTATGGAGTTTGCTATACGACAAATGTGGTTAGAACTCTTTCACGTCACTTTTATTTTTTGGTTTTTTCTGCAATTTGGCGTGCTGGGTTCTCCTTGTTTTTGTATGTCTTTTTTTTTTTTTTTTTTTTTCCTTTTATGTTTGGCCTTCAGAAATAGCATAGTTTCTCTGGGTTCCATATCCTTCTGAGTTATTTGTCTGTTTGTTGGTAAAGAATTTGTTTAATAGATATACTTCATTATGTAGATTGGTTTTTTTTGAGATGTAGTTCAGAAGTTACTAATTGATGCTCATTGTGGTGGGTTAATTGTCTCTCATTTTAACTTTCTTTTTCTTTTTCTTTTATTTTTTTCGTTTTTTACCCGGTGTGATTAAGACTGTTTCTCGGATAGATTTGCTCTCTCAATGTCTGATTTTACAGTTTTACTGTAAATGGATTTCTCGGATAGATTTACTCTCTCAATGTCTGATTTTACAGTTTTACTGTAAATGGACAATCTAGAAATGTTCCTTGGTTTTCCAGTTTCATAACATTCTGAGTGAATAAAACCTGTACATGTTTAACATTGGTGAAATTTTTATGGTAGAGAAGTGAAAATCTGTTCCCATGGAAGATATTTTGTTTGAAACTTGATAATTAAGGTTCTTTAAATTGGGATATTTATTATTTGTTTCTGGTTCTGATGCACAGATAAATATAATTTGATCCAATGACGAAGGTAAGTCCCTAAGTCGTCGAAGAGGAGATGCAGATGGAGGCGGTTCTGCCGGTATCTGCTGATGTGAGCTTCAAATCCAATCACTTTCCGAAGTATAGACTGGGATCGGATAATCAGATTCTCGAAGAGCCAAAGGAGGACAACAATGGTCCGTCTTTAAAGGAGGTTGTTGAACAGGAAACAACCCAGCTGTCGGAGCAGCATAAACGTCTCACGGTTCGCGACCTCGCCTGTAACTTATGGTATAAGTTAATGCTCTTGGATCCTTCAAATTAAGTTGATTTTGATTCGATTATTTGTGTTTCTTACTTGTTTTTTAGGCAAAGCTTAGAGAAGTGGCCTCGTTGGAGGGACATGTTCTATTGAAGAAGCTTAGGGATGCACTGGAACATCTAAGAGGCCGTATGCTGAGAACAACAAGGTTTGAACATTCAATTTTCTGACCTTTTTTTTTTTTTTTTTTCTTTTAATAATCTTCCGTCTTCCTTGATTTGTTGTAACTTATTATCCAGCATTCTCATTCTGTTTTTGTTCAGAAACAAGCTTGCGTCAATGTAGTCCCAGCCAGGCATAAACGAGATGAGGAGGTGCCTAAACCCAACCAGAAAAGACCCGACAAGCCGAAGCCGCAACAAGAGCTGATCGAGATAAGCTTGGATTCTGATGATGATGCCAAAAAGAAACAAGAGATGAACAAGCCTGTAAACAAGAAGAAAGATGCTTTTTTTTCTATTGAAGAAGCTTAGGGATGCACTTGAACATCTAGGAGGCCGTATGCTGAGAACAACAAGGTTTGAACATTCAATTCTCTGACCTTTTTTTTTTTTTCTTTTAATAATCTTCCGTCTTCCTTGATTTGTTGTAACTTATTATCCAGCATTCTCATTCTGTTTTTGTTCAGAAACAAGCTTGCGTCAATGTAGTCCCAGCCAGGCATAAACGAGATGAGGAGGTGCCTAAACCCAACCAGAAAAGACCCGACAAGCCGAAGCCGCAACAAGAGCTGATCGAGATAAGCTCGGATTCTGATGATGATGCCAAAAAGAAACAAGAGATGAACAAGCCTGTAAACAAGAAGAAAGATGCTTTTATTCTCTCTCTCTCTCTAAAACTCTTTCAATCTCTAGACTAGAACATAGCAGGCTGTAGTTGGAGGAAGAATCTCTTCAGAAGGGTCTTGTCATGGAGCATCATTAGCAGACTACTGTATTTTTTTTTTCCTCTGATTTTCTGGTCAGACATTGTTTTATCATATGTAAGTTTTTTTTTTCCCTTTTTTTTCTCATTCTTTTACTGTTTCTTTCAAATGGGCTTTTAGCATTTGCTTCGTATTTATCAAAGTTTGAAGCTTTATGGAGTTTGCCTATACGACAAATGTGGTTAGAACTCTTTCACGTCACTTTTATTTTTTGGTTTTTTCTGCAATTTGGCGTGCTGGGTTCTCCTTGTTTTTGTATG
>CM046373.1:17196262-17229803 GCA_025413025.1 Ficus hispida | reverse complement strand
AAGATAATTCTATTTACTTTTCCATCCACATTCTGTTTATTAACCACTAAAATGTCTTTCTCTCTCATCTCTTCTCTTCTCGAGCTAGAAGAGGAGAGAGAGAGAATTTAATAGGTTTAGTCGGGGAGAGGAGAGAGAAAGAGAGTTTATTGGGTTTACAAAATGAAATGTGGATGAAAGTGAATAAAGTTATCTTTATGAGGTGATATTATAAGGGTAGTTGGACAGTATTCGGGACTGAAAATTTTGGACAGATAGTACAAGTCCTCTACTATTGATGAAATTGAAAGATTCAAGAGAAGTCCATTGACAGCATCGAATTATGAAGGTAAAGTAAAAGAGCCTATTTATTGATAGGTCAATCCTTCAAAAAAGCTGTATGGATTTCCATTGACTCGGGAAATTGACCAAGATGGATGACTATACATTTTCTCTCTTCCTTATTGGGAGGCAATCTTATCTTACGGCCTTCACTTCCTGCCGGGCATGAAAAGGAATTCCCCTCCACATGAAAGAAAGAACCAGAATAAAAATGACATATTAGAAAAGTGGAATCCGAGATATTCTCATACACCACCTCATTTCTCTCTATTCATATACTTCACAGAAAGGTAAAAGGATCTCTCTTAAAGAGGACAAGAACGGTCATATTTTGCACATCATAATCCAAATCTCGTCTCCTCGGATTCTTCATGACATCATGGGCACATCTTGGCGGAGCACTTCACACCCTGCTTGGCCTAGTACTCCATAGCAGGAATAGCATATCATCAAAGGCACGCGGAAGGGGGATTTTTTTATACCTTAGCATCGAATCTGAAGCTTCAGATTCCAAAAGACGCTTCAACCACTCCGAATCTGCTCCTTGCTCCGAGCTACAAGTCTCCGATAATCTCTACATCTCCTATCTGTACCCGAACGGACCAAAGAAGTCCCTTCATCACCAATGCCACAATATACAATCATTCCTCCTCCTGCTACCCAAAGGAAAACATGGGATGATCTCCTTGTACTCTTGTTTAGGTGGGGGATTATTTCTAGATTTTAAATCCTTTTTATTTGCCAACTACATTTTTCAATCGGACATCATAATTTGATCTGGTGGATTTCAAGCTTTATAGGTGTGGTATTTAAACTTTTGTCCTTGGAATATTGATTAGAATTTTTTTTTTTTTTTTAAATCAGGACATTGTAAATAATAGGGCTAAAAAAGTTTCATTAGAATATTGCTTTTCACAAACATTATAAATATCTCATCCATGTATTTTCTTAACGACAATTTCCTCCATTAAGAACACTTTAAGCGTAAATAAAGACTTTAGTAATACCAATGTACATGCAACCAACAATTAGGATAAGCAAATCAGCCACAAAGAACGAATTAATTTAAATCGACAAATTTGTTACAACGGATGATTAGGCAAACCAAAAAAATAATGCCTAAAACACAACCAAAAGATCAGTAGAAACCCCAATCAATCACTATAGCATACACTTACTTTTTTTTTTCCTTTAAAAAAAAAAATCATGACAGGCACACATGCATACATATCACTCACACTGTAAGAAAAAAAACCTGATTTTACTCTCATATTTTGCGAAAAACTTTGTCAGTTGAGTTTGCTTTCTATACTTGATCATCCGGTCCAGCAAGCGTGACCTGTCACCAAAATACGACTATCTTAATACCTCATGATTTCTGGAAAGTCGAGAAACCGAGCATTGTAATGAAAAATCTTTACTGGCTTTGCACATTTTGGTGCAGGAGTTGAAGACGTATGCTTATGAAAAAAGAGTCGAAGATGTAACTACTTACGTTGCAATCGTGAGCATATTTCCGGGCAAGTGTAATTGCCGCATTCCTATCTCGCTCCGATTCGAATGTTAAGACAAATGAGAGGCCCTTCCTTGCTTGCCAAAACAATGCCTTTGCCACAGTATTACTTTCTCCTCTATAGCCACAAAGCTATACATCACGTGTAAGGATCAATACACAAAGCGTAGAAGTAGTCCTCAACATAACAGTAAGAAACTTTGCCAAAATTTTCCTTCGACAACAGATACAGTTAAAAGTCTTACAGCAATGTTAAGCATCTATATGTGGCAACGGGAAGCAGAATTTAATCTCGTCGATAGAACCATGTGGGGTCATTTATGATAACTAAAATGCTACATTTTTAACATAAAAAGTACCTGCATTGATGAGCAATAAATCTCTCTAGCCTTTGTGATCCATCCTCTACAAAGCTTCATTCTCATCTTTCCCACATGAAACACATGAACGGAATGCGAGGAATAGTCTTGTCCATTCATTTGGGAAATAGTTACCTACACAACAAGAAACACCGAGATTAGATTAAAATGGAATCAGCAGACTCATTTTCTTAGTTTAGCAATACTTGCATTGAATTTGTTAGAACTACAAATTAACGAGAATCCCAATTACACCGCAGTTCTTGGGATTAACAATCAAAGTATTCATGTGTTTATCATTTTTTTTTTTGCCAGCAAGATAATCAAGCTTCTTCCAGAGTCACTAATATCGTAATAGAGGTCATCTTTCTCCCCCCACCCCGTTCACTAACAACTAAATATTCACTTTGAGAAATTTTGCAAAGACCACAAGGCTGTCAAAACCAGTATTGAAACCGATTGCATTTAGAGCAGATTGTTACATTCTAAACAACGAGACGATACAAATGGTGTTATACTATTTTAAATCTTCCACAAACCAAATCTTGTGGCTCAGTGGTCAATTTTCTACAAACCATGGATGGTTAAAGATCGTAGACCGACAGTCATAGTTAGATGGATATTAGACGTATCACAATGGAAGAATTAGCAATTAAACCAAAATGGAAACTAGAAGAAAGAGGGAGATCTTACATTAAATTCGCTGTTAGATTTTCTCATCAGTGTCTCTACATGACTTCCAAGTCCTGCAGCTGTTAAAAGTAACACAGTTAGCTTTCTATCCACTTATCTAAGCATAATTGTGGATATTTTGAAATCAACGAATCTGAACCAGGTGACATGATGAAAGAAAAAAAGAATGATATAAATAACTTCAGAGAACTGACCAGGATCAACGGGACCGGGAGTCATTACTGTGGCTTTCTGGCCGTTATAGCAAATGTCAGCTTGTAAGATTCGCCCGACGTCCAAGGGTTCGGGAGCATAAGTTGGTTTGTTGGCACCTAGTGAAGAAAATTGAGCCAATAATTAGTTTACGCACCTGAGTGGATAAAGTGAAACTTGAACAGGTATCTAAATTATAAGAACCAGAGATGCAGTAGTATATACCAATTATGTTACAAATTAGAGACGTGCATTACCTGAAATCACTTCGTCTCTGCTGCATTCAAGTGACACACGGTACCACTGAATTGAACATTGCGAAAGCAGTGGAGCCTCATCTGAGGACGCCTGAATTCGGAGATATGAGCCTAGCATAGCGGAACCATCTAAGACGTATAAGCGGGATTTGTTCTCTTCGGCTCTCTTGCTTATTGCCAGCTGGTAAGGATAAGAGACTATCACAACCAAATTTCTGGCACTTCCAAACACTATATAGTGATTAAGATTTAAAAGAAGTATTTCTCAGTGAATTATCATGTCATTAGAGATGCATTAGAAGCACAAATAGAAAGAAAAAGAGAACAAAAACGAGAATACCAGTTATCCTGAACCAAAGACTGTATTTACAATAAAAATTGCAGTCCAACAAGGTTAGATCATAGATAGGTTGTGCAAAATATCTGTTGTGTAAAATGAATGGTCGTGGAATCAAATAGATTTTGTTATGTCTTGCACAAAAACTGCGAGGAAAATTTGAAAATGAACCAACAATCAACTATTCTTTTGTTACTACATATGTTTATTGCTTGTTCGATACAATCATTCTGCATATTATGTATAACTATCCAGAATTTTTGTTTGCGTATAAAAGTCCCAATTTCCATAGCATCTGCATATATGTGTATATATATATAACTAATTTACTCAATTTCAGTCTAAGAAAGAAAAACATCAGTCAAATAAAATATACAGACCTCTTTCTGAAGCTTGACTGAAAACATAAATTTCTCTCTAATTTGAGTTCGTAGTGCGCGGAGTTCATGTTCCATCTCCATCACCTGCAGGGAGTGAAATTCTCCTCGTGATTAAAAAAGTCGAAAAAAGATTATTTTAATCATTTTAGTATGCTACAAATCTTGTTCTCCACATGTGCGCATGGGCACACACACATACGAAAGAATTTTAAATATTGATATCGCACTCTTACTCTAGATAAGAAGAACAGTCAGTCAAGAGACATCACCAACAGTTCATTAGCAGTGAACTTTTGGGAAAGAATTAACATGACATTAAATCGTGCAAAGGACCAAAGTCAAAAACACCATAGTGCACCTTGCTCGGCTGGTGCAACAATTTAATTCTTCTAGCCTCTTGAACCTCTTCGAGTAGCCCCTCAACATCCTGAAATTATAGAGGAAAATCAAATTAGATATCAAAAATAACTCATGTAATTAAGAAATAGAAGTTTTCACTTCATGTGCTTCTCCATATTTCATTCACGACAACAATAAGATTATATATTTAAGCAAAAATATGTTCTTATCAGATGAACTACATTGAGGAAAAACTATTCGCGAGTTTCTATTGAAGGCAATGCATTCTGAACTCTGAACCTATTGTTCAATACTCTATTCGATAACCAAATCAAGAAAGATCGGCCAAAAAAAAAAAAAAGAGCTAGGAGAATTTTGAAATCATTTTATACAAAAAGGGCCTATATTTTTACTTCATAGGCCAAATATATGGAATTGACCAACCACTGATTCCTTTTATCCGTGTGAGTAAATTCAATGTTAAAAAGAATTCAGACATTCTGCTCAGTATGTTTTGGAAATTGCTGCTATTTGGAAGATGAAAAGTGTACAATTGAGATAAGGATAGGAAAAAGGGTTATTGACCTATGAAAGGTTAGGTATCAGCTGAAAAAGACGTTGAAACAAAAGCATCTTGTGGTTCAAAACCAGTCTGAGGCACGTTTTAAACAAAATAAGAAATGTAACACGTTCTCCAGTGGAATGGAAAACAAGTGGTGAAAAAAAAGATCAAAGCAAAAACATTCATAAATGCACACGTATATGTGCGTGAGTGACCAATGTTAAATAAAAGCACACGTGTGTTCATATATAAGCAACCAAGTAAATGTTTCAATACACGCACGTCTTAATTTGCAATGGTTGGCTCAGAAAGAGGAACTTACAGGAGATTGCTCCTTGGAAGCTTGTGTAATTCTGGCTTGCTCGTCGAGTGCCTCTCCGATTCTCTGGACTACGGCCCTTGCACTCTCAATTTCAGCACAAGCAAAAGATTTCTCTTGGTTAACCAACTTTTTAGCATCTTCGGAAGCCTGTGGATGAAAGCAGGCAATTTAAACAAGATTCAGATTCCTAACTATCACAAAGAAGTATTTCTTTCTATATAAAAAAAAAACTTTTCATAAGAATTTAAGAGTCCAGGAATAACCTGTTTAAGAAAGTTTGCTAGCTTTTTCACTTCAAACTTCTCCTGAATCAATTCTCCCTCCTTTTGAGTCAACTTAACAGCTAAAGCTTCCACCTGTATCAAGATTATCGTCGAATACAATCATAAGGGAAATTTCAAAAAAAAAAAAAAAAAAAAAAAGGCCTACTTAAAAGGAACTCTGAACTGTAAGTAAAATCATCCACTATTTCTTTTAAAGAAAAGAAAGGACATCATTTATAGACAAGTTTCTGCAGTGAAACCGTTGTTATAGACATGTAAGCGTTTTTGAAGAGTAAAGCATTTGGTTAAATAATTGTTTGAGGATTGTTTTTGACAGAAATGTCTTTAGACATACAATGCACAAATGCGATAACTTCCACATTCCAGTGCGGTAACAAAACTCCAGAAGCTCTTTATAAGACAACAAATAATTCCATTATGCTAAACATTTCCACCAAGTAACGAAGAGATTCGAGTTAGATATCCAAACAATAAGCTAGGCTAAGAACAGATAAACAATCAAAACAAACCATAGAGATAGCCTTCTCCACGTCCTCTTTATTACGTCCCGCCATACGTCCTCTTAGATGTTCCAGTGCATCCCTAAGCTTCTTCAATAGAACATGTCCCTCCAACGAGGCCACCTCTCTAAGCTTTGCCTAAAAAACAAGTAAGAAACACAAATAATCGAATAAAAATCAACTTAATTTGAAGGATCCAAGAGCATTAACTTATACCATAACAATAGCTATGTCACCTCTTCAGACAACTTAGCAGCAGCAGTCAGGTTCTTGTCGAATTTACAGGCGAGGTCGCGAACCGAGAGACGTTTATGCTGCTCCGACAGCTGGGTTGTTTCCTGTTCAACAACCTCCTTTAAAGACGGACCATTGTTGTCCTCCTTTGGCTCTTCAAGAATCTGATTATCCGATCCCAGTCTATACTTCGGAAAGTGATTGGATTTGAAGCTCACATCAGCAGATACCGGCAGAATCGCCTCCATCTGCATCTCCTCTTCGACGACTTCGGGACTTACCTTCGTCATTGGATCAAATTATATTTATCTGTGCATCAGAACCAGAAACAAATAATAAATATCCCAATTTAAAGAACCTTAATTATCAAGTTTCAAACAAAATAACTTCCATGGGAACAGATTTTCACTTCTCTACCATAAAAATTTCACCAATGTTAAACATGTACAGGTTTTATTCACTCAGAATGTTATGAAACTGGAAAACCAAGGAACATTTCTAGATTGACAAGAAATCCATTTACAGTAAAAACTGCAAAATCAGACATTGAGAGAGTAAATCTATCCGAGAAACAGTCTTAATCACACCGGGTAAAAAAAGAAAAAAGAAAAAAGAAAAAGAAAAAGAAAAAGAAAGTAAAATAAGAGACAATTAACCCACTATAATGAGCATCAATTAGTAACTTCTGAACTACATTTCAAAGAAAACCAATCTACATAATGAAGTATATCTATTAAACAAATTCTTTACCAACAAACAGACAAATAACTCAGAAGGATATGGAACCCAGAGAAACTATGCTATTTCTGAAGGCCAAACATAAAAGGAAAAAAAAAAAAAAAAAAAGACATCCAAAAACAAGGAGAACCCAGCACGCCAAATTGCAGAAAAAACCAAAAAATAAAAGTCACGTGAAAGAGTTCTAACCACATTTGTCGTATAGCAAACTCCAAAAAGCTTCAAACTTTGATAAATACGAAGCAAATGCTAAAAGCCCATTTGAAAGAAACAGTAAAAGAAACGAGAAAAAGAGGGAAAAAAAAACTTACAGATGATAAAACAATGTCTGACCAGAAAATCAGAGGAAAAAAAAATACAGTAGTCTGCTAATGATGGTCCATGACAAGACCCTCCTGAAGAGATGCTTCCTCCAACAACAGCCTGCTGTATTCTAGTCTAGAGATTGAAAGAGTTTTAGAGAGAGAGAGAATAAAAGCATGAAAATGTGAGAAAGAAGAAGAGGAAGAAGAAGAAGAATCTAAAGGGAGGGGATGGTTTTGGGCTACTTTGTTTTGGTGAAAGCTTTTACAAAAGGAAATACAAAAGAAAAGAGTCACTGGCCTTGTGTTTGTGTCACTGACCTCTTTGTCTCCCTTCCCAACAACTTAGAATATGTGTATATATATATTATATATATTATTTTTTTTATTTTTCTTTTACCTGGCCTCTCATGTCATGATTCTGTCCTATAAGCTCTACGTTTACCCCAAAAAAAAAAAAAAAAAGTCAGTGAGAAAATAGTGAAAAGTAAAAGCCTGCCATAATTCCCACGCGCTGGCCCCATTTTTCATCTCCTTACTTGTGGGTCCCATCTTTTGGTTGGCACCATGACTATGCCCTCCTTGAATGGCGCGTGTGAGATTTGACGGTGGGGCTTGTATTCTCTTTCTTTTCTTTTTTTCTTTTTTTTCTTTTTACTGTTTTTAATAAATAGTTTTCCTCTATTTTTAGTTTTTTTTTTTTTTAATTTTCTTATGAAGTGTATATTGGGGATGTAAAGAAATTTCGTAGTGTATCATCCATGCCAGTCTTTTGTCGACTTGTGAACTTTCGTATTCTGTCGATTGACCCGGGTCCAATAATATAGGTGATATTTTATTAAAAATTTTGTTATTATCATTTATTTTTAAGTTTACATAGTTGAGATTTTTAGATAAACCTAAATAATTGCATGGGGATTTTTATTCGGAATAAAGCATATTTACGTAATCTCATATTAGATGTGGATAAGTAGTCAAAATTTTATAATAAAAAAAAATTGCTTGTTCCTAAAAACGGTGAATAAGACGAATATTTTTTACTATTTAACTATAATCACTCACTGATTAATTATAATAAATATGAGTGACGGTCATTTTTTAAATAAAAATATTTTGATCATTTGTTTAAATAAGTGTTAAAAAATATATATTATCTAATTTTTTTCATATCATATATTATTTTTATTTTTTAAATTGTGCAAAAATTATTAGAATAACTATTTTAATAGCATAGAACAAGCAAAGAAAACCTAAGATATGAGCATGAAATATAATGTCTGTTATGCATACAATGCAATAAGATCCGTGAATGTATTAAATAAATAGGTCGTGGTAGGTTAACATGAAAAAGTGATCAATTAATTATGACTCACACTACTACAAAATTGCGCTTCCACGACTGTCCTTCAACGACCGTTTTTTAAAAAACCGTCGTCGAAAAAAATCAAAAACACGGAGCGGAAAAACATTTCCGAAAACCGTCGTGGAAGCGCAAGCTTGCACGACGGTTTTAAATAACCGTCGTGGAAGCGGCTTGCTTCCACGATGGTTTTGATAAACGGTCGTGGAAGCAAGCCGCTTCCACGACGGTTATTTAAAGAAACCGTCGTTGTTTTGACAAAAGTAGAAAATTTTTTAAGTTTCAAATTTTCGCGAAAACCGTGCGCGCGTATATTATTACGATTCAATTTGCCACAAATATATAAAAACAAACTAAACACCCATTTGGCTCCATTTCTCTCTCATTTTCCCCAATTCTCTCTAACTTTTGCTTCCTTCTCCTTTCTCTCTCCCTCCAAGCTCGCCCCCTCCCTCGCCTCCGCCACCCACGCCCGAGCCCCCCCGCGCCCTCCCCGACCCACGTCCTCGCCCCCCCGCCCACGGCCTCGCCCTCCCTCCATCGCCCTCGGCACCCCGCCCTCGCCCTCGGCCCCCCGCCCACGGCCTCGCCGCCCCCCGCCATCGCCCTCGGCCTCCCGCCCACGGCCTCGCCCCCCCCCCCCGCCCACGGCCTAGCCTGCCAGCCCTCGCCCTCGCCCGCCCGCCCACGGCCTCGCCCGTCCTCACCCTCGGCCGCCCACGCCCGGCCTCGCCCGTCCTCACCCTCGGCCGCCCACGCCCGGCCTCACCCGGCCACGTCGGCCCACGCCCGTACCAACATTTTTACGATCGTTAAATTAATTGTTGTAAATTATAAATTACAGGTAATCATAGGTTATTTGAGGAAATATTATTGCATGTTTTAATAATATCGTATTAAAACACGGGCTTTGCCACCAGCGAATAAAGAAACGAACAGAAGTCAAAAACGCCGGCTTTTTTCAAAAAAAAAAAAATCATAATAAACCACGACGGTTTCAAGAAAAACCGTCGTGGTTTCCTACGAAACCACGATGGTTTATGGCGAAACCGTCGTGGTTTCAAGTTGAAACCACGACGGTTTCCGTGAAACCGTCGAGGTTGATGTATTTACCACGACGGTTTTTTAAAAACCGTCGTGGTATGTCTTGCAATATCCAGTAAACAGTTTTTATTTTTCGCATTACACGACGGTTAGAAAACCGTCGTCGAAATTTTACCACGACGGTTTTTAACCGTCGTGGAATCTTGATTCTGTAGTAGTGTCATTTAAACCGAATTAGTAAGAATGTGTACTTTTATTTAGAATTAACATCAATTCACTTCTAGTTAGAGCTAAATCGAGTAGATTGTTAGAACAAGAACAATATCTCTATAACGAACTAAAAAATATCTAAAAATACAAAACATACGCACATGGGTAGAATGGGTTGCACCAAGGCAAGACCATTTTCATCCTATTGGACAAGAGAAAATGCAAAAAATAAGGGAAAAAGAACAAGAAAAATGAAATAGCAAAGAAAAGACTAAGAAAGGATTATTTCCATTTTGTTCCTTAATTTTACATTCATTCTCCCTTTACTCCCTAATTTTAAAAAATTCTCACTCTGTTATTCCCATTAAAAATATACCTCATGAAAAACGAAAACGTGTGACCACCATAAGTCATTGTTGGAGGGTTAAAATATCATTTTGATTATCATAATTAAGGTTTCATTTTAACGGCCGAAAAAATTACAATTTTTTTAGATTATACTGTTAAAAATCGCAATTTTTGGAGGCTCCAAACTCGTGGCTTCTCCATCCAAAAGTAAGGACTCGTACTCCACCTGATTGATCGGGGGCTTTTTTGCTTGGGAAAGTTTGATATTTTATCTCCAGAAGAATTCAACACTCAAAGAACCCGACTCCAAAACTCGACGGATAGCGCAATCTCTTGTAAGAATCCTAAATCCCATTTTTTCCATTAAAATTTAAGTTTTATTCTTATTAAATAGTGATGAAGGGTTGTTTATGGCGGAGTTAATATTAATCTACAATTAGCCTCTCTGTTTTTGATATATATTGTTTATTTTGACAGAAATTCTAGTAGAGGGAATTGATTAAGTGAAACTAACTGAAGTTTATAATAATGAAATTAGGGTTTTTAAAATTT
The DNA here is from genome assembly GCA_025413025.1 of Ficus hispida. Classification (NCBI taxonomy): domain Eukaryota; kingdom Viridiplantae; phylum Streptophyta; class Magnoliopsida; order Rosales; family Moraceae; genus Ficus; species Ficus hispida. The sequence continues at coordinate 17,218,956 of CM046373.1, read as the reverse complement.
GAGAAGGTAAAGTGACGAAAAGTGCGAAATTCGGAATCACAAATATAAACAATCCAAATGAAAAAAGAACAATAACTATAGAAGACTAAGGAGAATGCCGCCAAACAATAAGATCCAAATGAAATGGGTCTTGGCACCTGCCCAAAAATTAAAGTCTGGTGAGATCAATAACACGTTACTGTATAATGTCATAATTATCACTGGCTGGCTATATGACTGGTCAATTTTTGGGAAAATTTCCTCTTTCACATTAGCATTACTTGAAAAGGAAGATCGAACTAATTAATTCTCATGTATCATAGTATATGCAAACCGTTGGATGAAGCTTCCCCTCAAGTCACTTTGGATGGTGGCCAAATTAAAAAATATATATATATATATAAATCTTTAGAGTTTAAGTTATTATCATTATTATATTTTTGGTGAAAGAGATAGAGTTAAAGTTGGATCACCAAAAGGGTTTGGTTAGTTTATATGTCGAGGAATCTTTAGCAGTTTTTTTAAATGGAAAAAATCTTTTAGTAGTTGGATCTATTTATGAACTTTATCATGTCTAGTATAGTTTAATTAATATAATATACTTCGATTAATTTTAAACGCTAGAAAAGTGACCTAATAAATCCCATGCTGAAGAACTATATAATATATATATATATATATATATATAGCCATAGATATACATGTCTTATTCAAATACCCACTGGTCCTTTTACATGTGGGAATTTTGTTAGGTTAGGCAAAAAAGCTATAGTAGATGTTGATGTGAACAACTAAATGGGTTTATAATAGTTCTTAACTATGACTTAATTCATGTCATTTCATAAAGGGAAAAATGTTGAAGAATAAGAAGTAGTTTGACTTGTTGGATTATCCTTTTAAAGAAACCCTTTAGCTTACTTTAGAAGAAAAATAGTACAAAAATTTCATAATTAAAGGATGTTTTTTCTAAAATAAAAAAAATTGTTATGATCCTAAAAAATGAAACAGTTTGACTTAATAGTCCTTACTTGCAACAAATATTAATAAAGGGTATAAGAAATTAGTGGATAAAGTATAATGTTATCCCATTGGAAATACTCTTTGCTTACATTTGCTTGGCAAAAATATTGTGAAAAGCAAAATTTTTCATATATATATAGATTTTACGGCCTTTTATTTTGAACCATTGCTGTCATTCCTTTGTTAATGGAAACTTATATTACAATCCTTTTACCACCTTTCATGAATCATAATTTTACTTACGAAACTTCATCATCAATCATCCTTTTTAAAATGCTATGTTCCACTACTAATTATTTTAACCCATTAGAACAAGAAATCGTGATATCTTTTTGAGAGAGAAAAAAGTATTAAATTATAAACGTTTATTAAGATAAATATATAACATCAATAAAAAAATTAACGTTATTAATTTACGCAATAAAAAATAGGTAGCCAGCTCATTTTTTTGTTGGTGTCATTGTCCCACATAGAACGTCCCCTTCTTGCGCATTTTTCTAATTTATCACATGTAACTTTTGTTGAATTTTTTTTTATTTTTATTTTTTATTTTCTTTCAAAGGAAAGCATGCCTCTAGCACATAAAATTTTATGAACAACTTAACAGATGAAGATTATGATTTTTTGCGATTACAAACATCAATAACCTCCCACCTAAAGTCACCTTTCATGTCATTAGACAGGTCTAGCATATAAAAACTTGTCTATGAAAAAACTAAATTAAAATTGAGGAAAAACTAAACAAAAAATCGTGGAAATAATTTATATATACATACAATTGGTTCCTTTTTTTTTTTTTTTTGAATAAGCATATATATATTTTTCAATATTCTTTTTTTTAATATATATTTTTCAATATTCCTTTTATCACATGATTATATATATAAACGATTGGTTTCTTTTTTTTTTTTTTTTTTCAATATATATACTCCAGTATCCCTTTTATCACTTGAATAATTTCAAATTCAGCTGAGTAAATTACAAACAATCAAAATTATGAAAAAAAAAAAAATGGCGGTGGGAGTTGTATATTATTAGAAAGACGATGAAATATATTAACCAAAATCTGGAGCAGTAACATATTGCCTTCTACCTGTTTTTCTCAACAATATTTAATCCCGGGTGATGGAATTTTATCCAAGTTTTCTTTTTCATTTTGAATTTACAAAGCAGTTCGGCATTTGCGGCGTTTTATGCATTCAACAATTTTATTAAAAACGAAAATGATTGATAGTCAATTTTTGCAACTCTACATTAATTAAGAGTTCCGACTACAGTTTTTTTTTTTTTTAATCTGTTGGAAAAAAAAAAGAAGAAAAAAAAGGAACCTTTATATTCTCGTGTGTATTTTTAATTTTATATATTTTTTTTGCTTGAAATAAAACATATGGACTTTAATTAATTAATTAATTTATATATGTATATTTTTTTGCTACTGTCCTTCTAGTTGCTTTACTTTAATAAGCGTTGCTTTTGGCAGGCTCCACTATGCATGCAGTAGAGGACCACATGAATGTTTATGTAAATTGGGAACTTGGCACAAATGATGGGGATGTTTCAGTAATTATACATACCTATGTATACATAGAAATGTCTCAAAGTTGACGGTCGGATTTGTCCAACTCTTGTAACTACTAATTAATTTATATATATATATATATTTTTATTTAAAATATTGTAACGATACAATTCAGAACTATCAATATGAAGATAAATATCATGGAAAAATATTATGTTAAAATCATCTAGTTATTACAATAATTTACAAAAAAAAAAAAAAAAGTTACAAATATGATTGTATAAGAATACTGAATATGAGACAAAATATATATAAATAGATCTATATATATATAGGAATCATCTTCTGTTCGATAATCTTACATAAACAACACTTATATCATCTTATTTTGTATCTTTTAATTATTAGTTGATATACGTATAATTTTTATTAATAATATTATAATATGGACTATTTAAAGTTATCGGTCCAAAAGGAACAAGTACCATTAAAAATCGTTATATGACAAACTAATTGTTATAATATAGCATAAGAAAAATTACAACCGTTATTCTACGTGTGTCGCACATGAGAGTTCTCGCACGGACACCCACATATATATATATATATATATATATATAACGTATTAGAGCCGGCGCGTGAGAGTGTGCATGGGGCAGCTTGAGGATTAAGGCATTAAAATATATAAGTGATTGTGGATGAAATGATGGGTGATTAGATAAGAAACGGCTAATTGTCTTCGAGATGCTTTACACCGTAAGAAATGAACATTATAATACATATATATATATATATATATGTACATTAAATATATATAATAAGATAAGGAGGGAGAAAGGGTGGGGATGGGGCAACATTCGGTAGGTGATTTGGGAAAGAAACTTATTGTCTCTGTAATCATTATTCTTATTATTCATTATTTAACAAGAAGAGGAATATGGGCTCTCCCCCACCCATAATTAGCGCCGAGCAGAAGGCAAAATGGCCCCAGGAATCCTGCCACCTTCCAAAGCCACCTTTCCCATTTTCATGGCCCTTCCTTTAGTTTTAACCGCGTTTAGAAAAAGATCATATACATGGACAATGTGAGACTTGCTTGTTCTTAGAAAGAAAATCATAGTCGGTTTGAATCAGATTCTCTCGCAAATAAAGACCCTATATGAGCCTCACTTCGTTTGGATCACATATTATGTTGGAATTTTTATTCAACTACTTGAATTTTTGTATCCAAAAGTATAATTTAAATTATATATTTAGACGAATTTGTATATAGTTTTTGTTGAAGACAATATTTGAATAATGAAAAGGTTCATTTAAAAAAGAGCATTATGTTAGACTACAAACATTGTATTTAAATTAAACACTAAACTACATTAGTGATCCAAATAAATGCTACTTTTACGAGAAAATTCTATTCAATCCTGTCAAGTTGAATATGGATGTTTTGTTAAAAATGAACAAATAATTTTGTGAAAAGTGAATATAGAACTTATACTATATACAAATTTGAAAATGAGCAAACCCCTAAACCTTCTAACCGAATTTCTTTAAATTAATAGAAGCGTAAAGCACCATTTAGGATCCTAAGGGCTTCGAAATTTCCAATATTTGTGAAAAGTCTAAAATGTATACTTGGCTGTTAAATATATGAGGAAAGTTATCAAAAAAGGCAGTACTGAAATTAGTAGCCGATTTCTCTAAGGGCCTATTTGGAGGAGGCATTGGAGATGGAGTTTTAGAGATATTTTGATTAAAGTTTTGGAAATGGACATTTGGTTAAAAAAAAAAAAATTGTTTAGAGTAAATAAGTGTAAAAACTTAAAATGTATTAAAAAATCATTATGGATTTTATTTCATTATTTTCTATGCAATTTGAAAAAAAAAAAAAATTCATCTCATTAGACTTAAAATAACAAAGTTATGAAAATTAGAATTTACTGTAAACATTTGAGAATGTGATGGTAAAAAGCATTTTTTAGTTGAACAAAAATATTTTTTAAAAAATGGAGATGGGTTTGGAGAAGCCTTCAAACACCTCATAAATCATAAGTGTGGCACTATTTCTCCCAAATCTCCAAATCTGAAATCTCCCATCTCTTTAGCGTATAAGTCTAATCTTTTTAATATTAAATTAACCCGAACATAACGAAGTTCTTAAATTGTCCCATTTGTACTTTTTGTTCTTTGATTTTATACTTTTAGTATTATTGTAATTAATGATGAAAATATCGACAACTTTATCGATATTTTTCCTAAATTTTTCGTAAATGGGGACCCTCGATACAGATACAGGGGGTAAAAAAAATTTCTTACCGGAGTATCCGTCCGATATCGATAATTTTCAGAAAACTTCCATGACATATCAATATACATTATCTTCCTTCATAATTTTACCAGAATATCTGGATACGTATAGATATTATCTGGATATTTCAAATGATGTATCCGTAAAAAGTCTATTGATTTCTATGTATATGAAAATGAAGAAAAACACTTTAAAAATAAATAAAATAAAATATTTTTCTCTTCACATATATTAATTGCTTTTGGAAATTGACAAAAAGTCAAGAATCTAAGTAAGTGCAAAGAAAATCAAGGTGGTTATGCCATTTTTTACTATTCTTCTCCCCAAATGCCATATAATATATCTTTGCAAGCTCACGAACAATATCCACCTTCTTGGGTAAATCGAAACTACCCAATATATGAAACTTCAGTTGGAAAAAATCAATCAATATACATGTGGTATCTCAATAGCTATTTTCAGAATTATTCAAGCACTATAATTTCTTGGGAAAAATATTATATAGATCAGGATGGTTCGCTAACTTATGCTTTAAACCTCCATGGAGAATGTTTGTATTTAATTATGGACCTTATGTACTTTTATTGTTATGTAAAATATCATTAGATTCTAAAATTTACACTTAATGAAGTTGTTATTCTATCGATGTATGTTTTTTTAGTAATTAATCATTTTTCTATAGATTGCACTTTACATATATTACAAATTATACACGAGTTTATGGTTAAGAATAGATCTATTTATGTATTATTTAGTTCTTTTTTATTTCCTAAAATTTCACATGAAATTTCCAAATTTTATGCAAATATTAGTCATTTTTCTCATCATTATCGATATTGTTACCGATATCGATATCAATACCGATAATATCCGTTGATATTTCCGTAAATCTAGACCCTCAATATTTATGTTGATATCGAGTTATATATCGATATATTTCATCTTTGATTTTGAGTACAAATGGTAGATGCAACGTAAAAACAATGTAAAAACAAAAAACAAAAAACAAAAACAGAAGACAAAAAAAAAAAAAAAGGAAAGAAGAAAGAAGCAACACTATTTAACATTTAACTCTTCATCATTAAAATAATAATAATAAAAAACTAGCTAATAGCCTACTTATTACATGACATTATATATTGACCAACTCACAAAGTTAACAAATACTCACATAAGTCCAACGAATCCACTTGTAAGAATAAATTGACCCACTTTAGAGCTACAAAAGTCTTGGATCGAAAGAAAATAGACTAAAGCATATTAACAATTTCTAGATATAGATGTTGAAAAAATGGGTGGAATGCTGTCCGGATACGAAGAAAATGAAACAGAAAATAGAGGAGATATAAGAAATATATTTTTTTAAGTCTTATTTGCTCCCACTATAAAATTTGTTAACGGGTGTATGAGGTAAATTATCTTTAAGATAATAAGTAGCAATTTCATTGAATTGTTAGAACAAAAGTAAAAACTAATCTTGGTTTAGAGTTTTATTAATCATAAAAAATGGGTCTATTCATGAAAGAATTTAAATGTTACACCAGACATGCTTTTCTTGAAAATGTATAACTTTTATAATAAATAGACACAAATACTGTTGGTTCTTAATATTTAATCAAAGGTTTAATCTAAGTCTAAAATGATTTCATTTTGATGATTGCATTATGACAATCAAATCGACAGTCCAAAATAAATCGGAATATGCAAGTAAATAAAGTAAAAAACATGCCTCAAAAGCACCATAAATGCCTAATCGCCCTCGCATGCACATGCGAGTGCACTGCATGATACTAGCGTAGTGTCACCCATACACAAGTAATATTCCATATTAATTGTTTTTAGGGCTAATTTCAATAATAGCATTTTTGAAAATTTTAATTTTAAATTTCACACCACTTTTCATTCCTTTCACTTATAGCATTTCTACATCAACTTTTATGGGTCCCACATAATTTGGTGCTGGGTTTGGATTTACTCTTGCCAAAACTGTCGTTAAGGTTTGGGTCGTTTGGGTCTCTTTTTTTTTTTTTTTTTTTTTTTTTTCCAACTCATATTTGGAAGGTAAGGGATGGCTTGATATTTGCTCGAATTCTAAATGATAGTCTTGAAGGCAACTTTGAAGCAGCAGCAGGGTGATTGCTTGGACAAAGTAGCCTAGAAAGATGGCGCCTTTGGCTAGATGTTGTATCTTGAAGGGCTAAGAAACTGGCTAACATAAAAATTGGCAGATGGTGATGATTGAAGGGGACTACAAAACCTATTGGACACTTTAGTTAGAAAAGAAGTTTTTTTTTTAGGTAAATAATGGAAAGGAAGTTTGTGCTCACTAGAAACTTTCTTTTAGCTTTTTCATCCATTGCTAGTTTCTTTTTTTTTTTAAACGTGTCGTTTGTCTGTGTTATTTACACCTTGCTTTTTTGATCGGTTTCCACTTTCTTATTAATAAAATGAACTTCATTAATTTTGGAGCAAAAAAAAAAAAAAAAAGAGCTATTCCCTAAACGAAACAATAAGATGTTAGTGAATATAATAATTACCTTTGGGTTAATATATTATTAACTAAATAGGTCATCCTAATAATGATCAGATGGAAATTATATTGGCAACATATATGTATCACATTATTCGCACTGAGAAGGTTATAATGAAATTGACCCGTTGGTCATTATGAAAATAACCATTTATGCTAAACAGTCAAATGTTATGCAAATGTAATTATTTTTTCATTATAGACAATGTATGACAACTCCTATTTATGTTTTAGAACCTATGTTGTTACGTCAATGTCAACATATATATATCACACTATTAGCACTGATAAAGTCATAATGAAATTGACCTGTTGGTCATTATGAAAATGATTATTTGTATTAAATTATCAAATGTTATGCAAATCTAATTATTTTCCCATTATAGACAACATATGACAATTCTCATTTGTGTTTTAAAACCCTTGTATTACGTCAATATCAAGATATATGTATCACATCATTAGCACTAAGAAGGTCATAGTGAAATTGACCTGTTGATCATTATGAAAATGACCATTTATGCTAAATTGTCAAATGTTATGTAAATATAATTATTTTTCTATTATAGACAATGTATGATAATTCTCATTTGTGTTTTAGAACAATGTTATTACATCAACGTCAACATATATGTATCACACTATTAGCACTGAGAAAGTCATAATGAAATTGACTTGTTGGTCATTCTGAAAATGACCATTTGTATTAAACTAACAAATGTTATACAAATCTAATTATTTTTTCATTATAGACAACATATGACAACTCCCATTTGTGTTTTAAAATCCATGTTATTACGTCAATATCAAGAGGTAAGTATCACACCATTAGCATTGAGAAGGTCATAATGAAATTGATCTATTGGTTATTATGAAAATAATCATTTGGATTAAACTGTCAAATAGTATGCAAATCTATATATATATTTTTTTCATTATAGTAAATATCATAATTACTGTTTGGTCAAAATATTAATGATCAGTTTGGTCATCATAATTATGACTAAAAGGTCATTATGTTGTTTACCATTAATACTGTTAAAAATTTTTCAGAATGGGAAATATTACAGTAAGAGATAAAAAAAACACAAGAAATCTATCTTACTATCCATATTTACTATATGAGACAATAGATGTTGCAAGATTTTACCCTCAAAAGTTTAACATAGTCATTTTTTAAATTATAATTCAAAATACAAACTCATTTAAAGTATATAGAAACAAATAAAACCAAAGAACAAGGCTGATGCAGAGTGGGAAAGGCTACAAGTGGACCAAAAAATGAGCTGTAGTCTTCTTCAACTATGGTGAGGATAAAGAGGACGAGATTAATAAAGTGAACAAGGATGGAGAGAGATTTGTTGGACTTAGAGTGAAATAGCTGAGCTTAGATTTTCAACAATAGTGAAAAGAGAATGCGCGAGGCTAGGGTGAGAAGAGAACGTTGGAAAAAAAAAAAAAAAAAGAGATATAGAGAGAGGACCTATATATTGGGGGGAGGGTTGGGCAGGAAAGTGGGAAAAATATAGGATTTTGGGTTGGCTGAGGGTATTTCTGACTTTTTTCAGCCACTTCAATTGATGGTGATGACGTGACAGTGCTAACAATGAAAGGAAACAAAAGCGATGCTAGTTTTAATAATATTTTTCTGCAAATGCTATTTTTGAAATTAACACTTTGTTTTTATTTAAACCATATTGCTACCTTGCTTGTATTTTGTCAATGTGAGACTTTTGTCTTTTTAACTTCCAAAAGATATGTAGTTATGCATACAAGTGTATATGGATTCAACAAGCAATGTTATTTAACCCTTATCCCTATATATTACTCCGATACAACTTGATTAACTGATATACTTATCACTCATATGAGCATTTAACTCACTTTATCGTCATGTTTGGTAGATCGTATTAGAACATTAAACTATATATTATTTTACATAATATATTGTTTGATAAGATCATTGTATTATAAGTCAATGCATACAATAAATTAGCATGATGAATTAATGTACTATTATCTACAATGATACATTTTCATTGTACTAGATAATGAATTATTTTATGCCAGGGTCAAAGGTCAAGGTTAGGATCAATATTTATAAGAGCCCAAGCGTTAACCCAGGCCAAGTCTGCACGGGACCAGGATTAGGGTCAATATAGGAACAATGATAGGGACGACCCAAGATCAATGATGGTCGAGGCCAGCCTAAGCATAAGGGTATGGTTAGCCAGTTGGGGATTGGGAAACAAATCATCTAGTCTCAGAATTGGAGTCAACCTAGTACTAGGGTTTAGGGTTGGCCTAGGAATGGTGATGGGGTAAGGGTTGAGGTTTTGATTCGATGTGGGATAGAGGTCAAGTTAGGGTTTGGCTTTAGACTGAGGTCGGGAACAGCCGAAGAACTATGAAGAGATCGGTCAAGGAATGATAACAAGGTCGGCCTATGCTTCAATCATCATAGGATTGGGGTTAAAGATGGACCAAGCATGGTGACAATGTCGACTTGGTCTAGGGTTCGAGCTTGGGTTGAACCCAAGCTCGATGATAGGGATTAACTCGATCTTGAGGTTGGGGTTTGCCTGTTGGGCTGGGTGCTTTTAAAGCAATAAAAGCAACTTCCAAATGATGTTATGACATCATTTTAAATGTATTTGCAAACTCTTAAATTGTAGATTTATTAGGATCAGTTGATTGCATAATTACGAATACAAGGGTAGAAAAAGTAATTTGATTTAGGATCTTTCCTTGTACTTTAACAGCAGCAATACTGAATTATATGCGAATTGACAACAAAACAAAAAGATCAGACGACTTGTCTTAAATTACACATTTATACCTACACACTTCATACACATCATTTAATTTAAATTATAAAATTAAGACTAATGCACCTTAAAATTTAACAAAATTCATGCAAGTCTTATTTGCTCTTAGAAGCACAAACCCATCTTTATAATCACAACGAGACCCGCATAAATTTTTGTATCAAATGACAACTAATTAATTAAAATCAGGAACAATTTACTATATTTCGACATATTTGATTTAAAAACCAATAATATATACAATTGCATATGTAATAATCTATAAGTAATTTGACACGTGATTCCACCCCAAACTGAAGTTAAAATCCCCTATCTTTCAAATTATTTAAAAAAAATAAAAGAAACTTCGTCCAAAACTTTTCGTCTTGGACGAAATCAGTTTTTTTAGTCCATTTTTTTCACCCTAAATTTATTTATTTTTTTCATTTTAATCCCTTTAAATCAGTTTTTCTCTTTTTTTAGTCCTTCATATTTTCCCTTCTTCACCCTAAAATTTAATTATTTTTTCACTTTAGTCACTTTTTTTTTATCTTGTTCTTTTTTTTTTTTTTTCATTTTAATCCTTTTATCTTTTTAGTCCTTTTTTTAAATTTTTTTCTTTTACATTTTTGCTATTAATTTGCTTTGTTTGTCTACCATACACGCGTGAGCCCACGGCATTTTGAAGAGGAAAAAATGCACAGTATTGATGGAGCCTTCGACGAAAACTTTTTGGTTCTTTTTTTTTTTTTGTTTAAATATTTTTATAATTTTTTATTGGGTCTTCTCCCCTTTAATTTTTTTTTCATTAATGTTCACTGAAATTTTTATTTATTTATTGTCTTGTCTTTCAGTTTTAATTTTTTCGCCCTAATTGTTTTTTCATTTTTTTTTATTTTAGTCCTTTTTATGTAATGGTATATTTTAACATTTTAATCCTTTTATCTTTTTAGTCTTTTTTCCATGCCTCCTTTTCTTTTTAATTTTAGGTACTTTGTAGATTTATGTTTTTTTTGTCTATTTTTTTACTTATTTGTTTTATCCTATTTAGATAAATTTTCTCAAAGAATTCAAAATCAGTTTTTTTAATCTTTCACCCCAATTTTTTTTTTTTTAAATTTTAGTTCTTTTTTTCATATTGGTTTATTTTAAACATTTTAGTTCATTTATCTTTTTGGTCTATTTTTCGTGCTTTTTTTTTATTTCAGGTACTTTGTGACTTTTTGTCTATTTTTAATTATATATATATTTTTCATTTAGATAAATTTTCTCATGTCCAATTATATACATTGCACATGCTTTTGAACTAGTATATACATAAAATTAGTCATATGGATTTACTGTTTGACTAAAACGACATCCTATGTTTTGACCAAAGACAGCAACTTTATTCGACTAAAACAAATGCGTATTAAAATTATATAAGTCTTATATATAGAATAAATAAAACTACGACAACAAACAATCCATGATAAACAAGAAAAACAAACCATTGCTTATACTAAAGAATACTCTTTCGAATTGGTGTTCATAAAATCTTCTAGATTAGTACTTATGAAAATCTACGTGCTAGTTTAACAACAAACCATATTAATACAAAAGTGATAAACCTAAACAAGTTACCATAACTAGATTAAAATCAGGAAATTTATCACTACTATACATGAGGTCTATATTAATTGATGTAATCTATATCTTGTTAATTACAACCTAAGTTCCATATACCGGAGGCCGGCTGCTAGCTGTTTTGGCATTCTTGTGCAACATCATTTTGTGTACACCAAAAAGTTGAATTAATTATTTCTTGTGGACCAATGTGATGTATATAATTCCTAAATGTAATTTTATCTCAGTAGTATTAGTAACATTGTTATCTGTTTCCGTATTTCTAAAGTGCAGGAAAAAATAGTTGATTAATTTTTATGACTCCAATCTAACTGCTAAAACAACGTGAATGTTTTGATCAATAATTAAGCCAATAATGCTAGATATGATATAAATTATTCATTTAGTCCCTAAAATTTTGATCTTGTACAACTTTAACATCTGACTTTTTTTTTTCGCAACTGAAATATTCCTAAACTATTTAAAAATTACTATATAATCCTTTCAGTTAATTTTTGGATGTAATCCATTAGTAATTTAGTGAAAAAGTGACACTGATAAATAGATTTATCTAAAAATTAATTAAAAAAAAAGATAATTGTAGCAATATTTTTAATATTTTATGGTCATTTTGGCTTCGAAAAAAGAATAGGCAATGCTCACGAATTGTTCTACAACATTAATTTTTGTTAATTTTTTAACAAAATGTGTTTGTAATTTAGTTAAAAAGTGATACTAACTAATGGATTTCATAAAAAAAAAAAAAAATGGAACTGGCTATTGTAGCAAACATTTTTAATAGTTTCGGGTCATTTTAGTACAAAAAAAAAAAAAGAACAAAAAGGGACCAAAGTTACACAAATTTAAAAATTAAGAGACCAACCTAACAGTGTACTCTATAATTTATATAACATAACATCTTGATTTCCCTAAAAAAACAAAAAAAATAAAAATATGCAAATTATTGCTAATTACGCCCAAATTGTGTCTAGATAAAGTGATCAGTAGTAACACAATAAGAACGGTCGATCCCACGAGGAGGTAATAAAAATAAAAAACAAGAAATATTAATAGAAAACAAATACAGAAAGATAAGCAAATAAAGCAAATAAAAAGATAAATATTTTTGGGATTTTTGTTGATAGAATGATATAAATAAAAATAAAATAAAGAAAAGATAGGTGAGGAATCGTAAATGCTTTTGTTCAAACTCAATATTTCAATTCTACAACTCAACTACACATTTCACTTCCCAAATATGTTATCAAAAGTTATGGATTTGAAAGAACAAATAATAGAAAAAGTATTTGATCAAATTAATCGTTTCTCATTGAAGTAAGTACAACTATTCTTATAAGTCATCTGAAAGCGACAAAATACCCCATGGAAGAATGCAGTAAGGGATATTCATATAAAAATAACTGAAAGAAAATCATTTATCACTGGTGATTTAATGCACTGAATATAATAACTAGAATTGCTGCCACTATAGAAATAATTACTATAAACACTAAGCAGAAGAGAAGAAAATAAATCAAATTTATGAAAGTTGAATAACAAATTGAATTGAAATAAAAAGAAGAATGTAAACAAATAAAATTCATTCAAAACTTAGCTTTTTGCTAGTGGTGTCTCAGTAATAAAAAGATGTACCGCTCATCTCATACCTTTAGAAAAACTAAGGAAACAAGAATTGAAAAATAAAACTGAATTTCTGTCACAATTCTTGAATGAATATTACAACAAGCAGAGCCCTTTTTATTTATAGTGTTTTAGAAGCTCAACTAAAAAGGAAAATAAAATAATAAAAATGGGAAACTAAAACTAGAAAATAAAAATTAAGAAACAAAAAATAATATTACAATTAATTGAATAAATTAAATATTTGATTTGGAGAAGAAATCGAGCTGATTTGATTCTCATTGAAGCACAAATGGTGATCCTCCTGAGTTAGAAATCCATAAAGTGAAGAAATGCTACACACATCTGTCACGTGGCACGAATGGAATGGCTGTTGCAGATAGTGGGTCATGTGGCTTTCTTCAATATTTTGCTGCTTGGTTAGTTTAGGAGCTGATGTAATTTAAATGAATGGATTCCATGGCTCAATTGCATGGCTTTTTATTTATGACTTTTGCACTTCTTGTAAATATGTAAATAAATAAGCTAAAATTAGACATTTTCTAATTAACTCATTTTGAATAAAAATAATGAAAATTTATAATAAAAACTTAAATAATTTAGCATTTACACAATAATAAACATAAAAAAAAGTGCACTTTTGTGCGCTAATTAATAGCACATAGAGTTTGTGTTATAAAAAATATATGTAAACTCCGCACATAGCCTTTAAGATCTTTGCACTTACGCTAAAAGTTAGAATGGTAGTTTTCTTTAAATTTGGAAAGGAAATGTATATATACATAATTTTTTCTATTATCTATCTATTTTAAATTAAAAAAATAGACAACGGTTAAAAAACTGTCATATGGACTAAATTATTAAATTATCAATTGTTAATGGCATATATTTAACCATACTCGAACTTTTTCTTTTATTTTAAAGGAAAATTCCGGGATTCTCATTATTATATTCCAAACTCACACCCCATATCAATAATTAGCTAATCAACATATATATATGTATATAACATATTAAGTACTGAGGCATACATTAGGATCGATAATATTGATTTATTAGTTAAGCATTTTTGACATATACTTAGCAGTTACACTTGATTTATTAGAAAGTCCAGAGTTCGAATTAAAAAAAAAAAAATGGGTTACTACAAAAATTTAAACATAATTCTCCTGCGCTGCCGCCAGCTCAATTGGTCAAGCCCAATGGGTCTACACAAGTCCTTATCTGTGCTTTTTTTATTTATTTGGAAACCCCAATTTCTTTAACGTCTTAAAAGCAATTATATATGGACAGGAATTTAGTTGGGGTGTGTAATGTGTTTTATCCCCCAAGGTGAATGCCCTTTATGGCTTTATCTTTTAGCAAAGCCAATCTAGCTAATAATTTAAGATGTTTTTTTTTATAGAGGCACATGGTAGGGACTCTAACCCCCCAAATCAGCTGCATTATGTGTCTCCCACATCTTCCAATTACGACGTACTTAGCATACCCCATATTGCTTTTCTTTTCTTTTTCTTCTTCTAGATGAAGGGCACGGAAGGACGATTAGTGATATATTAAATCTTTCGGATATTTTGATCAGATTGGCATTCCCTAAAGATTTAATCTCACTTCACGACCCCTTGCCTTAGTTAATTGATATAAAGAAAAATACAAAAAAAAAAAAAAAAGGGTCAGAAATGAAAAAAAAAAAAAAAAACACGCTAAACGCCAACTAGGCACAGAAAAGAAATTAGGAATAATTTAAACTTTTTTGACGATAATAGGACCCGCTAGAAGTTAACGACATAAGATCAAGCCGAAACTTAATATATATACCTCATTTCGTTTTTGAGGGGGAAAAGGCCAATTGGAGGTACTAATTTCTAGTTTTCTTGTATACAGATATAAGCACATATCAACTAAAGACCCTAATACTATTTTTTAAAAAGAATTTTTGCAAGATACTTGCATTTAGTTAGCATTAGTAGTTGTAACTATATGTACTATATGATACATATCTAAGGATGTGTATATGTAGAAGTATTAAGAGCGAGTAACACTGTTCAGCAAGTTTACAATGCTAGCTAGGATTGGGCTATTTTTATCCAGTGAAAATAATTTGAAATTCAAGTTTAGTCATGTTATCCACATGGATATGTTGGTATATGAATGTACGAGAAGTGCTGGAAATGGATGGATAGTTGCAAATAACTTCTTTTTACCAAAAGAAAAAAGAAATAAAAAAAAGGTGTAAGCTTTAGTTATTATAATAAGTAGATGTGTACTACTTGGGAATCATATGTATATCAGTATGATAACACAGAACAAAATTAGAAGGTTAGATTTGCTGCAAATAAATTTGGATCACTAATGGATTGACTTGTTTAATACGATTAATAAACTGATTTTATTTGGATAAACTTGTCTAGACGCGATTAACTATATATATCATTTATAAGCTGATTACATATATAAGGTATGATACAGGTCTATATAATTAATAAAGTACAAATATAAACTGACACAAAGAAGATATAGAAGATAATATAATATCAGCTATAAAAATTTATAAGTAAAACTTCGCTAGTTTTTCTTAAAAGAGAAGATAAGTTGAATTAAATATCAGAATTAATCGTGTTAAGCAAATCATTTTGTATCAATTATTAATTTAAATGAATTGTATGATTATTAAACAAGTCTTTGGTTTGAAACTTTCTGATGCGTTCATATGTATATAACTCATATCTAGGTCTTTTTTTTTTTTTTTTTTTTTTTTTTTTTTTTTTTTTAACGGTCTGAGATGAATTATCACCTCTTAGATGTACGGTTACCGAGTAACTTAACATGTGGCAACCAAGGCTGGATCATGTGTGCCACTAAGCACTATGTATGTCAATTTAATAGTGAAGTTTAATGCATAAATGCATTTATTTATTTATTTATTTATTTATTTATTGTCATTCTTGAAACCGAAACTAATCCCAGCAAGTCCCTTCAGGGAACATCTAATAAAATTACAGAGAAAATTAACATGAATCATGCATGCGCAAGAATGAGTCATACAATTCGAGAAATATATAAATCTATGACAAGGAAACGAATAAGGGTTGTTTTACATACCTTCTCTTCTAGTTTTCCCCTCAATTGTGGTTATAATGATAATGATCATCTCTTATGGATAAGCTCTTATTAATTGGACTCTATATATATATATATATATATATATATATATATTTAATTGTATAAATCTAGCTACAAAAATATATATTAAAATTGTCTTTTATAAATTGTCTTCCATAAGTAACCTCTTTTTATTCCTTTACGGAGCTTTACTTTCAAAGAAACGCTCACGGGTCAGATTCCAGCCCGTTGATTGAGCAAGAATTTTAGCAATGAATGAAAATGTCCAAATGTTCAAATTCAGTTTAGTTAATTAATTAGGTCAATTTTAATCTTAATTTTGTAATCTTAGTGTCCCTTCTGCCAATCATTATGAAGTAATTTAATGGTCTAAAACCTCGACACGTGTAACTATGTGGAAACAGATTAATTAAAATAAACTGGAAAATTTTTTGGCTTCTCTTATTACATTTTGACAATATAATTTTGGATAAATTAGAGATGTTCTTACATTAGGTATGGCTAGCTATGTCCGAAACTAGCCTTTTGTCTTATGCGTCTTCTTTCAAGCCATTGAACAAAGCGCCAATAGTCAAGACTAGAGGTGTAAAAAGACTTAAAAAAAAGGGATATAGCTGTAAATTAAAATAAAGGTTATCATGGACCTTTTTCTTTTTTTTTTTTGGGGGATCAGTATATATTAGTGTATTTATACAAATTCAAATTGAATTTTGAGGTCTTTTGATATGTATTTGGTACACATTTAAAATGTCCATGGTATATTTGGTGAGGTTCAAATAGGCCGTGTACTTTCTACATAAATCAAAATAATGTTCAAGAGCATTTTGAGAATAATTTTGCTTTAGAATGGAATAAAAACGAGAATTTTTTTTTGAATGATTTTGAGATATTTTTTGAAATTGTGTTTGATTATGATGATTATGATATTAGAAAAACTAGTTCCAATATAGGAAAAAGTAAAATTGTACTTGAATATATTTCTAAAAATATTTGTTAGATGTATAAGTCTAAATATGAAAGCGGAAATGGAATCATTTTTTCGTTCTCTTACAGAATATGAAAACGATTTTTTGTTTTCATTTCTGCTTTCTAATTTGGTGTAAAAAAAAAAAAAAACATTATTTCAGAATCATTTCGAAAACATCTTTACTCTCAATTATGAGATTTCTTTCCAAAACATTTCCATATCACAGTTGTTTCATCCCCAACCGGTAACTAACACTATTAGCGGGATACTAGATAGTTGCTGATCGGTAACCACGGCTGGTCACCAAATGGTTACCAGAGTTACCAACTAGTAACTATCAGTACTGTCCGATTTACTGAATTTCTTTCTAAAATATTAAAAAAAGATTACGAAATCATCATTCAATACAAGTGAACATCCACTACCTAAAACGGACGCTAAATCTCATGACTAACTCAACCTTATTGGTTGGCCGTCTAATAGATAAATCGTGTATCTTCTACTTGCACCCATATATATATATATATATATATATATATATATATTTTAAAGTCAGGATGGAACTGTGACCTCCTCATAAAGTCCATCCCACCCAAAAACGAAGTGCTATTAGACCAAACTGATGATAGGCATGCGTATCTTAAAAACAAGATTCAGCTCTAGAAGTAGAACTATATTCACAAGAACATCCGATTAAAATAAACAAGGGTTCACTATATTAAAATACGCAGCAAAACATGTAATGCACCGATTAGTTATAATTATGTGACCATAAGGTAGAAAGATCATTTACATCTTTGTATTTTACGTTGGTTATCACAAACAAAATTGCGTAAAAATTTATAGTAAAAATTATACTTTTTATCTTATTAATAAATATTATTGTTTTAGATATTGGATCAAACTTTTCAATTATCTTATTTATAACTAGAAGTAATTATGCATGTTGTATTGTAAATATTTAATATAGATATTCATAGGTAATCTAGTGAAATAATTAATTTAACAATTTAAACAATAATATCAACCGATAAAAGTACAATTAGGTTGGAGAAAGAGTGAGAGATATATATACATATATAACATTATTCTACTTTTTGGTGTGATTGACTTGTTGCAGATAGTACTTGCTCGGATTCAAGACTCACGCGGCGTGGACTTAAGGCACAGACCGCGTCCAAATAGTTTTGTATTTTTTTTTTTTTTTGAATTTTTCAATAAATTTAGTCTTTTTCCTTTGCTCCTGTCCCTTTAAAGTAAGTCTCCGAATTTGAGTTCCCACAACAACTTTTCACGTCAATATTTTTTTTGTTTTTATTTTTAATTTTTTTTAAGTGTCGAAGGCTGATGGAATTAGAAAAGAAGGTCCCCATGGACAGATTGCGTGGTTGGTTTGAAGAGAAGGTAGAAGGATACACAACGTCACTTCCTAATTGATTCAGGTGTGGCTCAACTACCACGCTAGGAATATACATATGTGCATATGTATATGTCTGTATATATGGACATAAAAGTTTGTTTTCTTGTCTATTACATATATGTGTGTATGTATTCATGTTGTACCCAAGTTGGAAATTTGTAAATCACTTTTGGAATAGGTCCGACCGTGACCTGTTACTCTACACGCAAATGGACCTTATAATTTTGGTTTTCCTAGATTTTTTTAAAAAAATATATATTATCATGAAAGAGGTTAGAGAAACAAATACAGAAATTTGAGAGTGTGTGATTTCGCTAATAAACTTCTTGATCACAGTGAATCACTATAGCACATAGTCTCACATAAAAATGAACCTATATAAAAATTTGCATGTGATAAGATTGTTTATTTTCTTATACGAATTTTCTTAACAGAATTAAGGCGTTATTTCTTAAGATTAACAAATGAAAGAGATTATTTTAGAAAAATGGAAGCAGATTGTTAGAGGAGCTGATAACTCTTGCAAAGAAAAGTAGGTTCGGATGTAACCGATACGGAGCTTCTATGCAATACTTACGAATTCCTATCACAATTTTTTATAGTGATAATGATAATCATTATGAGTCCTGGTAAAAGTGTCACTTGGTTGATCACCCAGTTCAAATCCTGAAATGTGAGTTCAGTTATGGATGAGCAGGATATTGTGAACGTCACCATAAGTTCGCGAATTAGAGGCCATAAAATGTTCTTAAGTTGCTTAGATTGTTGCCTGGAATTCATCAGTTGGCCAGCGTTAGTTTCGGAAGTTAAATTACTTGATCAAGGACTTTGATTATAATTTTGTTCGTAGCTCCTTGTTCGGGATATATATATATTAATATATATATATATATATATATATATATATGCAAGAATGAAACAAAGAGATTCTTTTTAGAGGATGGGAGCAGACTATTGGAGGAGCTGATAACTTCTTGCAAAGGCAGGTGTAGATGCAATCCGATTTGTAGCTTCTCCGCTAGACAGGCCATTGAACCACAGAAAACTTCAAATTTTGTTTCGACGGAGATTTCTGTCGTAAGCGGTTACACAGGCACTATGGAAATGTTCGCCGAGTTCTAATCAAGAAGTACAATCCTCGTGGTGATCAATCTGTTCGTGATTTTGCGTGTCGTGACATTGCAGTAAGTTTACAAATGAGTAGCCACGTAAATGGTCTTAAGCTACTTGGTTGTTGTCTAGAATTTTTAAATCCAGCATTGGTTTTTGGTTACGCAAAAGATGACCATCTCAGAGGCTCTAGTGGAGGAGGCATCAATTTTGATCGCCAGCAGCTATCTTGGAAGATGAGGTTGAAAGATGCAAAATATATTGCTAACACGATAGCATACCTGCATACCGTATTTCCCAGACCCATAATTCATAGAGATATAAAGCCTTCAATTGTTTTTCTGGATGAGGATTACTCTCCTTGATTGTCTGACTTCACACTCTCCATGTCGATTCCAAAAGGCGAAACACATGTTCAAGATGAAGCGCTGGGGACAATTGGCTTTGTTGATCCCGATTACATTAGTAGACTGTAAATCGATCGTTACAGTGAAAAGTGATGTCTATAGCCTCGGGGTTTTTCTTCTCATCCTTCTAACCGGACAAAAAGCCATCGACAGCAGTCGACCTGTAAATGAAGAAATATTTGCAGGCATGTTGCTAGCCTGGTTGTGAAGGAACGATTCAACGAAATTGGGGATCAACGAATTCTGGAAGAGGAAGGAGAAATCGATGAAGTGCATGAAATGCAATTACGAGATTTCTTAATACTGGCCATGACATGCATTGAAGACAGAAGAGAAGATCGACCACCAATGATTGATGTGGCCAAATGATTCCTCAAGATTGAGACATACACACATTCATATATAGTCTCCAACTTAAAATTACCTTAATACTAGATAATGCTCTGTTTCCTATTCATCATTTGGATTACTTGTAGTCAAGAACATTAATCCAATAGTGTCTTCCGCTATAAAAGTCTCGGATTTTAGTGAATGCATTTTGAATCTAGAAGGTAAAATGGAGACTGTCAGACTTGAAGGTACAATTTCAACAAGTAATGTGGTAACGTATTGTAAAGGGTAAAATCTATATTCAAATTGGATTGAGTCGGGTTAGGGCCTATGGTTATATTATTGTTGATCCAGCTAGATGCACGTTGAGTTGATTAAGCATGTTAACTACAAAATAACTGTAAAGAAAAGTTAAATATATAGACAATAATACATAATATATAGATGCTCGTTTTCAATGTAAGAGCTAGTCTTTTTTAGTGGCTCCATGTGGTTTTATTATAGTTGATGATGTATTACAGTAAATGTTATATCAATAAGAATGAAAAGAAAAAAGATGGGGAATGCAAGCAAAAAAAAAAAGAAAAAATTTGCAGGAAGCAGATACAATAGGTGTAACAATCCGACTTTCGGACTGTTAATTAGCTTACTTATTTTTAGTTAATATAGTCTTAGTACTTGTTTATGTTTGGTTTCAAAAATGCAGAACTTTTTGTTTTTCTTTTAAAAACAAATCATACTTGTACTTGAAGAGTTTAATAAACTAAAATTTTAACTGAGGAAATCAAATTTTTAAATAATAAATATCATATTTAAATCCGTACTTAGATATTATTAAAAATTATAATGTCATGCGAATTAAAATGAAAGACCTTATAGTCTTTAAGTACTCCTACTATTTTAGTAGTACCGAAATATTGAAAACATAATTTTAAAGATAATTGATAGAAAATAATTTAAGAAATATAAATGTGGAAATTAAATTCATGGTGATATCACACTCCCTTCCTTCATCACCTCCGCACTAACTTTGCTAGTTCAGAAAACATCTAAGTGACGGGCTGCTTACCCGCATTACCTACGCACGAACATACACATATGAGCTTTCACTTAGCAAGCACAAACTATATCTCACAAATATTTTCAAAGATCCTATCATGTCACAATATGAATGTTCAAAATGCATATGATCTATATGTGTTCAATTATACTTTATTATTATATATATATTATATATATATATTATATATATATATATTGTCTACTTAAGGGCCTTATGGCGTACATATATGTGTGCAACCAATGGGGAGTTGAGATAGCGATTATCAATACCTCAAATGTCTATACTTATAACTTTCGTTCTTATCATATCTCTTTACTAATGGGAGGTTTAGTACAATACTTAATCCTATTTTTCGTTAGTCTCATTGTTATTAATTGTGACAATGTGTAGATTTACATGTCACCATGCATATATTTTTATAGCATAAATATCTATGAGGCATGTCAATCATATTAGTGCAAGAGAAATTATGCATGTCAAATAATTAATCAAAGCAATACATATAACTCATATACTCATCACATCATCAAGGCAAATCATAGTAAATATAGAACAACAACAAAGAAAAATATTTTGTTTTATGTTATAGGTGAGGTTTGTACTTATCTAGTTTTATGTGCTTAAACTTCGGGAATTGTAACTCCTACTGCATAAGTTTGAGGAATTGTTCTGATTTAATAATACTTTGTCATTAGAGTAAATCATGGTTATATATATATAAATATTTATAAATTAAGGTTAACTTAATTTACTTGTATCATAACTAACCTTAATAATTAATTCCTATTAATTATTAAGTCTATTAATAATTAAGTGTAAAAGAAAATTTTACTAATTATGATTAATTAATTAATTTAATTGATTAATT
>CM046373.1:17075464-17196162 GCA_025413025.1 Ficus hispida | reverse complement strand
TCAATTCGTATCTCGTGTCGTGTTCGTGTCGTGTTTGAGTCGTGTCGAATTTTTTCTACCCCAACCCGAACACGACCCGCGACACGAACACGACACGAAAATGCGACACGAACACGACACAAACTTGACACGCGACACGAACTTGACCCGCGACACGAACTTGACCCGCGACACGAACTTGACCCGCGACACGAAACTGACCCGCGACACGAAACTGACCCGCGACACGAACTTGACCTGCGACACGACCTTGACCCGACACGAACTTGACCCGACACGAACTTGATTCAATTTAAGCAATTCAATTTAAAGCAAATTATATCCCAAATTCATAAGAAACCTAGATGAATAATAATTTACATTCAACAAAAATATACCATTGACAAAATAATAAGTTTTAAGGATCATAAAATTAAACTTCCAACTCAAGTGCAAAGTTCACAATCATAATTAGGCAAAGTCCTATTACAAACATCTTAATAAAGTCCACAAATCCAAATACGAACATAAAAAGGTCTAAATTCAAACAACATAACACCAATAAAATATCGAGTTCTAGTAGATAAATATAACTAAATAAATAGTTGCGCCAACATTAACACAATCCAAACAAAATAAGTACAACTCAGGCACATCCAGAATTAGAATCTTGACCAACTGTTTTCTCCTCATCAATGTTGAGATTCACAACATTTTGAATGACATCATTCATATCTTGATCAACTGTTTTGATTCCAACTACACGAGAAAGATTGAAAAAAAATTTATGATTATGAGATTAATTTAACAATGCTAATTAATAATAGAGAACCTGAGAAAATTTACCTTCACTCCCAAACAACCAATCTCTTAAGTATATAATTGCCTCAACAGTGTCAGGCTTAAGAGAGCTGCGAAACTGGTCAAGCACACGACCACCAACACTAAATGCAGCTTCTGAAGCAACTGTTGATGCAGGAATGCTCAAAATGTCACGAGCAATTGCAGCAAGTATGGGGTAGAGACATTGATTTGTCTTCCAATAGAAAAGGATGTCTATATCATCACTCCTTTTCATCCTAGGCTCATCCAAAAAAAGTTCCAACTCCGATTTGCTATTTGCACCAGAAAAAGAATCAGAGGAGACATCATCAAATTCCTACACAACAAACAACAAGCATTAGTTTATAAAAGTCACTAGTTAGTAAAAATAAATAAATAGACAAAGGAGGTGGAATATTACCTTGAAAATATCAGACTCATCCACATCCATTATTTGCACTGCTTTACCTTTGTCCTTTTGCTTACTAGATGGTGGAGTGACATTTGCACCTTCAACAAGTTTCAACTTGTATTCTTCAAAAAGGGCTTCCAACTTCGTACGTAATGAGAATAACTCAGAAGAGTTTTTCCCATAAGCTTTGTCATAGCAGAAAGCAACAAACTCCAACTTATACCGAGGATCCAATACAAGTGCTATCCCGAGGATGGGACTGAATTCTGCCCAATATTTCTGAAATTTGCTCCACATATCTAAGGCCATACACTTTAAGTACTCATCTCCAGATTCCATCGTAGTTTTTAAGGTGATGTAACAATCAAAAATTGCTGGAAAGTACAAATTGGCTGTGGGATATTTGGTGCCAGAAAATAGAAGTGTTGCTTTGTAAAACCCTTTCAGAAATTTCCAAATTTTATGAACTCTTTCCCACTCCTCAGTTGAAAGACAATGCTTATAGTTCGAATCACTCAACTCCAAGTGTTGAAAAGCACGTTGGTAAAAGATGGCACTTTCAAGCATGAGGTAAGTTGAATTCCACCGAGTAATCATGTCTTGAGACAAACCTCTCGTGCTACCCATTGAGACTAACTTAACACATTCTAAAAGCTTTTACTTTCTTTGTTGTGACCCTTTAACATATTTGACGCTATCCCGAATTTTTCCAACTGCCTTATCAATACTTTTCAGACCATTTTGCACAATTAGATTAAGTATATGTGCACAACATCTCAAATGAAAGAATTCACCATTGTAAGGCAACAAACCACGCAAGTTCAATTGAAGTTGTAATGCATCCACGGAGACATCATTAGAAGCAGCATTGTCTAAAGTGATACTGAAAATCTTTTCCTCAATTCCCCAATCACTCAACAAAGAAAAGATCTTCTCAGATAGTGCTATACCAGTGTGTGGAGGTGGCATAAAGCAAAAATTAAGTATCTTTTATGCAACTTCCAATTCTTATCAATATAATGAGCAGTCAAGCATAAATATCCATCAGTAGTCAAAGAAGTCCACAAATCAGATGTCAAACTTATTCTACCAGGACATGCTTGTAACATATTTCTCACTTTTACTTGCTCCCTTTGATACAACTTAAGAGTGTCAGCTTTAACAGTATTTCTAGACACTAATTCCACATTAGGCAATAAATACTGGAGCATTGCCCTTACGCCCTTGTACTCAACAAATTGGAATGGCAAATCATGCAGAATGATGCAAGTACTTATCAATTCACGCCATTTTTCAGAATTAAATTGACCAGAGCCAAAAGACAACGAACCTGATTCACGAGTAATAAGCATTTGACCAATGTCTCTAGTTTCAATTCTTGGACAATTTTTAATATGCTTTAACATATTACCTGTCCCATACTTGCTAGAGGCAAGATAATGGCGTCCACATTTCTTGCAAGCACTCTTCAACTTCTTATCTGGACCTAGAGGAAGAACGTCGAAGAATTCCCAAACTTTCGACTTCAACCTTTTCTTTTTTAATGGTTGATTGGGATCACTACCCTCAAGTTCGATCACATCTTCGTCAAGGTCAATATCCACATTACTTGCTTTCTCTAAATCAATATTTTCACTTTGCGACTCAAGATCAACGTGGTCCATCTGTAAATTAAATAAAAAAAAAATACATAAGAACATAATAATACTATGTTGGAGTTAGCTTAATGAGTGGGAGTGAAAGGATTTGAGAGGAGCTCATAGATTCAAAGTCTATAATTGTTTTCATTTTCTTTAATATATCTGGGAGCCATAAACCTCACATTAAAAAAAAATATATTCCTAACTCATAGATTCTCTGATGTTGGCTCAAATTGTGCGAGAAAATAACGTTTTGGTTTGAAAAATTACATACCCGTTCCGATTAGCAGAGGTAGAGGCAGAGGGAGGTCGCTGGCTTGGAGGAGGTGACGGCGTCACCGCGTGAGGCACGAGATGGTGGACGGCCAGAGCCGAGGGAGATGGCAGAGGCAGAGGCAGAGCCGAAGGTTGGTCTCCAGATAATGGCGTGAGGCAAGATGGTAGTGGTAGGCGGCGGCTAGAGGGGAGAACGAGAAACTGAGAAAGGGTAAGTAAAGGTAAAGCCTTTGAAACCGACACAAAAAGGGCAAAGGGCTGCTCTTGCTTCTTAGTCTTAGGGTTTTTTATTTTTATTTTTTAAACATTTAAATTTTTGAACTCATTTAAGTGTTTGAACTCATTTAAGTCTTAAATTTTTTTTTAAATTTTCATCCTACCACGACGGTTTTTCCTAAAAACCGTCGTGGTAGGTATGAATGTGAGAATTTTGAAAATTTATGAAATTGTTCAACTTTTTGGTTTTTCAAAAAATTTTGGTTTTTGGGGTTTTTCAAAGAAACCCTCCTTCGTACCTACCACGACGGTTTTTGTAACCGTTGTGGTAGCTAATTTTTTAAATTTTTTAAATTCAACGACGGTTTTTTTTAATTAAAAAAATTTTTTGATCAAAATTTTAATTGAGATACCACGACGGTTTTTTAACCGTCGTGGTATCCCCAGCTTCAACGACGGTTTTCCATAACCGTCGTGGAAGCCGATGCTTGACACGAAAAGTGACACGAATTTTTGCGTGTCAACCCGAACACGACACGAATTTTTTCGTGTCAAATTTTCCCAACCCGTACACGACCCGCCCTCAATTTTTCTCAACCCGAACCCGTGAAATTCATGTCGTGTTCGAGTCGTGTCGTCGTGTCGCGACCCGTATTGCCACCCCTATATTATATCCCCAAAATCTGTATTATATCCATCAATACCGGCCCTAGGTTGGGTACCCGCATTCATGGTTAAAATGTTCCCTAAATATTGTTTATAGGACAACAACTGGGTATGGGCCAACTTCACCTTCAGTGTGGCGTTCTCCTTTGATGGACACCATCAAGATTAACATGGATGCTAGTTTCAATGGTATAATCCGCTTTTTCGGTGTTGACGTGGTAAAAAGGGATTTCGACGGTGTAAAACTTATCCTAATTTAATTATTATAACTCAAACTTGATGAACTTCAATATTAATTTGTAATAAAATATGTCTTGGGATATCATACATGTGCATAAAAACCGTTCAAAATTTAACGGTGTCAAGAATTATAAGTTCGGGAGTTGATTGCTCAGAAATAAAAATATAAAGATTAAATTGTCAAATTCAAAAAGTTCAGATATATCCATAAAAATATGTATAAATTTTTCAGATATGATTTTTTGTTGAAAGTATTTTTTGATGCAAAAACTTTTTTGGGTTGAAAGTTGAATCATGTTTGGCTTTCCGTATGATAAAGATATCTTCTTTTTGGTAAATGAACAATCATGTTATTCATACTAGTCGTTATGATATTCCTTTTGATAATTGTTACGTTGACTCTGTTAACTAAACAAACACAAAAATGACGTGTGATCACTCAATCGTATTGTGGACTGAAGATTTTTCCTTTTCTTTGCTAATTTACCTTTTTCTTTACTTCTTTAACCTTTACCATTAAAGTTGCAAAAAAAAAAAAAAAAAGTGATGATGTTGAAAGAGTTCTTCAAAATCAGACATATCCCTCCTACAGAAATAAATAAATAAATAATCAGACATGACCTTTTACCATGGAATAAAGCACGGAGATTCATAATGGGATCGACATTATCTGTCTAATTTTTGATATCTAAAATAATGTCTAACCAATAATATTATGTCACATCATTTAAAAAAATCATTTTAAAAAATTTAAAATACTTTATAATAGATTTTTTGATACTATTTTAGATAGAAGATGTCAATCCTTCATATTAGAATTGGGCAAAATGAGGAAAACTCCCAGATTAAATATTAAAATATATCAAAGAAGGGAAAATGGACTTGGTTCATTTACATGACCACACAGATTTTCTCTTAATTATATCATTAATGCCTAAATAAATTAAATAGGTCTATATATATATATATATATATATATATAAGGATTGTGTTCAAAATATACATAAAATGCAAAACAAGGCAGTGCAAACAATTAAATTTCAAAAAGAGATATACTTATAATTTACGTAAATACTTCAATTTAGTTTTCTCCTTTGTCCAAAATGGTACTTTGTTGGTCATTCAATTCAAGTCTTCATCCTAAATAGTTGATGATGAGTTTTCATACTCTGAAAATCTTACTTAACAATTCAAGTTCAATATCAATATAGTTAAGTTTCTTTCACGATGTATATAACTAATGAGTTTTTTTTTTTTTTTTTTTGAGGTAATATAACTGCTTTGTGTATTGAATGAAGAATGATGCTTTTAATAGGGGCTAAATGAGATAACCGATTTTCTATGTTGACAAAAAAAAAATCAGAAAAAAAAAACTCGATTTTAAAATTAAAAGAAAAAAATCATTGGAGGTTGTTTGCACTCAAAACTACTTGCGTCCGTAGTTGCCTCTTTAAGAACACATTTTTTTTTTAAGTGAATGTGAATAACGTAATTATTACATGATTAGCATAAGCTAACTGCTTAACATAATTTGTAAACAATATTTCCACTCCAAGGTATGAATTTCTCCAAAAAAAAAAAATGTCGACAAAATATGAACAACACAACCATATTTCTGACCGTTGCGCCAACTATAATAATTTTTATTACATTCTCTGTTCCCAATAATTTCCAATTAACACTTTTTTATTAAAAAAAATCCATGTACTATAATAATAATTTTTCCCTGTCTTAATTATTGAATTAAAAAAAAAAAAAAAGTTTCAGTTTTGGCACGTGTAAAGCCGGTACTGAGACAAGCCTAGACTGGGCACTGAGACAGCGTGCTCTTTTTACTAGCCCCTTCCAGGGGCTCCCACAAAACGCTGTCGTCTTACAGTAACGACATTCTCAACTTCCTAACACAAAAACTCGCCACGCGGCACCAAAGATTAAGTACTTCGCAAGCTTGTCCACGTGTTTTCCTCAGAAGCACGCAGCACAGAGAATTCCGTAAACTCCATCGCACAACTTCTGTACGCGCTTTAATGTTTCCTTATTTTAACAGAATGGTAACTTTGAACCTACAACGGCTATAAAATTCTTCAAGAAAGATCCTACGCCGTCGGATCGTCAGGCCCAGATCGAACGGTCGCGAATTCGAAAAAATTCGACCGTTGGGAAGTCAAGCGTCGCCTGTTGCCCCAGCTTCAAAAGGGAACGGACTCTTTAAACCCCATTTCCTATTCTCCTCAGTCCTCAGAAGATCTCAAGTGTTAGAGAGAGAGAGAGAGGGTAGAGAGAGAAAGAGAGAGATTTGAACTGTTTAAAGGCGACTTAGAGAGAGAGAGAGGAACAAGAAGGAGATTATTGAGTCACCTATCGGTTGTGGCAGTGTCGTGTTTGTTCAGAGATCGATTTTGGGTATTTTTATTTTCCAGAAATGGCTTCAAGGGCAGTTGTTCCTCAACAAGCGAGAGGTACTTTTATGATTCTCTAATCTATTTCTCAGAAATAATGGGTTTTTCTTGAAGATCGTTCTTGTTTTATGAATACCCATTTCTTATTTCTGGATTTGATCCGATCCCATCATCCGAAACTACAGAGATTTAGATGGGTTTTTTTTTTTTCCCTCTTTTGGGTTCATATTTCACAGATAGTTTCTTTCTTCTTTCTTTGTTTATCTTGTTGATTTAGCCCCAAACGGTCAAATAATCGTTATAAATGTCCTTTTATTTTGATTCTTTGCATTAAAATTCTGAAAAAAAAAGGGTAATTTTATTTAAATAGGGGTTTTTTTGGTGGGTTCAATAGGTGAGGCAGTTGTTGGTGGAGAGAACAAGATGCAAAAGAAAAACGCCGCTGCGGCCGATGGGAGAAACCGAAGGGCACTTGGTGATATTGGCAATCTGGTAACTGTTCGACCAAATGACGCCAAGCCTAATCGTCCCATCACAAGGTAACTTTTCGAAACAAATAGTTTTGGTTTTGGGTTCTTTCTTCTTGGTTCATTCTTTGCTAAATTTCTCTCTCTTTCTCTCTCTTTTTTCTTCAGGAGTTTTCGGGCACAACTAATTGCTAACGCACAAGCTGCAAAAGCTGCCGAGAAAAACAAGGTTTGAACATTCAATTCTCTTACAAATTTTTTTTTTCTTTTAATAATCTTCCGTCTTCCTTGATCTGTTGTAACTTATTATCCAACATTCTCATTCTGTTTTTGTTCAGAAACAAGCTTGCGTCAATGTAGTCCCAGCCGGGCATAAACGAGATGAGGAGGTGCCTAAACCCAACCAGAAAAGACCCGACAAGCCGAAGCCGCAACAAGAGCTGATCGAGATAAGCTCGGATTCTGATGATGATGCTAAGAAGAAACAAGAGATGAACAAGCCTGTTGTAAACAAGAAGAAAGATGGAGAAGGAGGGTCAAGGAAGAAAGCGCCCACTCTTACTTCTGTCCTTACTGCTAGAAGCAAGGTAAAATAATTTGTCATTTCTTCTTTCAATTTCTTGTTGAATCCATTTATGTCCCTCTTTTTTGTTTTTTAATCCTGATTTTCTTGCTCTGATTTGTTCAGATGGCTTGCGGTATAACCAACAAACCAAAGGAGCAGATTGTCGACATCGATGCCGCAGATGTTAATAACGAGTTGGCGGCGGTTGAATACGTTGAGGACATGTACAGCTTCTACAAGTTGGTTGAGGTATATTTTATTGCTATTGTTCCTCATCTTCTTCACATTTTCTGGCTATATTTTCATCATATCTTTTCTTTAACGGTGTCCTTTATTTTTGTTGGTCACGCAGAATGAGAGCCGGCCTCATGATTACATTGATTCCCAGCCCGAGATCAACGAGCAGATGAGAGCTATACTGGTGGATTGGTTGGTAGAAGTTCACACTAAGTTTGAGCTCTCTCCTGAAACTTTTTATCTCACAATCAACATTGTCGATCGGTTCCTCTCCGTGAAGACCGTCGCAAGGAAAGAACTGCAGTTGGTGGGCATCAGTGCTATGCTCATGGCCTCAAAATATGAAGAAATTTGGGCTCCTGAGGTAGACACATATGCCTTAAATACATATTATTGTATTTCTTTGCATCGTTTTATATGCCGTAAAATTCCGAAACCTTCTGTTTTTCAGGTGAACGATTTCGTATGCCTCTCGGACAGAGCATACACTCATGAACAGATACTGAGGATGGAGAAAATCATTCTGGGCAAGTTGGAATGGACCTTGACCGTTCCGACACCTTATGTATTCCTTGTTCGTTTCATCAAGGCTTCGGTTCCGAACGACAAACAAGTGCGTAGTACTAATTCTTCTCAAAGCGCGCTTAAACTAGACTAAACAACTCATGTATGAACACATTTTCTCACAATAGTTGATATGTATTGCCACAGGTAGAGAATTTGGTCTACTTTCTAGCTGAGTTAGGAGTGATGCATTACGCGACCATAATGTATTGCCCTTCCATGATCGCTGCCTCCGCAGTCTACGCCGCTCGGTCCACTCTTAACAAGAGCCCCGTTTGGAACGACACTCTTAAGCTGCACACTGGTTTTTCAGAATCACAAGTCATGTATGCAAGCTTTTTTTTTTTGGTCAAATGGGGTGTGACAAATTAGTAGATTGCTGATCTTATTTCGTTGTTTACAGCGATTGCGCGAAGCTTCTGGTGACGTTGCATTCGACGGCTTCGAAAAATAAGCTTCGGGGTGTATATAGGAAGTATGCAATTACAGAAAGAGGATCTGTGGCAATGCTTACACCGGCTCAAGCTCTCTTGCCTGCTGAGGGTGGTTCTGGATCAATTTGACAAAAGAGAATGGAAGAATAATTCTTTTGACTAGAATTTTTTATTTTTTTAAATTTGATGGAGATATGAGATGATGAAACTAATTTGTTTTTCACTGGGTTGTTATTTTGGTGACAATCAATTTGCTTCTTTAGCAAATTGGCCTATGTTTTTCTTATTATATGGTGAAATGACCGGAATTCTCTGTTACTACTCACTTTGAATTCAAAGAAATGATATCCTTCATTTTTCTTTAATTTTATGTTGATATATATATATATATATATATTGTGCGAAATGATATCTTTCATTTTTCTTTATTTATGTATATATATAATTTAAATATATATTTTTTTTTTGCTTCAATATAATGTTGAATGGCTTGAAAAATAGATACTCGTATCGAATACAATTTGAACTACCATATAAAAAATACGGCCACACGGCCATAGAAGATCAAAACGACAAACTACCAGATAAAAACGACAGAAAAAATTAGGCAAAGAAGATCCAAACGACAATACGGAAAAGGTACCTTAAACGACAGACAATACAGGCGTAGATCCGAACGACACAATATGATTTGTACGCTCGCATATAAAATGAAAAATAGGAACCAAAAACCGATGAGAGATGACCAAATGACAAAAATGGTGCAAACAGCAATAAAAACGATAAACGAAACTAGAAAATGGCAACGAAAACATGACAAACTATGCAACGACATATGGAAAAATGACAAAAAGGATTTGGAAAATGAGTATATATGAACAACGAAGAGACTAAAACGGTATAAAAACGACAAACAATTGTAACTACAACATTTGACAAACGATACAAAAAACGACAGACCAATAAAGAGAATACAAATACGACAAACAATTACAATGTAAATCAAAAGGAGGGGGAACAAAGAATGATAAAAGGTCAAAAAACGGATAATAAGGTAGCAGAAAACGACAAACGATACAAAAAACGACAGACCGATTAAGAGAATTGAAACAACGTATGGAGACAAAATTTTAGAACTCCATTACAAATTGAAATAATTACACAAAAGATATATTTTTAAAGTTTCGTTTTAAAATATGTCTATTTTTCAATGATATTATGTATATATCTATTGAGTTCCATTTTAAAATATGTTCATTTTGAAGCATATTCATTTTTCAACAATATTATGTATTATGTATATGTCTATTTTCAATCAGAAATAAATATATGCAATACCTATTTTGTCCTTTTATTATAACTGACATCATTTTATTTTTATACAGATTCTTTTATTTTCCTTTTTTTTTGTTTTTTTTTTGTTTTAATGATGAGTATTTTTTATTGATAAATATGAATTACCTTTAATAAATCAAAATTAGTTATATAAATCAAACTAATTATAATAAATATAAAATATTTACTATAAAGATGATGATTCATACAAAATATTAACGATAAAGGTTGATAAATATTAATATTTAAAAAAAAAAACCAATGAATTCTTTATGAAAAAACTATTTTTTTTATGCAATCCACTATATATCAAAGGGTTATCATTTATTTCTTAACCAAATAAATTGAAGAATAACACAATAAATAAAATCAAATTCTTTATGAAAAAAATACTATTATTTATATAAATTAGTAGAAATGAAATTGAACATATCTTTATCATAAAGACAAATTCATTATATAAAATATTTTTTGAGATTTTTTTTATTTAGATTTTTCTCATTAATATGAAATTTGATTTTGAGAAAATATTCTCTTTTTTAGTTTATTATGAATATTTACACCTTCTTTACAATAAATAAATAAATAAATTCAAAATTTTCTTTTCTATCAATTCTTTTTGCAATTTTATTAAATCGACTTTAGCCGTATTTGGCAAACATTCTTTATAACTACTCTTTTAGACATTTATTTAAATTTAAAAAAATTGACATATTTCAAATCAATACGTCTAATTTGGACATCTATGTAAATAACCCTTACAAATTCTCAAATTTACATCTTACTTTATCTTTTTTTCATTTTCAAAAAACTCAAACTTTAAAATTTATATATCGCTTAGAATGATAAGATAGCGAAACAAAATTCAAATTGCATATTGTTTTTCTGAACACAATTTTTTTTTTTTCACAATTTCTTATATTACAGTTTATTTTCAATTCGCACTTCAACTAAATACATATTTTTAAACTAACTACAAAATTCCAACTCCAATCATTATTTCAAACGAATCCTAAGTTTTTTATTTAAATAATTATAGTGCCCATTTTAGGACCCTGTTTTCAAATATGTATGTTTTTTTTATTAATGTTGTAAAAATGTCTATCTTTAAAAAAATATACGCTTGTAATATTTATTTTGTAATTTTATTATATTTATCACCATTACTCCTTTATTCTAATTTTAGCCTTAAGCGTGAGATGCGGGTAGGATTGGTCTACCAGCTCCACTCATACAAGTCAATCGTCATTTTTTTACTTATTAATTTGAAATTCTTTATCTTAAAAATAACCGTTACAACTATAGACATAGGAATGGTCTTGCCTCTGACACTCAATTTTTACCGGACATATTCGGCACTTTGATGTGCACCGTTCGATTAGAAACAAACGGCTCGATTCGATCTTGACTTTGAGGGGCTAACCTATATTTAAAAAATGGGGTTCGAACTTGAAAGCCTATACATCCAAGTTTTCTCATCCCTCAAATTTTCATCTGCTATTAAAAAATCAAAAAATTGCAGACCTCTTAAATCATTTCCCATCTCTCTCTCTCTCTCTCCCCGTCGTCTTCTCCGTTGACAACCTCCAAATCGTCGCCACCTCCCGTGGCCGCACCATCAAGCTCTCCTATTCAACTGACGCGGTTATCCCTTAAATCCTTAGTCTTAGTACGGGAAGTTCCTGACATTCCCTCCCCAACTAGTAATGACAGTTTGCAGCCAAAGTTAGTAAAGCCATGCAAAGGATGTAAATGGAAAGTAATACAAGTTTTATGTGTCTCTTGTTCAGCACTGGGTTTTAGATTTTGGATGAATTATGTTAGCTGCGTTGGACCGGAGAGTGGAGAAGACACTAAAATAGAAGAGCGTTCTAAAAAGTTCTTTTCAGTATCGGGTTTTCTGTTATGGAGTCGGAGGAGCATTTTGGCGGTGAAGTAGGTCCCACAGGTTTTTTTTTTTTTTTTTTTTTATATTGGATAAATGAGATTTCATTAATACAAAAGGGTAAAAAGAAAAGTAAAAACAAGCTAAAATCAAATACTGTTTGAAAAATGAATTGAGTTTGAATTAAGTTAAATTTTTTAAATTAAATTAAATTAATTTTTTAAAAAATAATTATAAATTTTATTAATATTAAAAAAAAAAAATAAAATAATTTAATTAGAAGATATTATAATTTATTTTATAATAATTAAATTTTAAATATAAAATTATAAAAAATTTATTTGATTTTAATGTTTTTTTTTTTCAAATCAATGCAATTTATATAATATTTTTTTTTTTTTTTTTTTTTTTTTTTTTTTTTTTTTTTTTTTTTTAGAAAATAAAAAAAATTTAAAAAAGATAAAAATTAAATTGATGGATGTAACTTACACCCCAAACAAACTCCAAGTTTCTTTATTTTGGCAACATTTTTTTTTTTTTTGGTCGTAGTGGCTTTAGTATAATTAATAAGACATGTCAATAAGATAAGCCAAATAAAAAAATGAGGAATGCAAGAGATGCAAAACGTGTTCCCCGTTTAATTCATACAAGAAATGCAAAACATATTTTCCTTTTAATTTTTTTAATCATAATTAATCTATTCTTTTTATCACTATTTGTTCATTTTTGTGTTTCAATTTATTATTTCGCATGTTCAACATTCCCTTTTATTTTGTAACGAGATTTAATTGCTTCTTAGTAAATACAATAAACATGCCATATTTTTCAATTATAATTAATGAGATTAGTTGATGCTTTCTAATAAAATTTGTTTCCTTTTTTAAGTTTGCTTCCATTTCACTTGAAGCTACGGACTAAGGTAGCTCCCCTACTTCTTTGTCCTGGCGTTTTGCTTGTCTTACTCAATCACCTCTGCTACATGCGTACTACTTTCTTTTCTTTCCGCTAGACTCAAAGAATGATTCCAACTTAGTGCAATGTAGTTGATTCGTTTGCTTGCCCTGCTCCGCCTGGTTAGTTGTCTTTCCTTTGGCTTACGTAGTTTGCATAATTACGTTCCTTCAATGGTCCGGACCTGACCCTTAACCGCCTCTCTAATTGGAATTGAGGGATGACCTCTTTGACTTGAAGGCAACAAAGTGACACATAACAGCTTCGTGTCTACCAATCAACGGGAGATTTCAACTACAATGAGCCCCGGATTGGGGGAGAGGTTATAGTTTCCCAATAGGTGATTGCTTTACCAAACTCGTGTACAACTTCCTTCACGCAATTTTTCATTTGTTTATTTTCGATTCTTAATGAAAGATTATTGTTGTCTTTATAAGTATTTATTTAGACATTCCTATTACTAAAAAGGAAAAACTTGATATTTTTTTAAAACATTAACTCCTATTTTGGTACTTACGTAAACAACACTTTAGATTTTAGTACATTAGTAACCTCCAGATTTTTCTATTTTTGCAAAGTGCTCATTCAGTTTTCATCTTTTAATAATTTTGGTAACTAACAAAAAAAAAATCTTGAATCGTATGTTAAATTATTATGATGATGTCCAAAATAATAACACTGATTAAATTCGTCAAGGAAATGCTTACACCTTCCTCGCGTTTTTTTACATTTTACCTTGATTTTTCTTTTTATTTTATTTTTTTAAGTTATAGAGATGGGGATTAAATTCGTCACGGAAATGCTTACACCTCGTGGTTTTTGCATTTTACCTTTTTTATTTTTTATTTATTAGAGATGGAGATCTCTTCTTCTTAGTGAAATGATCAAGTATGAAATTACACTTTCAATCAAAGATAAAATTTCCATACGAAGACAAAGAGGTTGGGTAAATAAAATCCACGGTCTCTTTCTTATAATTAATTATTTAGAATTTGAACGACAAATTATAACCTATAACAACACCTCTCATATTTTTTCATGCTTATATAAACTGAGCAAGCGCATAAAATTAATAATAGAGTAATAGTGTGGATAGAAGGATCACATGGGTGCATAATGACAAAAAAAAAAATAAAATTAAAAAAAAAAAACTAACTTTGGGAGCGTTCCACCAAAAAAATAAAAATAAAAATAAAAATAAAAAAATTTTGGGAGCATTGAGGGATGGAAGTCTTATCTGTAAACATGTATACATGTCATTTTGTTTCATTTTACTTTATTGAAATTTTTAAAAATAAACTCAGGAATCCTTAAATCGAATCATGAATAAATTTTTTACGTAGTACACGACAATACGTGCGAAGCACATTCTCAAACTAGTAAAAATAATAAAGAGAAATATTACGATAAGACATTTTATTTTGTATTTTTATTAAAAACTATTTTTTTTTTTAGTTATTGGATTAGTTTTCATCAGTTTATTCTATGACTCAATCAGTTCTGTACAGTGCATTATAAATATTTAACGTTGACATTCTTGTGTTAGACTATTAATGAATTAATTTAACACTTAAGCAATATTTGCTACTGATTATGCAAGATATGAAAGACATGAAGTCGTACAGTAGATTATTTAATATTAGTTCCATACGCATAGACAATTGATTCGATACGTATAGACAATTGATACAATGCATATATATTGCATTCAATAGTGTCTCCGCCTCCTTTTAAGATCAATTACCGAATTTAAACCGTTCTTAATTATTTTATTTATTTAGCTTTAACAAATGTTACTTTAATTTGTGGTATGAAATTTGAAGTAATTGCACTTAAACTATTTTATAAAATTTCTGTTTATAAGAAACAAAAAGTTAAAAAATGGCCTCATTTAAACCTTTTTGTTTCAATTTGTGTTGAAAATAAACAAAAAAGACAACGTATCGACCGTTCTTAGTTTTGTCTTTTAAAGTTAATTTTTAATTAAAAAAATTTTGGGGCTACTACGTAAGACTAATTTTAAAATGTAGAAGGTAGAATTTTTTAATTTCTAGAAATTGAGAGAGATGACCTTGAAATTGAGGGGGTTAGTTAATAATATATATTTTTAATCCTATCATAATTAGAGAATTTCATCACTAATCAGAAGCTTATTTTCCCTTCTCTTTTTTCTTTTTAGTTAGGGCCGCCTACAGGCAAGCTTTTAATTCTTTAAGTTAGATATAGATGAACTGAGTTAAACAAGCAGAATAAAACCGGTCTTCCATATTTTAAACAATATATATAAAATAAAACCGTTCTTCCATATTTTAATTCTTTAAGTTAGATATAGATGAACTGAGTTAAACAAGCAGAATAAAACCGTTCTTCCATATTTTAAAAAATGGAGAAAAATGTTAAAAAATTTAGGAGATTTTTCCAAGTTATTATTATTATTTTTAACTAATTTTTGATATTGTTTTGAACGTGAATGTTTATGTGAACTATGTGTGATTTCCAGCCGCTAGGCTAACATACAACTATATGTAGCTAATACTATAAATATACAGTAATTACAGTTTAATTGTAGTGATTATAATCTAGTGGTTATTTCACATCTTACTCTATTCCTCACAAATTCAAAAACATAAACATAGTATATTGTTAACATATACATATATATATATATTAATTTGAAAATCGTAGGTTGATCTGAATGCCAAAATTAGAGTGACTTGTACACGTGTTTTTTTAATAGACTCTTTACGCAATTTCTTTAGGAGGTTTACTAACTTTTGTACGCACAATCCCAGATTGCACCTGCAATACCTTCCAAATATAAGTCCTACCCAAATCTATTCTTAATTTATTGTCGGTCATTGACAAATGTCACAGTAATTAGGGTTTTCAAAAGATAGATAGATTTATATCTATAACATGACTTTATGAGTATGTCTTGTGATATGATAGTGAATTTCAACACTTGAAAAACTACTCTTTATTATCAGTTTTTTGTTTTTTTTTTTTAATAAATCCGGAATGGGGATTTCAACTCCTATTTTTAAGTAAAGTCAAGTGTGATACCATCAATTATTTAATTCTGATAATAAATCTGACTCATGTTATACTAACTGTCATCAAGTAGTATACTAGCTAGCATATGCCAATTGAATAGAAAATAATTTTTTTTTAAATTTTGACATTGGTTGTTATTGATTGTTATGTTGATCTTCCCATTTAATCAATAATCAATACAGTATAAGTTCCATTTTCAAATTATTTTATAACTAAAAGTTTACTTTTAAAAAGATTTAAAGCTTAATTAATTAAGTTGTATTGTTTTGCCCACCTAGTGCTAGAGTAAGTTGGTTTTTTTCCTCCTCTAGTTGTCGCACTAAAGTTTAAGTTGTTAGACTTAGAGACTGTTTGGTTCACCAGTTGGAAATAAATTTTTCCAACTCATTTTTTTCTTTTTCTGAAAATTCAATAAAAATTTGAACTAGTTTTTAAAAATTCAAACAATTTCAGCTTAAAAAGTTTAATTCCAATAGGTGAATCAAACACAATCTTATTAATGCATGACACAAAAGTATTTTTTACACTCATCCATTTGACCGTTAAAATTCAATCAGACAACAAAAAAGTTGCTCCGATCCGACTAGATAAAAAAAATAAATGTGACTTACCATTGACGTGCCTTAATAACTATGACAAATACTAGATATAATATTTGGAATAACACTTATTTCATTGAAATACAATATAATAAGACCATTACCTAGTTTGTGACAATTGATGAAACATGAAACTGACAATATGTTTGTGAAATACAATATATTTCACTAATGGTTAAGAAACAGGAAAATGACAATTGATGGTTTTTTTCCCTCTTCATGGGATCCGATGCACATTTATTGTCTTAACTTAATTAAAAGAAAACCTCTTAAGTTTCGGATTTGACACCCAATACCTTCCCTTTCTAATGGTTGAGCTTATCGTTTGTGATAGTAAATTTAAATAATGATTCTCCTATTCAAATGTCCAAATTTATAACTAAATGGGGTGTTCTAGCACATTAAGTATGTTATTTTCATTTTTTTTTTTTGCGCCTAACAGAAAATTAACATTGACATTTGTAGTCTTAACTTGCGTTTGATTCACTGATTAGAACTAAATTTTTTGGATTGGAGTTGTTTGACTTTTAAAAAAATTAATTAAAATTTTTTGTTAATTTTTCAAGAAAAAAAGAAAAACAAAAATAAGTTGAAAAAGTTTAATTCCAACTGGTAAATCAAAATAGGAAGTTTATTGCACACAGCTAGAGTTTACTCTTATGTAAGAAGAGAGACAGTTTTGAGACAACCAATTAGAAGATAAATCAAGAGGATATAGAAAGATGGGGGTGGTTGTAGGTACAATAATTTTGTGATAATTATACCTTTAATTGATCAAAACTGTTGTGAGTTGAGAGAACAGAGAGAGAGAGAATTACTGGCTTTTATTTTATTTTATTTTTTATTTTAAAGAAAGAAAAGAAGGTTGGCAGATAGAAGAAAAAATGAAAAAAAAAAAAAAACTTTACAAAATTGCAAGGGATTTATAGCATAACTAGGTAGGAAGTCACGTGCTTCATATTCTTCATATATAAATTAAGAAATTACATTGGATTTTCACTTTTGAAGTTTTTATTTATTATTTATTATTTATTTTTTATGTTGCTAAATAAGTGATTGACTTTAATTGCATTTGTTGAACAAAGCTTGCTTTATTTCATTTTATTTGTATATGTCTAATACATTGAACTATAAAAGACTACCAATATCAGATTAAAAATTATTTGAAGGTTGATAGGACAATAAACAAATCTAAAGAGGTCTAGGGAAAACAGGGTACTTCTTTTCAAACATGTATATTATATCTACACTCAAAAAACAAGTCACATATAGTCATAGCTCTTTTTTTATAGCAGCTAATGTAAGTAATATTTATCAACAAACTACTAAATAACAGACACACACATGAGTACGCCAAAAGGTTCAAAAGGCCAACTTTTTTTTAATATTTTAATTTTTTTTTTATTCTTTCATATACACTTTTACATCATGAGGACTACAGAAGAAGTTAGTACTTCAGATAACTGTATCAAAAGTATCGAGTAACTAACTAATTATATACGTGTAGTCTACCCATGTGGAGTGGGTCTTATTTAGAACCTTTAATGTATATGAATTGTTCGGTTACAGTTTACGTACATATAAAATTTTGGATTTCTAGTATTCCATCCTAATAAAAATAAAAGGTCATCATGCATATTCATAATTTTAGTGAAATAAAGTTAACAATAAATTTAATTTAGAATTTATTTCAGTAGTATGTTCCATTAGATCAAAACCAAACCCAAGACAATACATGATGTGTAAGAAAATGGCTGCCCGTTAGCCATTTTTAATCTTGTCATAGTGTTTAATGTATGGTATATTGTGAAAATGAGAGAACATGGACCAAAAGCAATGCATGGTTTAGTAAGAGCTAGGAGGATAAAGGATTTAAAAATTTAGCTGAGTGCATAGTTTAGTGGAGGAAGGTTATACTCTTGAAGTGGTTGCTAACATAGTTTACTAGTTAAAAAGAGCAACGGTTCTCAAGTAAGTCAGATTTTCCTTTAGAATTGAGTTGGAAAAGGGGATCTACAGGAGCAGGTGGGCCAGACGGAGGGGGGGGGGGCGCGGTTTGGGGAGGAGGGCTGGCAGTGGGGAACATACGGCAGCAGAAGGCCAAGACAGAGGAGGGGGGTGGGAGGCAAACGGCAGCGGGAGGTGGGCAGGGGTGTGGGGACCAGACCGAGAGAGAGGTGGGGGAGGGGAGGGGTGGGTGAAACAGAGAGAGAGAGGGGAGGGGGGAGGGTGAGAGAGGTCAGGGTATTTTAGTAATTTTATTATAAAAATAAAATTTTAATAAGATTATGTTAAAAATTTAATGGATTTTATGAAAAAAACCATAACAAAAAAAAAAAAAAAGTTTAAAGGTCATCTCGGCAAAAAAAAAAAAAAAAAAAGAACTAAACTGTCACATTTGAAAAAGTTTAGGGATTATTTAAGTCAATTACTTTAAACCTAAAGCATTGCTAATTTCAATTTAGAGACGAGTTATACTCTCTATGACTTCTCGATGAAGAAATTGCTAACTAGAGCTCATCTTTCACGCAAACTAATTCTAAGAATTGTGTTTTGTTTGCTCTCATTGCTTAAGGTTAATTTGGCAGACATTTACCATGCAGTATGCAAGTTTCTTATGTTGTTAAATTGAAAATTTAAAAATGGAAAGGGGATCATACTTTAAATAACAAACTTTAATATTCAAAATCTGAAATTTTGTAAAATTTACCTCATCATCGACAAATATGAGATATGCTGATATCTGGAAGACGTTCGTTTTGATATCCTTGGCATGCTTTTTTCACATACTAAAACTTTTGCAATCCAACCTCTTTTTGCAGGCATTATTTCTCGAATGAAATTTATCTGTTGGCTCATCTTTAAACTCACCGTCGATGCTGTTGTCGTTGCAATAGCCGGCGACGGCGCGGGTGAGAACATGGGGAGGGTCGAAGGACAATCATCGAAGAGTTGATCATCCACTTAAGTAACAGAACTGATCATCCCACACGTAAACTTCTTGTTTCGATATGAAATTCTGAACCAAGCCTTTTCACAAACACCTTGTGTGTAAAATTACTAAACGATTTCCTCAACGGAAACATAAAAAATCACAAGCCGAAATTTCAAACAAATTAAAATTTCCATCTTTGAAACACAACGAAGCCAGTTCTCTGCTTCCCATCCTCCCTTTTCATATTACGAAAGCTCAACCAAGATTAAAAAAAGAAAGGAAAAAAAAAAAAGAAAAAGACAACAACTCGAACTTTAAGATAGAAATGACAAGAAATTGAAAGATAAGCTCGTGGTATTTAAGAAAATAGAGAGGGTAAAATGGGGGGAAAAAAAGATTGACAAAAAGTACACAAGGCACTTAGTAATATATAATAGATGTAACGCTGTCATTAATAAATTAACCGTTATTAAAATATTAATACAATTGTCAACTTAAATTGTAGTTCCTATATAGTAAAAAGGAACAACTACGGGTGTTGAGATTTTATTAAAAACAAAAAATCACACGCCATGTCTCCCTAATAAAAAATTCACCTAGCACCCACGAAATAGGCAAAGCTCAGTGCTAACTTGTCATTTTGTTTTATTCTTTCCCCCTAATAACGGCTTAAGTAGAAAGTTAGATGAGCTAATATGAGCAGTAAGTCAAACACAACCTTATATATATATATATATATATATATATTTAGAGTGACTCTTATTTGATATCTTTCTTATACGTTATTTGTAACATGATTTGTTTATACTATACCAACCAAGTGATTCAAATATAACAATATTTTTAAATAATATTGGTTTTTTTATACCAATATCTGAATATTATAATCTGACAAGATCATATAATTCAAACTTCTAAATAAAAATTAGAAGAACCACATGGTAAGCGGCATCCCCTAGAAGAGAGAGAGATATATACACACACACACACAAACAGAATCATCCTCTGTCACAAACCATCACACGCAGATATGGAACTCCTAGTCCAATTTCTTCTCTTCTCCATACCGATTTTCTTCCTCTTCATCCGACCATTTTTCCTTAAATCCAACACCAAAAGCACACTTCCTCCAGGTCCAAAAGGCATTCCAATACTTGGCAACCTCCTCCAACTAGGCCCTCGACCTCATGAGTCCCTCTCCGAGATGGCCAACGTCTACGGCCCCCTCATCGCCCTCCGCCTCGGCTCCGTCACCGTCGTCGTCGCCTCCTCCCCGACATGGCCCGCGAGCTCCTCACACCCACGACCAGTCCTTCGCCAACCGCCCCCTCCCTGACTCCGTCGCCTCGCAGCCAAACCCCGAAGGAACCCTAGCTTGGGTCCCTGGCGACCATCGCTGGCGCAACCGCCGCCGCATCTGCAACACGCAGATGTTCACCGCCCAGCGGCTCGACATCCTCGGTCACTTCCGCCACCGGAAGGTCGAGCAGCTGATCGGACACATCCGCAAGCACTGCGAGCCCGCCGCGAGGCCCGTCGACATAGGGGCGCTGGCCTTCGCGGCGACTCTCAACCTGATATCGAACACGATTTTCTCCGTTGACATCATCGACCCGGAGTTCGACACGGCGGAGGAGTTTAAGGAGGTGGTGTGGAAGATCATGGAGTACGCCGGGAAGCCGAACCTTTCGGACTATTTCCCGGCGCTGAAGAGGTTTGATCTGCAGCGCGTGAGGAGTCGTGTTAGGGTTTCGTACCTGAGATTGCATGAGATATTTGATGAATTATTTCCAACCGTTTGGAAGGTAGAGAGAAGGATAAGAAGAACAGACATGAAGATTTCTTGGACGTGCTTCTTGATCAATGCGATGAGAATAGCTCTGGATTTAGTCTCGAAACCATCAAGCCGTTGATTCTGGTGAGGACTTTTGATTATGATCTCTGTGATTATTTATTTCTA
Organism: Ficus hispida; assembly: GCA_025413025.1. Taxonomy (NCBI): domain Eukaryota; kingdom Viridiplantae; phylum Streptophyta; class Magnoliopsida; order Rosales; family Moraceae; genus Ficus; species Ficus hispida. The sequence goes on along the minus strand of CM046373.1, from coordinate 17,174,526 downwards.
TTTTTTATATGATTATAGAGATCTTACAATATACATTTTGAAAAATATCTGGAAAAAGGGTGTCCAAATTGTGAATATGATTAAGTCATGTTTTAGAGGGAACGATTTTTGGAATTAGGTATACTTTTGTCGGACAGTTGGATTTATACTTCTTCTATACATTATTATAACCTTAAGTTGATTTCATGATAATTATATTTTTTTATTGGTATTTATCTTTCTTATCAATAATTATTAAATAATATTCTTTTATTTTTAATTATACAAAAATTATAAGTACATCAACTAGTTATTACAAACTATTTTAAAAAGTTACAACGTCATATATATATATATATACATATATATGATATTCAAGTCTCTCATAAATCCTCTTTTATATATAGATCCATCATCCATTTTTCTTTTCCTTTTCTCATTAAGATTTTTTTTTTTTGAAGAATGGCTAATTAATTAAGGTATCTGAAAATATCTAATATATTTGGTCATGATGTGTTGTCTTTTCCATTCTTCTTAATTAATTCTGATCAATGACCAAACTCGTTGTGTCGCTCTCTAGTCATGGACGATATTATGGGGCAGGTGGAACCATTTTTACACTTGGATGAATTATTGGATAGTGCTGCTAGAAACAATATTTTAATACACTAGTATATAGTCATATTAAGAAATTTTAAGTAGTAACGTTATAAAATACTTTAATATCTTATATTATATATCAACAAAAAATAATATCAAGCTATCACGACTAATGTTTCTTTCTTTCACCAAATACTTATAAGGGCATTACGTGACAAATAAATGTTTTGAAAGTACAATACACGTTACAAATAATTATTATGTTATCTATAATTTAATATCTGCAATACTTGAAAAGTAAACCCCACTATGTAACCAGCTGTTATTATTTTATTGAAAAGTAAACCGCCTATACTGTTAGATCGTTGTACATTTACGAACCGGATACATATAAAAAATTGAACTTAATACTTCGGTAAGATTTGAAAGAAAATAGATCTGAAATTATAGTTAAATTATATTTAAAATCACATTATATTTTATATGACAACAATGTTGATAAAATAAATAATAAATGAAAGCAAACTCCAGTACTGTGTTTATATACTGTTAGACCATTGACATTTACAAATGGGTTAAATATTTATATATATATATACACACACATATATATGAATTCAAAGCTTCGGGCTTTATATTTTTTTTGGTTGTCATTTGTAAAATTACAATTATATATTTTTATTGTATATATCTTATCATGAATATATGGTGCACTTGGTTCATCGGTTAAAAATGAAAATTTTAAGTTAGAGTTAGTTGATTTTTTGAAAACTAGTTATAATTTTTGTTAAATTTTTAAAAAATGACAAACACTAAAATAAAAAATTTGAGTTGAAAATATCGAACGAAACGAGCATAATATTGGTAATAATGGCTAAAGAGACATGATGTCAAAAACCACCATTTTTACAATTGTAGGATTTGTTCATTGCGGGAGTGACACCTCCGGGCTGACGACCGAATGGGCGATGGCGAGCTTCTTCGAAAACCCGAGGTATTACTAAAAGCACAAAAAGAACTCCAAGAAGTAATTGGCACTCAACAACACATCAAAGAATCTGACATAGATCGTATCCCATACATCCAAGCAATAGTAAAGGAAACCTTGCGTCTTCACCCTGCAGCGCCGCTTCTCTTGCCCTACGTTGCCGGAAACGACGTCACGGTGAACGGCTACACAATCCCGAAGGGAAGTCAGCTCCTTGTCAACGCCTGGTCTATAGGGAGGAACCCTAAGTACTGGCTGGATGCGATGTCGTTTTCGCCGGAGAGGTTTGTGGGCTCAAGCGTGGATTACAAAGGAAGAGATTTTGAGTACATTCCGTTCGGCGCGGGACGGAGGATTTGCCCCGGGTTACCTCTGGCCAACCGGATGGTTACCTTGACGCTGGCTTCTATTCTTCATTCGTTTGATTGGAAGCTTCCAGAAGGAATCACTCCTGAGAATCTTGACATGAGAGAGCAATTTGGTATCACGTTGAAGAAAGCCGTCCCACTTTCTGCAATTCCCTTGTTGAGGAAAACGTCCTAGTTTATAATGTGAGAAAATTTATGCTAAAGAGTACATATATACAGTGGAACTGTAATACACACACACACACACACACACATATGTATATTTTGTGTGTCTGTTAATGAAGTTTTCCTAAGCCCAATGTTAATTAGTCCCAGTATCCTTAAAAATAAGTACATTGATTCATGGCATTATATATATTTGTATGGTTCACTTAAAGGTTGATGATGACAAGCATTAATTTAAATAGTGTACGGCGTTGTTTCGTATTATTATTATTATTGTTTATTATTATCATTATACTTTTATTTCGTTTTATTTTAATTAAATAGTAGAAATTTAAACTTTACACACCTTGTGATTTTTTTTTTGAACTAATATGTTTTATTGATATTAAATGGCTTGATCAGTAAATGGGGGGGGTTGGGTGGGGACTTCGAATACGTGATAGTAGAATAATAATTATGTCATGTGTCTCGATAGGATTGCGCATTAGTCTCATTGAATGAAGTTTATATTAGTTATGATGTTTAATATCATTGATAACTCAAAATTATTTGTCAACTATAAAAGAATGTAATATGAGAAAGATTACGAGATTATAAAAAATTAATAAAGGAATAACAATTGAGTAACATTTATTTACTTTCTAGTGTTTACTTATCTATTAAATTATATAATTATGAAAAATATTATAGTTCAATAAGTGTAACTGTTAACTTAATCTTATCAATGTGAATAGAAAAATGTCTTTTTACATAATTAAACAATCAATGGCAAACAATATAAGAACTTATTAAAGATATATATATATATATATATTAAAATAAAATTTGTATCCATTGCTATAGTAGAGATCAATCAATACCAAGGAAATTCAGGATTGACATTTTCTTTTCTCATTTTCTATATACTAAATTCTTATTACTAGTTTTGTAAGTAAATAAATGACTACATGAGAAAAGAAATCACTATTGTTCTCCACTTTTTATTTATGCAATATAAAATGTCCCTAATGTTTTTCTTTGTCAATCTGTTGTTCTTTATTTATGGCCTAGCTTTAAGTACGTTATAGTGGACATAGGTGATGTGGCATCCTTAATAGATTTAGTATAGTTTATTTATTCAAATCCCACATTTAGTAGAGATATAATCCTCAATTAGTGAGTTATCTATGATATCCATATCTAATAGATACCTTTAAATAAGCGCGCACACACACACACACACACATATATATATATATATATATATATATATATATATCTCAAAGTAGAGAAAAGACCTCATTCAAATTTTTTTATTTTTATTTTGGGGTATCTCCTCCTCTTTCTTTTTCTCTCTTTCACGTTTTCTCAAGAAGTTTCTTGGGTTGTGAAAATTTTATAGTTTTTTGAGTCATTGACTTGTATAATAACCACACATTGTAAGCAATTAAGTGCATGATGATCGTGTTCTTGAAACACTATGGCTAAGAACAATGAAGATCATACTCATCCTAATGTAATATCATGAGTCTATCTTTAGCGAATTGTAAAATGATATAGATAGTAAATTAAATATAAAATAGACAAAAGACGCATTTAAAAGTAAGATTGACAAAGCTAGATCTATGTTAAACAAATGAAAATGAAAAGAACAATGATGGTAACTATATATGACAAATTGGGATTTGATATTTGTTAAAGAAACTTGTTTTCTGCAATGTCAACTAATTATCTGACAAAGAGGGAACTGATATAAGTTCAGTCTCTAAAAATAGGATTGACAAAGCCAGATGCTTTGTTTGACAGAAGTTAAAAAGTAGGAGAAAAGATAAAGATAAGAGGATTTTTAAAAAGAAAATAGAGTCATTGTAAAATTTATTAGAGAATGTACATAATTATAATTTTGTAATTTATGTACTACTTGTAGTTATTTAATTAGTTTCCTAGTTTAGAGATTTCTGTTTTATTTGATTTGTAAAATCCTTAATTTTAGGAAAGTATCTAAATTAAAAAAAATCTGAATTTGATAATTTGTTATTTGTGTATATATTCTCAATCACATCAATGAAAAGACTATTGAAAAGACTGTCATAATTTCTCAAAATTTATTAAAATCATTAAATTAAATATAACAAATTTTTTTTTTCCTTTTTTTTTTTTTATTTTTGTCTAATCATTTTGAGCACTAATATACTAATCAATCACTGTTTTCAATGTTATACCACAATTATCGTTAACTCGTGTTATTGTCAATGTTACAAAATAAATTATCAGTTTCACACAAAAAATTAAAAGTTATTTGTTGGATTCGACTAAGGCATATGTTTTTATTTATTCCGATAGCTACGTGTAGTGATAAAATCGTTGTCGCTGGAATTGGCATTGGCATTGGCAAATTGCATGTTACAGTGATCTCTATTTCTTTTTTCCAAATTTATTAATAAGCAAACTATATTCAGGAAAAAAAAAACTATTTAAAAAATAAAAAAAATGGTTGTGGATGGTTGGTTCACTCCGTTGAAAATGCATGATAATGGCTCTAATTATTTTATTATTATTAGGCTTTTTTGTATTGGTACACCTATATTTATCATAAAATTATAATTGTATCCTGAATTTTTAATTTTGATAATTTACACAATGAACTTATAAATATGTTATAATTGATACCCTACTGACAATAATATTAATCTTTTATAGGAAATTGATATGTGATTTAAATTTGTACATGAGTTGTTAATTCATGACATAAATGATCATTTAATCTTTATTAATTAACAATTATATGCAAGGAAAATATCAATTTTCATTAAAAAATCAATATTATTTATCAATGTAGTGTAAATTGCTATAGATTTATAAATTTAGGGGACTAATTACTAAAACTAAAAATTCAAGATGTAAATTATAATTTTATAATAAGTTTAGGGTGCATCAAAACTGTTATTATTATTATTATTTTTTAATGAATATAATGGCTCTTTGTTGGTCAGTCTTAAATTTTGTCCACTTCCATAAGCTAAAAGGTAACTTTCATTTGTCTTTCCTTACTAGTTAAAAAAATACGTGCTATGCATGTGAATATTTAAGTTGCTAAATTTCTTATATGGTTTACATTGATTAATATTGAATTTTAGTACTTTAATCAATCTAAATTAGATAGAAGTCACTTAAGTGTTATATTTGAGAAGAAAAAATAGTTTAAAAAATACACATTTGGAAAATATAATTATTAAGAATTTAGAAGGAAAAGTTTTCGAAAGAATAAAAATTATATTTAATAATATAATATCTTACAAAATTGAACTAAAAAAATTAAAGTGGGGAAATCTTTGAGATAGATTATTTTAATAGTGACAAATGTTTAAATAAGACATATTAAAAATTATGTAAACTTTTACGGAAAAAAAAAAAAAAAGGACCAAATGAACGAATAGATTGTAGAGAGGAAAACAAATAAAAGTATTTCAATAAAAATGCTCGTTTCGATTGAAAATGTGTTAATAATATATACTTTTGAGATGTATTACATAAGTATAGATGATTAAAAGATATATACATATATAAGATATGATTCCCTGAAAGCTAAATATGGAGTTATAGGGAAAATAAATACTTTTCAACAAATAATATATCTCTCAAACATAAAACTTCAATTTTAATTCTTTCAAAAAAAAAAATCTTAAACTTTAGTTAAAAAAATAAAAAAATAAAAAAATAAAATGAAACTAAACCAAATCAGAGTTAACAAGATGTGGGAAAAAAAAACCCCAACTTTAATGTTCACGTGGGACCTACCAGATCATCAAAAACGAGAAAGACACATTTATTCGAGGTCTTTAGCGAATACATGAAAAGAATAACAACATAATCTTAAAAATAGTGGTTAAAAAGCCCAAAAAAGAAACAAATCTAAAAAAAAAAAAAAAAGGAAGTACTACATGTTGTCATTTCTATATATTTATAGACGTATAGCTTAGTTTAAAAACATGCACAGTTGATTCATTTGAGAAAATTTATTTAAATAAAAATATATATAAATAAGAAGTAAACAAGAAAAAAAAACCAACAAAATATCTGAAGATAAAAAAAGAATGTATGAAAAAGAACAAAAAGATCAAAAGACTAAATATTAAAAATAAACTAATAAAAAAAAACTAAAATATTGAAATAAAAATAAAAAAATATAAAATAAATATTTATACAAAAAAATCTTTTTCTTTTTCTCTCCTCTCTCACACTTCATACTCTCTTTTTCTTCTGTCTCTCTCCCCCCTTCCCTTCCCCTTCAGCAAAAGAAAAAAAAAAAAAAATACTCCATCCCACTCACGTCTCTCTCTCTCTTCTCTCTCTCTCCCCCTCTCTTCCGAGTGTTTCAGCCAAAAAAAAAACCCAAAACCGAACAACCCACCCCCCAAACACACACACAAACACTCTCTCTCTCTCTCTCTCTCTCTCTCTCCGCGAGTCACTGCACAGCAGCCAAAAAAACCTCAAAAAGTTACAAAACTCAAGTCTTCTCTCTCTCTTTCTCCCCTTCCCTCTCCTCCCCATGTCAGCTGCACGGCAGCCAAAAAACCCAAAAAGTCTACAAAACGCAAGTGCGTTTTGAACGAAAACAGTAAAAATTATTCTCTTTTCTATATAATGTATAGATATAGATTAATGTTTAAACATCGTTGATGTAACCACATTGATATTGACCATAAGCAAAAGTTTCCAACCGTTCTAACTTTCATGATTAATCGTAAACTTTTAATGAACTAATATTTCTAGATGTTATTGGGGTGTAGATCTAACTATATTATATGTTTGATTATGGCCCTACTGCTATTATCTTTGCCAATTGGCATCCTCTAGAGTACCTAATCATGCTTAGCTAATTATTAAGCTTCCAAACATTTATTTAAAATTAAATTTTTAGGTTGAAATAGTTAGTTGATTTTCAAAAATTAGTTATAAATTTTTTTAACTTCTAAAACAAAAAAAAAAAAAAAAAAAAATTGAGTTGAAAAACTTAGATTTAGACCTGAGAGCCAAACAGAAGCTAAGATGAAATAGGGATGTACCACAAGCAGTCGGGTTAACAAGATTTTTTATTATTTTATTATTTTTTTTATGACAGTTTGTGGTAAACCAAGACTGCCTAAAGTTTCTGGGTATTGGATGCTTTTATCCGTTTGGTAAATGAGTTTGAGTTGAGTTTTTAAAGTTGAAATAATAAATTTTATTGACTATTTGAGAAAAAAATAAAAACTTTTGAGAAAAAAGACAAAACTTTTGAAAAAAAAAAAAAAGACAAAACTTGAGCTTGGAAACCAAGTTTGAGCTTGGTTTCCAAACAAGCTCAAGTCTTCGGTTTTACATCAATATATTATTTTATACACTACAATTAAGTTTTCAAGTATATATATATCTTGTTTAAAGTGATATCATTTACAACCAATTTTTAATTCCTTACCAACTGGTGAAAAATCAAATAAGAAAATATATTGAAAATTCACTATTTATAAAGCAATATTTTTTTTTCTTTATTTCTAACAAACTACGCAGTTAGGTTCTAATCACTAACGATCACCCGATCTTCAGATGCAAACCACATGAAACAAAAAAGTAACAACGTCAAAATGAGAGGATCATACTGAAAAGTTAAAAATATTAAAGATGAGTAAAGGGAAAAAAAAAATTCGAAGAGAAAATAAAAGATAAAGAGGATTTTTAAAAAGAAAATGAAATTAGAAGTTACTTGATAATAGGGAAAAAAACTAAAAAAAAAAAAAAAAAGAGAAAATTAAAGAGATAAAAGAGATTATAGGTCCTAGAATCCCACTATTTTTATCTCTTTAAAATTGAAGAGATTTTAATGGGAAAGCTTAATATATTTGCACAAATTGTTATATAATATTTTTATCCTCATTTTCAAACTAAAAAAATCTCAAAAAATTGAAAGAAAATTATTTTATAATAGACATGGAGAGAGTAAGCTGATATTGTTCAAAAAATGGTTTGTAAAACGAATGTTCGGTACTATAATTTAGGCATAATTTTGAGTGGGATTCACAACATCTTTGTGATGGGTCAAAAAAAATGAATATGTATTCTCTCTCACGAGGAATTCAAAATGGTACATATATTTTTATTTTCAAAATGATGAATATGTGAATGAGAAATGACTCTTAAAGTGCACCATTAAAGATGAGGATTTTTGACCCACAAATTAAATTGGTTAATTGCAAATTTTATAGCGTTTAATTCTGAAGGTTAAATATCCTTATAAATGTCAGGAATTAATGTGATTAATTCCATAATTTAATTGAAATAAATCACGTTAATTTTGTATTGAAGTCATTGTTTTCCTTGAAGCCTATAAAAGGCTAAACTCTCCATAGTTCAAGACACACAAAATCCAAAGTCTTCTCCTTTAGTCTGTTTCAGTGTTCCATTCCATAACGTAGTCTAGGAAATTAGTGTGATAGAATACGGGAAAATGTAAATAAATTCGCCGAAAGTAGGTTTATGATACTTGACCGCTATTGGTAATCCCTAGTACATAGGGAGACAAACATCCATGGATACCTCTGGTACTGATGGTGAGGGGGTAAATCTATTTAAAAAAAAATCTGTGTGACATGGGGGCCTCGGTGATCATCAACGTTATTTCTTGTTTTCATTTTCATTCACATTTGTGATTTAGTTTCGATTAATATTGTTGGTAACGGAATTGAATTACATGTTTGTTTATTTTCTAATATTTGGTCATTGTCATTAATCGTAATGAATTTGAGTTGATTAGTTCGGTATAAAAATATAGAATTCTTAATTAACTTAAATATACCTACTAGTTTATCAAAATTGGCTAAGTAAATTAATGCATTTGGCTAACAATTCCATCAATTGAAATTAATCATTTAGAGGGTAAATTTAATTCGAATGAAACTAATTAGGTGAAATTGGATCGTTAGATATTTATTTTATTTATTTTTATTCCGTTAATTTTACTAGTTTTGTTTAATCCAGCTTAATTATTTGTTTTTTTCTTTTTAATCGGTTGATCAAATAATTCTTAAGTTCACAAATTTTGGAAATTAATCAAAATTAAACGTAATTTTCGTGGGATCAACAATCTAATTCATCATTGTATTACTTGTGTAATTTGTGTACTTGCAAATGAAATTCCGCAACAACCATGTGCTATGTTGTTTTTCCTACGAGATTATTGTTGGAGGGCATTGCAGATGGTAAACTAAGAGAAGACAGGGTGAGATATCACTACGCTAGACAATTTCTGCAAACTTATTTTGAATTATATATGTGCATGACATGTATATATATATATATATATATATATGAATTATGTTATAGAGTTGAGATTATAAAGACAATATGTTAGATTTAGTATATTTTGACTTAATATATGTAAGAAAGTAAGTATGACAAGACAATGGTTATGTAACTTAAGGTTTACGTATGAGCTGATTGTAAATTATGTTAAGTTTTATTAAGTTATATAAGTCAAGGTTATTTTTTATAATTATTATGAAATTTACAGTATTAAAATATAATGTCTTACATAGGCAGGTCATTACACAATGAGTTCTTTATTTGATAAGGCTCTAATGGAACATATTCTAAGGTAATAAATACAGAACATGGAATTTTATAAAAATTTATTTACGAATTCCTCCATATCTACAATTTCAATGTAATCGTTATTTGGTATTGTTGCGAAATTTCACTCTCAAGTATTTGAGTTGCACATGTAATACAAGATGAATACGTACAAATATTGTTTCCATGAAAATTGCGTTTAAATTTGAGCTAAATTATAAAATTTGTTAACTCTGCTAGAATTGTTTGAATGGCCCATTGAAAAAAAAAAAAAAAAAAGGCTAAGTAAAAGAAATAAATTAAGCTAAATTGACAAAAAAAACTAAAAGAATAAAAAGACAAAAACAAAGTTCTGGGGTTCAATCTCACTTAAACAATCCACAAAGCTACCAAATCTTAACCTAATTTAGTCGCCTAGTCAAGTGATAGTTTGAATACCTCAAACATGTCTATAAACCCCTTCCGGTAGTTAAGTAGAAATATCCAATATTAAATAGTAAACTACATTCCTATGCATACCAATTAATAAGAATTCATTAAATTTTAAGTTCCTTCTAATGGCTTCACAATTTTAGTAGATATATTCCTATTCCACAACAATTATGTTACTCTATGGTTGGCCTAACACATAAATATATTCTCCAATATCATTATGGTTTTCTAAACAACTAAATGGTGATCAATCATTTAGAAGTTAAAATTAATAGGTTTTTATTTTTTGTGTATGTATTACACCTTAAACTTATTATAGAGTTGCAATTTATACCCTGAATTTTTATTTTGACAATTTACAACCTAAATTTACAAATCTGTAACAATTTGCTCCCAATTGATAAATAGCGTTGATTTTTTTTTATTGAAAATTGATACTTCACTTGCATATAGATTATTAATTAGTAAAGATAAACATAATTACTTATGTCATGAATTAACAACCATGTACAAATTACATATCAATTTCCTTCAAAAGATTAATCTTATTGTCAATAGGTTGTAATTTGTTATATATTTATAAGTTAAGGATGCAAATTGTCAAAATAAAAAGTTCAAGATATAATTTACAACTTTACTGTAACTTTAGGGTGTACCAATGCAAAAAACTAAATTAAAAACATCATAAACAATCACATAATACCATTAGGCAAACACAAATTAAATTAAAAATTGGAATGAACAAAACTTCAAAATTAAGCTAAATTGAAACCTAAGATCAACAAACTAGACAATAACCATAAAAAAATTAAAAACAAAATCAAACAAATCAAAGGTTTAGGCATTAAAAATTACAAAATAAAAGAGATAAGAAAAAAGAATAAAAAACCACATGAAAGTTGCCACAAATCTTCAAGTTTTTTCCCAATTTTCATCTCCCCCTCTTGCTATTTAAAATGCAATCTCCCTTGAAATTACTTGAGAATAACAACCTAAAACAAAAAATGAAATTCTAAAGCTAAAAAAAAATCCTAAACTACTCTCTCTCTTCTCCCACACCTCCCCCCCCCCCCCCCCCCCCGCAAATTTTCTATTTTTTATATATATTTTTTCTTTTTCTTCCTCATTTTCTCTTCTCTTCTTCGTCCCTAGTTTTTGCCTTGCTCTACGTTAGCCAACATAGCAGCTCGAACCCCTAACAAAACCCCCTTGAAATTTCGCCACCTTTTTCCTTTCATTTTTTCTTTGAGAAAGAATGTAGTAGAGTCCATTTATATACTTTATCGGTATAATTCATTTTATAGCTGTTTGATACATTTCAACAGCTGAGATGTTGCTTGTTTATGATAGTTATAATGCACCTTAGTACATAGTATTAAGGGACTAAACAATTAAAAAAATCAAAGAAAAAGAAAATCTGAACCCTTCACCAGAACCACAACCCCCACCCCATTTCCCCCCGATCTTCCACCAGCACCCCCCATGATAGCGATCTCCTCTATTTGGCGACAGCGAAATCACCCTTCTGGCCTCCAGACCTGTGATTCGCCATGCCCCCAATGGCCTTTTCACCTGGGAAATTGCCAGATGCTGAAATCACGCCCCCCCACCATGGCAACCTCCCCCTCCTCCCCCCGCCCCCCATCGTGAAAACACCAAACGATGAAACGCCCCCCACTACCCGACCTTTAGGCCCTTATCCCCACCCACCCACCTACGAAATCGCTAGAGGGCAAAATCCCCACCCCACGTGACCTTCTGGCCCCCATTGCCACCCACCTGCGAAATTGTCATACGGCAAAATCCCCCTCAGGCTTCTCCCAGTCCTTCAAAAACCTCAGTTTTAATCCTCCATAGTAAAGAGATTTTTAGAAGGATTCAATCTATCTCATTGATTAGAGATGCTATAGTCATGTTATAAATAAAATCTATTCTTTTCTTTCTCTTGTATCTTTATAACAAACATGAAAGATGATTTTTGTTTTCTTTCCTTCTTGTCATACTAAAAATCATGAAGGAAAGGACCTCTCCCTCCTTTCCCATCTCCCTCACTTAATCTACCACTCATTGCTTTCACTTTTCTCTCCCTCCTGTCAAATATAGCCTAAGTGTCGTTTTATATTATTTACAACATGAATTTTATTTATTTATTTGTTTTTGGCATAACCTGATTTTCATGACATGTGTTAGAGTACAGAAAATATATGTAAAAAAACACTTATAGAGTTCACATAATGCTTGTGTATAGTGTAATAGTTGAAGCTAACTATTTATGCTCAAGTAAGATAACACTAGTTTTAATATGTTCATTTTTAATAAATTAAAGGAAAATAGAAAACTAGTTCTTCCAGTAGAAAACGAGGATTCCACAACCGTTTTTAATAGTAGTGAAAAGTTATCACAACCGTTAAAAAATTATCGTAGAATTCACTGTGTTGGAATATAAGAAGATTCAACGAGAGTTTTCAAAACGGTACATGGTATCCTGAGATTCTACGACCATTTTTAACAGTCGTGGAATATTCTCACATTTAAAACTAGTTTAGATTTTTACTCTGTTGATCAATTTTTCATTTTGACCAGACAAATAAAAATATCAATTTACCCTTAAGCTCTACTTTCAACTTTCTCCCACTGTATAATTCTCTCTCTTCCTCTATCTCTCTCCCTCTCTCTCTTCCCTAGCTGCACTATCATTCCTCCCTCCAAACCCTTTTTCTCTCCTCCCTTAGCCCTCCTCCCTCTCCTCCCTCCACCCTCCTCTCTCTCTCTTCTCTCCTCTCAGCCATCACCGTCTGCGATCTCCAATCTCCGTCTCACATCTGGTCATCGCAAGATCCACGATCTTCTCAGTTTGCATTCACAGGGAGATCACTGAGGTGGGTTACGCGCGGCTATGGTTGCTGTTGCCAGTTTGAATGCTTTCTATCTCCTTCCTCTCTGGCCTCATGGTTCATTGGCATGCACTATCTGTGGCCTCGTGCTTCGGGTGAAATCTGGCGTCAAGCGCGATGTGATCGTCTCACTCTCTCTTTGCTGGCCGCGCGTTCTCGACGAACTCTCTCTCTCCCCCCTCTCCAGCATAACACAGCAGCTGCGTAGCAGTCTAGCCCTTGCGAACGCCACTACACTGCCACGATCTCAGCCTCTCTCTCGCATCTCTCTCTTCTTGCGCAAGAGCTTGACCGTCGGTGCCGGGGGAGCTTTCGTGTTAAAAAAAAAAAAAAGAATTGGGGATTGTTTTAAAATTATTTTGGGGTTTAATTTTTAAATAAAATAAAATAAAATATTATTTCTTGTAATCTGATTTTTTAATTAAAAAAAAATTTGTAATTTTTTATGAATAATATGTGCGAAATAATAAACTAATTTGACAAATTACAATCATTAATTATATAAAAAAATGTTGAAGAAGAATACTGAAAATATATTCCGATAGAATACCAAAACGTATTCTGCTAGATTACTCTTTGTTGATCCAAGATTGGCGTCATAACCACGTTGAATATCAAAAAATAATTAGTAAATTATCAAAACTAATTTAGTAGAATACCAAAAAGTATTCTACCAGAATACTCTCTAGAGACCGGACTAGTGCCGGTGCCCATGACTGGAAATAATTACACAAAAAGTCTATTTTTATGATTCCGTTTTCAATTTTAACAATATTATGTATATGTTATCTTTTAAGAAATAAGTATTTATAGTACATATTTTATCATTTTACTATAATTAACATCATTTCCTTTTTTTTTTTTTTACATATTCTTTTACTTTCCTTGTGATTTTTGACTTTAATTGTAATTATTTTTTACTAATAAAATATGAATTACCTTTAATAAACCCAAATTAAATTTTCCCTCACTTTTTGAATTTTGAATTGATTGTGAAATAACCACATGTTCTTTCTTGGTGGTACTCATTGTTTTTATCCTTCATTTTTTGTGTTTTGCATTCCGGGTTCGTCAAAAATAGTCCCCTTTTTTTTAATTGAACGTGATTATTTTTTCTTTTTCTCACTTTTGTAGTCATGAATATTTGTTTGTGTTGTATGTTATCATGTCAAAAATGTGCTTCATCATTTGATTATGAATAAAAGGTTCTTTTGCTCGAACAAATTTCACGAATACTATTTATAGTTTGCAACCTTTCTATAAGAATAATCTTTCATGAATAAAATGTTTCTTTAGCATAATTTTCCCTTATTATGATTCAAATTATTTTCTTATGTTTTATCATTATTGTATATTTATCTCAATGATCAATTCTTTATTAAAATAATTGCTTGTTACTATACTTTAGATTATTTTTAAATATATTTTTTAAGTATGATTTTGGTTTCTTGAAAACCTAATTTTTTTAGCATGATTTACGTTTTTAATGATAATTTTAAAGTTTTTATGATAAATATTTTTATTGTAATTGGCCTTGTTTAATAGTTAATTAGTTTCTAATGTTTAAATGTGGTATGCAATTGCTTATTTCTTTATGATAATTACTATATCATTATGATAGTTTTTTAAATATGGTTGTTTTTTTATGATAATTATTCTATTATTATGATTTCTTTTGTAGGTTTTAAAGTGTTTTGATCTATTTACTTTTTTTAAGTGTTTTTTATTTCTTTATATTTTTAATTTTTTATATTTTTGTTTGAACTTTATCTTAACGATCAATAAATTGTTATAAAGATTGTTTTTTGCACACTCTACCATACAACTTATATGTGATGTGGTTCTTTTCTCTTTTTAATAAATCAAGTAAAATAATCTTTTCCTTTTATAAATATTTTCTCAGTTTGACATTCTTTTAGAGATTTTGTTTCCTTTTTTAATCAATTGTGTTTGTTTATTTTTCAATTCTTAATTAACTTAAATTTTCTTAATTGAAAAGTATTGTGGTCTTTATAAGTATGAATTTAGATATTCACGTAAATTTAAAAAAAAATTGACATTCTTCGAACCATGATCTTTAGATATTTATGTAAATATGCGTAAATAAAAGAAAACATGGCCTCTTTATGTCGCGTGAGATTTTTTTTTTTTTTTTTAAGCCCAAATCCACTATTCATATCCCATAGGATGGGCGGTCCTTCTTTGAACCCAAGCCCAGTACTTACATGCTAGCTTTAAAGCCCATGTAACAACATTGTAGTAGTTCTAGTAAAGGCATGCTAGGAAAACATGAATTTTATACATATTTTATTGCATGTTCTGAGCTTCACTTCACTCGTTGTATTTTTAAATACGAAAGCTTCAGATTTTGCTTCGTTGTATTTAGAAGTCATCATAAAGTCCTAACATGCCAAAAAAAATTGTAAGAATTTGATCGCGTTACATTTTATGTTGTGTCCTGTTACCATCGACGATATGGATCAAACTCTACTTAATATATCAGCATGAATTTTGTTGGTCCTATGGTTTTTCTCCCCCTCTGTTCAATGGCGTCTCGCTGTTGTCACGTTACATTTTTAAGTCCGTAATTCAGGTAGTTGATTCTATTAAATTGAAGTTGTAAATTTGAATCAAAAGCAATTATGGTCAATTTCTCTAGTGTCTACTAGCAGCTGCTGAAAATAGAAAATATTTGCTGTCTAATTATTGCTGCATTTAAGCATGTTAGTGCAATTAAACTGTTGTCTGAGGGGAAAACTTTGAGCGAGAGCGTTGAAGATATAATTATAATCTAGCCTAGTTGGAGAAAAAATGAAATCGAATGAAAAGGAAAAAAAAAAAAAAAAAAAAAAAAAAAAAAAAGATTATGAAGGTATAGAAATTAAATCCTCGTTGAAAAAAAATATTATAATCTAGTCTAGTTGGAGAAAAAATGAAATCGAATCTCCTCATTGAAATGGATAGGTTAGTAGCAAATATATATATATAATATATATATATATATATATTTTATACTCATTAGTCTATGTTGAGAATTTTCTCACTCGTCTAAGCTGCAAACACGTTACTACTAATGTTCTAATATTAAAATACCTCTTCTCGCTATTTGAGCTTTATTTCCCGGATTCCCCTAAGAACTGAGAACACTAGTAATTTCCCGGATTAATTTCCTCGACAGGCCGGTATGACCAACTGCTATACTTCGTTACGGTAACATTCTTTTTACAACTTCTTACTGATTTTTTATTTTTATGCTACCAGGAGAATCTTCATGCTTGAAAAATGACAAATGCAACATCAAGAATTATCCACGAAATTTCAAAGGCCCGTCCATTCTATTGGAAAAGAAACGACAATACGACGACAGTAATGGTAAGCGGACCAAATTTGGTTTCCCATTTGGTTGGTTTCTTCCACTACTTCTTGTTTCCTTAGCTTTTCAAAGCGTATTTTCGCTGTAATGCTATTGCGAGGCAACATGTTGACCTTACAACCAACCCCTTCTTCTCGCCTTCCGTCTTTGCAACGTTAATCTTTCTTAAAAATTCAGTGGTGTTGGGTTAAAGGATCAAAGTGATTCTGTCACGACCCGAAAAGGGGGTAGTGATGTGGAGGGGTTTAATTAAAATGAATGCGTAATTAAAATCATCCAATAAATAAAACGTATAATATTCTGAAATTCACCTATCATTTTGAATAAAATTCTCATTTTAACCTTTCTTTAGAAAATATATCAGATTTGGGCTAGATAAAGAATTGTCCTAAAAAGTCTACCAATTTTATAACAAGAAAACGCCAAGTAGCTTCTTAATTAAAACAATGGGCATCCTAAAATACTAAGTTTTTCATATGAAAACAAGTTTGAAAATCCAATCTCCGGTATCATCACACAAACAAACAAAACAGGAAATAAAACACAGACATCCAAACCCAGTCTAGAGAAGGAGTATTTAAGCTTACATGCCTTAAAAAATAAAGATTGAAGATAAAAGTACAGATAGATAACCACTGAATCATAGTGACTATGATGTCACTCTGTCTAATCGGCACTACTCCTAGTACCTTTGGGGGAAGGGGGGTTGTTGGGGGTGGGGGGTGTTAAAACAATAAGGCATGAGTTACTAGCCCAGTAGGATATAGTTGACTCATTTAAAATAAATAATTCAAAAAAGTTAGGCTGAGATATAATAAAATAAATAAGGCCAAAACAGTACAGAGTAAAAGAACGATGCGTAAATAACAAATGCAGAAAATAAATAAATAACTTATGGGTATTAGCTTGACACAACCAACCGATCAGTAAGACACTATCTGAGTGTCCGATAAGGCTTACAAGCTAAACTAATGTCTAATCAGATAGCGTTTGAAATTCCATTTAACTCACTTGGACATGACAAGCCAAGTCTCAAAACATCTCACTTAAGTCTCTTGAAAATAATATATTTACATATATATATTTTTGACTCAAATCGTTTGATATATATATATATATATATACATGCTCTCCATTTAAACATTTTACAAATCATTTGATTTTCAAAATGATTCTAAAATCATGAATTCATAGCAACAGTTGTAAAAGTAGGTTTGGTATCCTACCTCGAAATCAAAATAAGTCTATAGATAATTTCATGAATATCGAGCTCCTTATTCTGATCACCAAAACCTTAAATCAAATCACACATATATCTTAACTATCTGACATAACCCAAAACTCAATTATACTAAACATTTGACTTAATTAGTGTACTTAAAATAATACTGCATTAACATAATAGTATTTCTTGATTTGCGTGTAAACTATGAAAATCCAGGTTAGGATATAAAACATCGTTACTTAAGTTTATAAAAGTATAACATAGATGACTAGACTGAAATAAGGTCTATGTAGGTGTTCTGCCTATGTCCGGTTGACCGGAAAAGGACATAACCTCCTATCCTATTCTTTGGCCCCCGATCAACCAAATGAGGTGCATAGTTGACCGGACCATCGTGGAATGACGAGTTCTTAGCTTTGGCCCGGCCAGCAAACAATTCCAAATTCAATTCCAACAACTCTAGATATCCGGAACAATAAATAAACAATTTCCAGAACCTAAATAACTTGATTCAAACTAAAATTCATTAAAATCAACCAAAATTTCATTCGATATTTAAGTTTCTGAAATTAACAAAAGCAAAGATTCAAAAACTGAAAAATCAAGCTATTGAAATATAGAATGAGTTTAAAATGAACCTGCAATGTTTAGGAACTTGGGGTTTAGTGTTTAGTGATTGGGGTTTCGGATTTTTATTGAAATTTTGAGAGAGGAGAGGGAGAGGGGGCTCGGGTGTGAAAGGGAAAACAGAAAGGGAGATGGAGGGTGCGAGGCAAAGGGGTGAGAGAGCATGGGGAAAAATCTAAAACTAAAAATATACGAGGCCAAGGTTATTTATAGAGGGAGAAACTCGGAGGTGGGTTTCTGGCACTAGACTTTAGTTGAAGGCCAAAATCGGCTATAACAGCTGAAGGGGAATCTCAACCAAAGCTCCATTTGTATGGTCGAATGGATAAAAGGTTCGGTCAACCGGTCAAGGGTATATTGGTACTTTTACAAAAGTTCAAGGGTAAAAATATAATTTCACAATAATATTTTTGAAACTTAGAAAATATTATTTTAAATGTAGTTTAATTTTCTTAACACATTTTAGCACACTGATTAATCCAATTTAGCATAATTAATCATAATTAATTCTAACGGCATTATAGTTCTATCCTCATAAAAGAAAATTTCATCGTCAAAATTCAATGGATCTCCCTGACAAACTATTATTGATCCAACCCTAGTATCTTGACGCCACTCTCCTAGGGTAACAATCAAGACTAGCTCGATACTTTGTGAGATAGTCCATACCGAGTATTTCATTCTGATATTACATGGGAAACATAACCAGGTCAACTCTCAATGACTTACACCCAATGGTACCCTACACGCTCTATAGATATGTGCTACTAGCACGAGACTAGCGAAAACTGTAAAAGCAAATGTGGGTCAAGTCCCTTGGGCTCTAATCCCAAGATACTCATAAATGACAGAAATGAGATATGACATTCTCTCGACCCGAACCAAAAGGGGGATGGAGGGTGAGAGGGGGCTCGGGTGTGAGAGGGAAAACAAAGAGGGAGATGGAGGGTGCGAGGGAAAAGGGCAATAGAGTGTGGGGAAAAATCTAAAACTAAAAAATGAACGGAGCCAAGGTTATTTATAGAGGGAGAAAACCATTGAAGTTGGATTTCTAGCGCCAGAGTTCAGCTGAAGGCCGAAATCGGCTATAACAGCTGCAGGGTAGTTTAACAGAGCTGCAGTTGTCCAGTCGACTAGATAAAAGGTTCAGTCGACAAGTCAAGGGTATTTTGATAATTTCACAAAAGTTTTAGGATAAAAATGTAATTTCACAAAAATATTTTTAAAGCATAGAAAACATTGTTTTAAATGCAGTTTATTTATTTTTAAACACATTTTAGTACACTAATTAATCCATTTAACATAATTAATCATGATTAATTATAACAGCGTAACAAATGCATGTTGGAAAAACCGTCCTTATAAGCACATGTAAGAACAAATAGAAAAAGGCTTATTCTCCATTTCCAAGTGCATTTTCCACTAGCAGATTGCATACACATTTGTTTAGCTCAAGAAATGGGCTACTTGACTAGTTCAATATTCCAAAAAAATCAACGGCGTTGTACTTTCATCGGCTACTATGGTCTTTTCACTCTTAACTTTTGCTTCAAGTTGGTCGCCTCCATCTTAATTTCCGAGAATCGATGATTTGTTCCGTGTCTAAGTTAAAACAGTAACTTGTTTTCAAGCATTGGAGCTGGATTTTCTCATTCAGGCTGTGAATGTAAAGGTGATAATACGGGAAAATATAGGGGTAACATAAACACATGAATAGTGTGATATCACACCTAATTTCACCGATATGTGCAAGTTGGATTGTAAGGTGAGATAAGCAAGGTGATTAGTACACAAAAGTGCACTTTTCTTGATGCTTATTATAGTATAATTGCTAAATTATTTAAGCATTAATTATACATTTTCATGATTTTTATTCAAAACAAATTTATTGGAAAATGTCTAATTTTAGCTTACTTATTTACAGGTTTATAAGAAGTGCACAAATCATGGAGAAAAACCATGCAACTGAAACATAGAATCCATTCATTTAGTCACATGAGCTCTCAAGCTAGCCAAGCAACAAATTGAAGAATGTCACGTGGCCCACTATCCACAACAAGCAATTCCACTCGCGTCATATGGCGGATATGTGCAACAATATTTCACCTTCTAGATTTCTGCTTTAGTAGAAATCCTCCAAGAGAATCAAATTAGCCTGATTTCTTCCTCGATCAAATATTTGATTTCTCTAATTAATTGTAAAATTATTTTTAGTTTCCTGATATTTATTTTCTAGTTTTAGCTAGTTTCCCATTTTTATAATTTTGTTTTCATTTTTACTTGAGCCTCTAAAACACTATAAATAGAGGGCTCTGCTTGTTGTCATATTCATTGAAGAATTGTGAAAGAATTCAGTTTTTTTTTTTTTTAGTTCTCGTTTCCTTAGTTTTTCTAGAAGTGTTAAATGACGACGCATCTTTTTGTGAGTAAGACACGTTGGCGAAAGGCTAAGTTTTGAGTGAATTTTATTTGTTTGCATTCTTCTTTTTATTTCAATTCAATTTGTTATTCAATGTTTATAAATTTGTTTCATTTTATTCTCTTCTGCTTAGTGTTTATAATAATTATTTATGTAATGATAGCAGTTCTAGTTATTATATTTGATGCATTAACTCACTAGTAACAGTAGTTTTCTTTCAATTGTTTTTATATGAACATCTCTTACTGTATTTTTTCATGGGGTATTTTTTCATTTTCAGATGATGTATAAAAATAGTTGTTCTTGCTTTAACGAGAAGAGATTAATTTGATCAAATAATTTTTCTATTATTTGTTCTTTCAAATCCATATTTTCCAACTTCATATTTGGGATGTGAAATATGTAGTTGAGTTATAGAATTAAAAATATTGAGTTTGAACAAAAGCATTTAAGATTCCTCACCTATCTTTTCTTTATTTTATTTATATTTATTTCATTTTATTATCAAAAATCCCAAAAATATTTATCTTTTTATTTGTTTTGTTCACTTATCTTTTTACATTTGTTTTCTATTAATCTTTATTGTTTGTTATTTTTACTACCTCCTTATGGATCGACCGTTCTTATTGTGCTATAATTGAATGTTTTATCTAGACATAATTTGGGCATAATCACAAGAGGATCTAACCTTTTCAAATAAAAAATATAGATTCTAAAATACAATGTAGTTAGATTCTCATGTCGATCCAAATTAATTACCATTTCCATGTAAAAAGCTTGACAAAGCAACGAACGCGTAGAGATAGAAGGCCTACGGGTCGTGAACTTCTTTTTCCAGAGAAGATACAATAACGATACCTGAAGATAAACATCAGCTAACTCTGTATAAGCAAAAGCGATAAATAAAACTTTCACCCTAAGTTAAAAAAACAAAAAAAAAAAAAATACAACGTCATCATGTATTTTTTTTGGTTTGTTGTGGGGGTAGGGTGCCGCGGTGAATTTTCATAATTCTGAGATTTACAGGCTCTTTTGTCATATTAATTTTTGATGTCCTTTCAAAAGTTGCACTTAGTATCCTTGTGATTAGAACAATAAGGAGATGGATGTGGGGCCATTTATCTTGTGTAGTCCATCCTGGGACTTGTCTTTTAACCTTTTGTGAAGCCATCATCATGCAGGGGCCTTCTGTGTGGATTGTGGGGCTCCCATTTCACACCCCTTCCCAATCCCCTAATTAGATTTTCTTCTGTACAACTATCTGACTTTTGTAATTAGTTCATTATTATATAGCCTTTTAAGTTAAATCTTTAAAAATAATTTTAAAAAAAATTACTTTGGATCCGCCTAGGAAGTCATGGGGGATGTTTATTTCAACATTTTATCAAATTGGATATATTCATATAGATAATTTTTGAAATCATGTGTTTGGTTTTTCTTCATCTCAAATACTCCATTTGGATTGCTCATTTTAAAAGGGTTCAAATGTTTTTTAAACCAAACACCAATTCTAAAATTTTCTCATTTCAAATGACAATTTTTAATAACTATCCAAATATATAGATCTAAGAAAGAGGGGTGTTACAAGTGATATTGATGTAGGAGGAGGAGGCATATCAAGAAAGTGGATAATTAGGATTCGCTCGGCCTTACACGATGTACTAAAAGAGTGCGACAAGGTCATTTATGCTATCGATGTGAGAAAGAGGAACAAAGGCACAAGCCCCTACTAATAGTTGAAGGGGACGGAGACCACAGCTTGATGCGAGTAAGAACTGAACCATACCACAAGATTATAAGCATCAAGAGCCCAAGCCAAGGATCTGTCTCGAACAGAAACTTGAAACCTAACACGAGGGTCCAACCTCATATGTTTCCATCAAATATTCTTTTCTAAACATTACATCCAAACGTCTATTCAAATGATAATAATGTTCTCATCCCAAGTACTTTCGATCAAATATGAAAATCTAGATGGCTCTTCCAAACGCACCCTTAATTTTTAACCTTTAAAATTTAAATCAGATGGCCTTTTTAAAGTGAATGTAACGTATAGTTTAAAAATTCGTTCATAGAATCCAGACTCATCCACGTATAGTTTGTTTAATCAAAATCACCAAAATAATATTGGATCCTATGGTGACGGCACAATACCATGGAGGGGGCGATTGGCATTGTTTTCAAAACATTCAGAAATGAAATGGCACATCTTTTGATGTGTGAAAATGAAACGTTTTCTAGATCACATTTGTTTATCAAATGCTTTGAAAACAGCATTGAAAACAAAAATTGTAAAATTGATTTTGTTAAAAGAAATGCCAAAACGACTGAAAGTTGTATCAATTTTCTCTTTTTATCATTTAAGACTTGTAACTTAAAACATATTCTTAAAAATATATTCACACACAATTTCAATTTTTCTTATACTCAAACCAATCTTTATAAAGCACAATTTTTAGAAGCGATTTCAACCTCATTTTCAAAAAATTCTAAATTATTTTCAAAATACTACCAAACAGGCCCATAATCTATTATTTTCTTTTAGGGAAACCACATGCATGCACAAATTTAAAAACTATTAAACCAACATGATATAAAAGTTTGATATTAGACCAATATGACATAAATCAAACACCAATAAAATTAAAGTTTATGTCATAGTAGTCTAAAATAGAGAATTTATTTATGTTGGTCAATAAATAAAAAAAAAATTATATTATTTATGTAATTTTTTTCTTTCGTTTTTTTATTCATTTTCTTTTTTCTTTACCATTTGGGGATTTTAGGTCCTAGCCGCTTTTGGTTATTATTATTATTATTTCTTCTTCTATTCAGTCCCTTATTTCACACAGAAAATTCTCTGCATAGAATTGACAGAAATGAATTTGGACAAATGATAAGAGAATCTCTCATCCGTCTTTGTCCTGACATGATATTTTGGTTTCCAAGCCTTATATGATTTTATTTTATGTTATTTTTTTGTTCTTATAGTTCATCTATTTGTTTGCCATCTTGTTTGATTGCTCAAAGCATCATACATGAGGATCCTACGTTTGAAAACATAAGAGGGGGTGTCAACACTAATTAAGACAAATAAATAATTCTCAGATGACTTTTATGCTAAAACGACATAGTGTCACATTTTGGCTTTTTTATGGTGTGATTTTCACAGCGTAGACGCATATAACTTCCATGTATCTCCCCGTTTTGGTGGTCGATTTTGTAGGAAAATATGTGGTGTTACATCTTTAGCTTGTCCTTTTTCTTTTTTGTTTTTTTTTTTAATGAGTCTATAAATATTTTAAACCGAGCTCTTCGGGAAAAAGAAAAAAGAGAGAGAGGCAGAGAGATAGAGAGAGAGAAGATTGCCTTGTGAAACACGTTTTAGAGGATAAGGACGGGCCCTATTCTTTTGAAATTGGATAAATTAGAAAATTCAACGAAAAGGGTATGTTTTATAGTGATTCAACTTGGAGAGGAGAAGGGTCTTTTCCTTGATTTTATTCTTTTCCTTTTGGTGTGGGATATCTTTGTAAAATGCAATTTTAATTGCTAAGCTCAAAAGTCTTGAATGATAGACTTTGTTGTTCTCAGCCCAAAAAATAAAAAATAAAATAAATAAAAGATAAACTTTGTTGTTGTTCTCTCTCACACGTCATGACAATTTGCATCCAGGGAAGAATGGACTCTTTTTAATTGCTAAATTTTTGCAGCTATTTCAATGATTATTTCCTTTGGAGGAAAAAGAAAAAGAAATCTTTTTTGAAGAAAAAAGAAAAGGGTAAGAAAAATAAAAATAAAAAAAAAAGGGGGGATTATACCAAAGAACCAAATGGATGTTTCAGCTTTCAAGTTTAAAAAGGGGGGAAAAAAATTGCGTAATCACATGTGTTTATCTCCTTATTGAAAGCGATTGATGCTTATTGGTCTCTCTCTCCATTATATTAATGCCCAACAAAAACCAATCAATTTTGTGGAAGCAATAAATGTATGTGCCAACATCCCTTGGCCAAAATATAGGATATCTCAAACATCCCTTCCGTTTTTTCTGCCAAGGATTTGCAAATATTGCACAACTCATTTCCTAAATAATGGACTAAGGCAAAGCATATCCTCCTTTTTTTTTTTTTTTTTTGACGTATATTCATTGTTCAACCCATATCTCAATGATTAGCAATGACCATCCTCAATTTATCTATAGCAATGAAGAACCACTAATGCGATGGTTGGTATGAGGGATGAAAAATAAAATGAAACGAAAAGTAAAATCTTTAGGTGATAACAAGAATAGAGGTTTTTCATCGTATTGTTCGGTGAGAAAGTGAATATTAGAAAAAATGTATAATCAAATGCATTTTATAAAAATAAACTTATACAAGTCGAGGGATAATGATAGATTAAGATCATAATAGGTATTTTACCTGCATTAGTTTGTCAAAGATTTTCCATTCACTTTTCTTCTCAAAATTAGAATGATTAAAAAGTGGTGGGGTTCATGGATTTTCAACTCCCTTCCTTGCCAATTTCATCTCTACCAAACAACTAAAATTCTATTTACCACTCGAAAATTTCTTCTCTAATTTCCTTTCTCTTCCTTTTCCACTCTATCAAACAAAGGTTAAAGGGGATTAATACCCTCAAAAGATGAGTGGGATAACTAAAGTTTAATAGATTAATATTTGACAGATCATTTCAAATATAAAAAAAATTCATTTTTGTCTCAAATCCACTTTTTCACTTTTTTAAAATTCATTTATTTTTATTTCTTCCAAGCACCTACTTCTTTTATTTAGACACTAATTTTAAAATGAAAATATTCATTTTAAGAAATTTCATTTTGAGATAGTGTGTCAATCTCAATCGTTGAATGTTTTAATCATTATCGGTGGTAACTAACAATTACATTTTTTTATTTTAACAGTTCAAGTACTTTTTTTTTTAATCATTTAATAATGATTAAAAGGGGCGATGCATAGAATGTATTGTAAGTTGTACAATAACTTATGCTTGGGACTCAAAAGAATATCATGTTCTTCTTTAGGCGATTCTTTCATTTGGATACTTTTTTTTCTGTTGTGGGTTTATTCAACTATTCTTAATTCTCTCTGGAAGATTCTTTTGCCTTTTTCATTTTGAAAATTCTTATTTACCCATTTTGTCAGCCACTAGAATTGCACATTATTGTTCACAAATGCCTGCCTCTAAATCAAAAAGGTTGCAGAAATCCCTAAACTCTCTTCTTAATATTTTCCTTTTTTTAATAATCAAACACACTTGAAAGTTGAAACATTTATGGGATGTAATTTTTACTTATTTAATTTCAAAACTCTTTGTATCTCAAATTCTCTCTATTAAAATTTCATAAAATTAAAATTTTAAAAATTCATAACTTTCTTATTTTAAGTAAAAATAAATAATTCTTATATAAAATACTTACAACAATAAGATAACAAAATAAGATTTATATTATATATTTTTAAAAAATATATATTACAATTTTTTGCAATTTCTAAATATTGTGTTATTTCTAATTCAAATTTCAACTAAATACACATTTCACTTCCAATTACAAAACTGCAACTAAAACTATTATTCCAAACATTTTGATATATCTTTACCCTGAAAAAAAAAAAGGCATTTGGCATTTGGGCATTTGGTTTTTTTATTCTTGAAAAAAAAAACATTTGGGTATTTACAGAAAGAAAAAAAATATTCCTCTCCAAGCAAAAGAAGACAGATTAAAAGGATAAAATAAAGTTTATCTTCACAGCCAAACACTAACTCAGTTGATTCCTCATCACCAACCTAAAAAAAGGACTCTCACAAAGTGACCAAACTTTGCACCCTCTCTCTCTCTCTCTCTCTCTCTCTCTCTATCTTCTCTCTCTCTCTCATCCTTTCCTAATCCCAAACTCTGTACCCGTACAACCCATCTACCTTGTAATGACTATTTGAGCCCAGTTCTCATCCAAACGCGACCACCCCGCACGTGTCCGCCACGCACCGCTTTCTTAGCTGCCCTTGTCCTAAAAATGACAAATCCAAGAATAATTTTGACAAGGTTTGGTCGATAGAAAAAATAGTTACTAAGTAGACCACCTGGGTGAACTGAAAAGAACGTTCATGGGAGCGTGGACTCCCACGCGCTACCGAGAACCGTGGGACGGATTAGAATCTCATAGATCTTGCAACACTCACTCTCAAGTATAAGACCCCCAAATCCCGGAAAAAAAAAAAGAAAACTAAAAAGAATAATTGGAAAATTGAAATTGGAAATTCAGAAATTCAGAAATCTCTCTCTCTCTCTCTCTCTCTCTATATCTCCATATGTCTATGCCTTCACTTGCCTTAAAAATCATAAGAAAAGCATCAGCAAACAGTAGCAGGCCATAATAAAAGCTTTTCTGAAAAGAAAAGAGAAAAGAAAAAAAAAAGAAAAAGAAAAACGAGATCCACCTCGAACCCCTCTCCCAACTCAATTCCCCTCCTCCGACAACCCCAAAATTCCATCGCCACCACTTCCACCACCATCTGTCTCTCTCCTCCGCCTAAATCTAGAGAGAGAAAGAAACAAAACAAGACTATTCTCTCTCTCTCTTTCTCTCTAGATTCTCTTTCCTACCAACCTCAAAACAAAAGAAATAGAAATAAAAATAAAAATCCCATTTTTTGTTATTCTCCCTGTCTTTCCATTGCATAAAAAAAAATCGTATATTTTCTTCGGCTATTTGATCAATACCCACCTCACAAATCCTTCCGTTTTCAACAAAATTGGAGTGAAAGTGAGGAGAGAGAGAGGAAAATTGAATTGGGTCAGTACCAGATTGGAGAAAAAACGATGAGAGAAGACGACTCCAATTGGTTCTCCAGATGGGAAGAAGAGCTCCCACCTCCCGAAGAACTCATGCCTTTATCCCAAACCCTAATCACCCCCGATCTCGCCATGGCTTTCGACATCCGAAACCCCAACTCCAACGCCGCCGCCGCCGCCGTCGCCGCCGCCAACAACAACGCCGGAAGCCCACCTCGCGGCCCGGCCCAGCAGCCGCCGCCGCCGCAGTCGTCGAACCCCCTCCAGCCTCCCTCCTCCGGCGTGGCCCAGCCCAACTCCTCGGACTTCGGAGACTCCGCTGATTTGGGCTCCGGCGGTGGTGCCGGGGAGGAGCCGGCCCGGACCCTCAAGCGGCCCCGCCTGGTGTGGACCCCGCAGCTCCACAAGCGGTTCGTCGACGCGGTGGCCCACCTGGGGATCAAGAACGCCGTCCCCAAGACCATAATGCAGCTGATGAGTGTGGACGGGTTGACCAGGGAGAATGTCGCTAGCCATTTGCAGAAGTACCGCCTCTACCTCAAGAGAATGCAGGGCCTATCCGGTGGCGGTGGCGGCGGGGCAGCGGGAGGCGCCGGGGCTGCTGGATTGGGCGGAGGAGCCGATCCCGCCACCGATCATTTGTTCGCTAGCTCCCCCGTGCCAGCTCATTTCCTGCATCCGGCTGCGGCGGCAGGGCGGCCCAATTCTGAGCATTATCTGCCGTTTGTGCCAGTGTCTGCTCTGCAGCAGCAGCACCACCACCCGCACATGGTGGCGGCGGCAGGGGGGCATCCACAGATTCAGGGCCAGTACCATCATAGACAGGTGGGGCATTTTGGATCGCCTACGAGTGTGGCGCCAGCAAATGGGCAATTCGATCATCCATTTCTCGCGAGACAGGGGCAGGTTGTTCACCGGTTGGGACCGCCGGTGCATAATGGCGTTCCAGGGTATGTTGAGGACTTGGAGTTGGGTAATGCCGCGTCTGCAGGTGGGAGAAAGGTTCTCACTCTATTTCCAACCGGGGAGGATTGAATTCGGGTAATGGTTATCGTTCCTGCTTCAATTTAGAGTTGCCTTTTCTTGCGCTTTTGTTCAATTCGGTTTTTAGGGGTCTTTTTAGTAGTTGTCATTGTTGTGCTAGATGGTTGTAGTAGTAATCTTGGTGGTACAAATGAGATCTGAGTACCAATTTCCGGATCCGATATTTCGGGGTATTACATTAGAACATACCCTGCCAGTTGGGTATGTGGAAACTTCCTTAAAGGGTGATTAGGATTGGTGGTTAGTTTTTCCATTATGGTAAATCCTTTCCAGTGTTTATGGACTTCTACTATAAGTTTAAATTGTTGGTAGCAGTCTATATGAGTAGTTCCTTGTCTGCTTCTGCGTGGCTGAAATTTGAACATGATGTCACTCGAGCGGCAATGACGTTTCCAAAACTCGTCTATGGCGGTTATGGTGATTGGTCAATTTGGGGTCATTGGAGGTTGGATTATCCCGTTGTTATGTCAGGAATCGGATGGTTCTTCTTTCGTTTCGGAGTCTTCTTCTTGCTTGGGAAGGTCTTACAATTGGGGGGACTATTGATAAGGAGTGGCTGAAGCAAACACATTGACTAATTTTGAGCTTGCAGATGAGGATAAATAAAGCTGGCAAAGTCTCTTTTTCACTTTTTACGTTCTGGCAAAATCTAGACATGGGTTAATAACCCTTTGCGGCTCTTCCGATACTGAGTTTATTGGCGTATGGTATATCCGAGAGTATCTTTCGTCGATGAGTCGTGCCTTGTGTTTCTTAGTTTAGCATTATGTAGAGATGAGTTGTACTTGTTGTACATTGTGACTCTTTTGGAAAGACTTAAACCCCTCATTTTGAGGGGATTTGTTAAGATAATTCTGATTTCATTAGAATGTTGGGCATACCTTAATAGCTACATGAATATGAAAGTAGCTGTATTTTCTGTTAGATCTTACTTGGTACTTTGATAATTACAAATATTTATCTTAATGAGCAATTAGACTAGACGTTCCGACAACTGTTTATGGTAGGACGTTTTATTCGTCATGTGATGTTTTTTTTACCTTATTCAAAGTGTAAGAATCCGGTATTTCTTAAGGTTTTTTTTTTTAAGAAGAGGACCCATTTGGTGCTTATCTGAACAAAATTTCGGGACCATTGTGCAGAAATTTTAGGCTTGTTATAGGTGTTCGATGGGCAACAAAAAACAAGTCCTGATGTTAGTCTCGAATTCGCATGTGTCTTTATAGATTGATATACGTACTCTCTCGCGCGTTTGAATTCTTGCAAAGAAATGGAATGGACATGAGTTATGGTCCTTTCAACCGTCTGAAATGTGAAGTTCAGAACATAAGTTAGACGACATTATAACCCTTTTTGGCTTGCTTTAGACATCTTAAGGACCGGGTGAACTTGGGAAACTTTTAATAAACTTTGACATTCTGTAATTACTTTACTTACATTGTAATGCTTTAGTTGGAACCCAGCAAAGAGTTAAAGAAAGAAGCCTTTATTTTATTTATTTAAAAAGAACAAGAAGAAGAAGAAGAAGAAGAAAGTTTCTTGTACTGAACTTTCAGCTGCAGAGATTTCTATGATTTTTGTCCAAGCAAAGGAACTTAATAGCAGAAGATCATTCTTGGTCATTTGAACATTAATCTAGGCATTCTTGGGCACCACATAATTTTTCATTTTATATCTGTATATATATATATATATAGATATGTATATACAGATGGAATAAATGTCCATAAGCTTATTGAATTTTTGTCATTTAGTAATCTGGTACAGAATGCATGTGCCTAGTTTGCCATATTACCTGGGAAAGTCGGGAGCATTTTCTTACTTTCCTGCCTAACAATCCGATCTTGTGCAATAAAAGAAGTGAAGAATGGAACTGAAAATGACATCCCATTTATCTATATGCTGACAACATGGTCCCCATCTCACGAATAATGAAAAACGTTACCATCAACATGACATATATATATATATATGCATATAATGGCTCGTAGCCACAAATTTATATATATATTTATATATACAAGGGAAAGAAAGAGGTAATATGGTCTCTCAGAGACCAGAGTGCATAGCCTGTTGCAAATATCCAGAGCTAGTAAATTTGTTTTTATTCAATTTAATTCTTTTAACCAAACATAACAACAGTGGTTAGGCTAATCGTTAATTTTGATAAGATTTTGGACACGAATCAGTGTCACGATTATACGATTATGATTGGCCACCACTTAAAGTTACCTGGATGAAGGGAAAAAAGAAAAAAACAGGTGCATTCATCTTGCTGTCTATATAGAATTGGCGGTGTCCGCAAAGTAATTTGTATGATCATTGGGGGTACCCCAGCCTTTGTTGGTAACTCTTTATTTGCCTAAAGACAAAAACGCAATAATATTTTTGAAGACTTATATGGCAGAGTTAAAAAGAAAATACCCCATTGGTTTGGCACGTTTTTCATTAATATTTTTTATAAGTATATTAAATTATCATATTTTTCTTAATTTAAAATGTATTCTATCAGTACGAGTCAATCAAATTCTGAAAAACTTGACATAATTTTCTTAATTTGATTAAAGAAAAACTCTTTTGATAGGGTATGGAAAAAAAATGCCCTAACAATAATATACAATCATGAACAGTTTAATTTTTATCACGTCTTAGTTATTTTTCATAATATGATATAATTTTGATGTAACCCAACTATCATGATTATATTCTTTCGATGAGATTTTCTTATATATTTTATTACAGAATTTATAAGATTTAATTGTAAAATGAAATTTGACGGTTTATAACCATGAACTCCGGCTAGGATATTTATCACATATTTATCCCTACGTTAGAGTTTAGTCATAGTATTTGGTCCTTAACTTCTCATTATATATATATATATATATATATATTCACTCTACTTCTTTTCCTATTATAATAATAATAATAATAATAATAATAATAAAAGAAAAACGTGGACTTTCTTTTGAAGCTTCAGAGAAGAAGAAAAAGGAAAGGAATTGAAAAATCTTTAAGGAAAATTCTTAATCCAAATAGGAATGTAAAATTATTTTAGACATTTTTAAGCCAACATTGATTTGCCAGATTCCAAAACCGCATCTTAAGCTTATGAAGGTGGAAGACAACCTGGATCTCACCACATCAATAATTGGACAATATTGTTAACAAAAACAATATTCAAACAAACACTTATTGTGGAAAGATAGAAACTAATAAAATTGGTTGTAATCTCAGACCAACTTTGCTTAACATAGAAATAAACAACATAAAATATATATATATATATATATATATATAATTAAGGAAAAGCTATGGTGGGAATAACATCTGCTGAGGTAGAAACAGTGTCCCAGTTTTTCCAACCTGGAAAAAAAATAATAAAATAATTAAAAAAAAAGAGAGCCAAAAATTGCTTTGTCCAATGACTCTTTCTCCATAAATAGACTTTTCATATGCATCTTCTTTTGTCTTCACTCTTGCATTTCTGGAAGGACACCATGAAGCCCCCAGTCCACAGGGTCCCCCCACTAGTCACAACTTTTTGGATTTAAATAAAAATAAATAGAAGAATTATGTGATATAAATCTGAAATTTAAAAAAAAAAAAAAAAGAAGTAATTTCTCCTTTCAGTCCTTGAATTATATGCATCTTTATCCCTTATGTTATTAAACTTTTAGTTTTCGTAACTTCTTATATGAACTTTCTGATTTTTGGTAGTTTTGATCTATGACATTAAAAATAGTGAAAGATTTTTTGAAATTCAATATATAAAATCATGTGTCAATTTCATGTTACCATGAAATTTTACTGAAATAACTATACAAAGTGTAATCTGTACTACTTATTCCTATCAAAAGTCCTTAAAAACTCGAACATTTCAAACAAATGCAATAGTTTTTTCAAAATTTTTGGTAATTATAATGCGATAGAGATGCACTTGGTTCTGTTAAACTTCAAAAATCTTTTATTGATTTTTGTTCAGGACTAAAATTGTCAAAAAAAAAAAAAATCATCAAAATTAAAAGTTCAAGAATCAAATTGACAGAATGTTCATAGTTTAGAGACTAAACAGACAAATTACCTTAAAAAAATACCATGACTAATGATTAGTTTAAATCATATTCATATAGTCTTTAAAAAAAAGTATAAAAAATTAACAGAATTTTATAAGACTCTAATTCTCAAATAAAATAATATCCATAAAGTACCACATTTTCTTTCATTGACCAGTTACATGGCATCTTAGATTTGATAATAATGTATGGATAATTATTAATAAAAGATGACATGTGATTCATTAATTAAAAGAGTTGATAAGATTATCATAGTGTTTCATGATGATTCTACCTTTTCTTCTTTTTTATTTTTTTCTTTAAAAAAAAAATTATCTTGAGGATCCGACAGAATAAGGAAGAAAGAGATGGAACTTGTCCGTTCAGATCTACCTTATATAGTTGCCAGTTTATTTATTTGTTTATTTTTCCGCAGAAATTAATTAGCCACTTGAATCAACAACAACTAATGTTGGTTCAAGGGTGACAGTGTAGATAATTATGTTTGTGGTCCTATTTAAATGTGTCTCTCTAATTGAATTGACTAAAATATCTATCAAACAAAAATATAGTTAGAACGCCTTAACACAATTAGTGCTAGCAATTTTACGAATAATATCTTTATTATTAAGTTAAAATATGAATGTGTTTAAGCGAAACGAATTAGAAGTGTAGCCTAAAATTTACATTACTTATACGGAAGTTGTAATAAATAGACAATTTTCAATTAAAAAAAAAAATTGAAACTGTAGAGGGTGAATTCTATAATTAATTGATTAAGGGGTCATTGGCTGAGTTTAGAAGTTGTTGGATGGGCCGGTTGATCGACAAGTCGATCTCACCGGTTGGCATGATGGAAGAACAACATAAATTAAAGTACGGTAAAAGAAATAAATAGTAGAGATACGATATTTGTAGAGGTTTGCTTGTTTAACGAAAGTCACTCCTCTGTCAGGTATTCAGGGGATTGTCCACTATATTTGAGAAAAGTGTTACAATGAGATCATGAAAGGGAAGTAGAGAGAAAGGGAAAATGAAAAGCAATGATTCAAAGAGAAAAATGCATGTATGGAGTGGAGGCTTAGTGAATGAATATGTGATTGTGAGTATGTGCGAATGAGTCCCCTCTTGTGTGTAAAAGGCCTCCATATTTATAGGTGCGGTAGGCTCCATTATCTCCCGATCATGCTCTTGATTTGGGGATACATTTTCCTCGGTTGACTTTTCTTGGGTGGCTAAATTTATTTGACTCATTTGGAGTTGATTTTGAGCCTTTAATACTTGATTGCAGTCGTGTGTCTTTCTTCCTCAATAGGCGTGATTACCTTGATTGGGGGTTGGCATTGAAGGTTCCCAATTTAGCTCCTTTGAATTGTCTCCGATTGATTACATTCCCGATTTAGATGATTCGATTGTTGATTCCTCAATTAAGGGAGATCCCGAGAATATTCTTTGTTAACTTGATGCCCAAGGTCGTATATCAACTCGTGGTGTCGACCCGTGAGATTGGCACTCCGGTAAGTCGTTTCAATCTGTTAGGAAGTCGTTCTTACTCGTTATTTGGAATTCGGGTGATCTAAGTTGACACGTATACGGTGAGAAATAAGATGCGAAATTTGACCTTAACAGAAACAAATAGAAGGTTTTTAAGATTTTTTCCTTTTTTTTTTTTTGGAGAAAAAGGTTTTTAAGATTTTGAAAGTACATAATAATAAATTTGTTATATAAAGACCTATTTACTATATATATAAATAGAAATTTTAATTTTAGTAAATAGATTTTCAGATAATTATTATTTACTGTTATTTTCTTCAAATATTTTTAAAAATATGTTTTTTTTTTCATTGTTTATTGACAACTGCTACTTACTTCTTTCTCTTCTTTTTCTTTATGGAGCCCACATTTTTTTTTTTTTTGGAACTTAAGAGAGGGAGAATCGAACTCTGTATCTTTTGATAGAGGTAGATATCGTATTACTATTAAGCTATGCCTCCAACCACCCTAAAAATAAATTTTACTACTAACAATTTTAGAATTCTCGTGGAAAAGAAAAAAAAAGCTAATGGTTACAAGTATATATAGCAGATCTGCGTAATAAGTTGAGATTAAGATCGTGTAATCATAATCTAAATAGTCAAAATTGCCACCCTTGTATTTGCAATTTTGAGTGACAGCATATAATACATATCACCGACTTCATATGAGCATACTTTGCAGTTCTAAAAAGAGAATATATATATATATATATATATGTATATATAATGTTCTCAATAATATTATTCATATTTTTTCTAAGCACTTTCGAATCAGGATTTACAGACTTAAACAAATCAAAACAATAATTAAATACTTAAGCTGTAGTAGCGATTGGATCAACTCAGAGCTGGCATTGATATATTTCAAATATTATCATTAGGCATTTTTTTTATATTATTATTAAACCCCCCATGTGATTCTATTGCTTAATCTTTGTATACATAATATATATGTATTCCTATATTTATATACATAATAGGTCAACCACTTCAATTTAATATTTTCTACACTTAAAAAAAATTATAAATGATAAAATAAAAAACAACAACAACAAAACAACTTCAATTTAGTAGGCTCGTTTCCAAAAGATGCTCAGCTCCAAATGGAGAAACTGAAGAAATCACATGTATATTGATTGGCTCATAGGAATATTTGTATTGAACCCGTTGAATTGATCAGTCTCAATGGGGAAATATTTCGAGTAAACAATGGAAGTAGCAAGTTTGAAAATCAAGATGTTTGTGAAAAATGACAATAGGAGTTGTTGATTAATACAAAATAAAAATTTTTAATAATATGATACTTTATAGTATTTTCATTTTTACTTTATGTATTTTTAATTTTTATTCAAAATGCAACATTGTATGTTTTGAAATTTTTAGTCGGATTGCATATCGTATGCTTTAGATTACACTATACATATAAATCTATATCTTCTCTGATAAACACTTAATTTTAAGTTAAAATAACCAAAATACCCTTAAAAGAAAAACTAAAATCTGGGTATGTATCTTTTTTTATAATATGATGTATCTTACTTTTATTCACAAACTATAACTTGCATTAGTATACGAATTTATACCTTTCAATCGTTGTTTTAATCCAATTGCTGCTAAACGCTATATTTGCATGACTGAATCGAATTGTGAATGCTTTCATCACAAATTATTCGAATTATAGTGACATCACAATTATATTAATCAAGATGATATTACCGTATAGAAAACACAAATAACAATGATATGGTTGCACCTAATGATACAAATAAGACCTAATGCCAAATTAATTATTATCTTTACAAAATTGTATATCGTAATTGTATTCAATAGAGAGATATTAGGAATAATTACTTAAATTGATTGATATCATTATTAGATTCAATGTTATAGGAAAATTTGGTGGTGAAGTTAAAATTTTGAAACATTACATAACATAAGAGTAATTATAAGTTATAAATTTGTCCTTTTCAAAATTTTCTGAATTATTTTTGCTATATTTCAACCCAAATAGCTAAAATTTTGTCATCTACAACTAATGATAACAGAGGGAATGTCATTTTGGTCTTCAACTCCATAACTATCACGTCGCAATCACGAGATGGTCCAGTCACTATTAAATGGTGGTCCAATCACAGTCAAGTGAATTTTTTTTTGTCTATTCCAAATGCCGCATATAACTAGTTTGTTTTAAAAAGACCAATAGTATCTCACTAGTACGTTGGGTTATTTTGTCTCACAAGCAATGACGAAAAAAAAAAAAAAAAATCCTTATGGCTCTGACTATGTCATCACGTAAGTATTCATGTGGCGCTTAGATGGCTGTCACATGATAGTCATTGGAAGTAAAACCAAAGTGGAATAAACAAGAAAAAAAAAAAAAAAGCAACGTGTCGTTGATTGTGCCACCACATAAGCATTCATGATACGCTTAAGCGGCTACTACGTGACAGTCATTAAAGACAAGACCAAAAAGATTATTCTCTGGTTTAAATATAAGTCAGAGATAAAATTTCATTTCTAAATAAAATCAAGAGAAGTAACTAGTGCACATCTTATTTTGTCTCAATATTGACCTTTCAGATCAATCTGTCATGGTCATTAGGGTTTGTCCATGAACTTTTCTTTGGCATCATTTTGCTAAAGATACCCCCTTTATCTTTTTGGTCATGTGTGTGTCACGTGGTAATTTCTGTTCAAAAGCTAATGGAAACGAGTATAATATTTGTGACTGAAAGATATGATCTATTATTCAAGAATACATCATTACATGATCCGAAGTTTGAAGGGGAAAAATAAAACTTTTGCTAAAGAATACATCATTACATGTTATTTATGAATTATTATCATCTTTTTGTTGTTTGTCATTGAATAGGGGTTTTTTTTTTTTTTTTTGGCCGCCTTCTACGGCAAAGAATATTAGATAGTGCATATGCTTTCAAGTGTTGGACCATGTCAGATTATATTAGTAAAAAATAATAATAATTAAAAGAATATGATAAAATTAGTCTCCGTTTAGTAAGTTAGTCGGAGATAAAATTTTGAAGTTAGAATTTGTTAACTTTTTAAAAATTAGTTATAATTTTTATTGACTTTTTAAAAAAATATAAAAACTGAGATAAAAAATTTGAGTTTGAAATGAAATACCAAACGTAATTTTAGATTACCAAAAAGACATTCTTAATGTTCTTTCTAACTGTAATTATTACTATGAGGTAACAGTAATAAAACAGAAAAAAAAAAAAAAAAAAAAAAAGACATTTGTTATATTATACTAAAACAGACAAGAAAAGAACAAATTTTATTTATTCTTTTATTCAACAATTTCTCTTAATTTATCTTTCTTCCTTCCTTTTCTTCGCTCACTTTTCTTCTTCGGATATCTGTGTCTTCGATTACAAGGCTTATTTATAGGCAATCTTTTGTACCATTAGTTTTTTTTTTCGTTTTGAACTTAAAGATAGAGGGATTCGAACTCTACACCTTTACGTAAAATCAGGTGACTTCTTAAGAAAGCTTCATGTAATTGCAATAGAATTCTCATCAATTTGTCGACAAATACAAAAGTCTTTGATATGTCAAATTTAAGTAACCTTTCGTAAACTATTAAATGTGAACACTACGAGACATAACATCTAGAACATCTATTTTAGTACATCTTTTGTCACCTTACACTGAGACCAACTATTTTTGATAGATAATGTGTTCATCAAATTTACAATAATCGAAGAAAACATGCAAAAAGATAAAATTTTTGCAATATTAGACATTAAGTGACCCACATGCCTTTTGGCAATTATTTACATTTTATTTAGTACGATAATTACAATTAAATTATAACTTATGTACCTATAGAGATTGATCATCTCTCTGCCCACGTATCGTACCATTTTCTCTCCATGAAAAAACTCTCATCATACTCGGGTGCTCAGAAATGAGAAACGCACTGTTCCTTTTTACTTTTCATTTTCTAAAATCTTGTTCTCTTCAAGAAAATTTTCATGCCTCTCAATGGGGATATTCTGAAAAATCATGTAATTCACTAATACCTATCTGTCACACGAAAATGATCCCCTTTTCTTTTTCCCTCTTTCTCAAACATTCAATCTTTTTTTCTTCATTTTGGATCAGTTAACTAAAAAAGGGAAAAAGAGCATAAAAGACAATGTGTAAAGGATCAAAGTCTCATTATACCAGAATGATAATTTTTGCAAGACGTGGAAGTATTATTTTAATATTTATAATGAAAAAATACACGTACCTTCTTAGGAAATTAAAAAAAAAAATACGAAATGATTCCCATCAATACGAAATTCATGTAGACACTAGAATGAATTAAAATATATGACTCACGTAGAGAGTTTAAACAAATGTGAATTTGACTGGAGCTTAAAACAATAACGGGAGTCCAATAAAGAGCAAGATCAACACACTATAGAAAATGAAAGACGCAAAATAAACTGGAATAATTGTCAGGAACGTTCAAGTCTCAAACGAATAACCTAGACTCAAAGGCAGTCCTAAAATGTATAAAAGAAAATATGTAAATTCTGGCATGTAAATCTCTACTTATACAATCCCCCAACCCCACAAAAGTCCATTCAACGGTTTTGCGAATAATCAAAGCTCAAGGGTTGCTGACAGAATGGAGCCTGCAAAAGAAATTTAAAAGGTAAAATTAGCGGACAAAAGCTTGGTTAATACGACAGAATGTCAAAGATAACAGACAGAAACCAAAGACATGTTCATCAATTCGCCATCAGAAAGAAGAGGGGGTGGATGGGATATACACATTTAAATTCCTAACAAACACTAGACGTCTACATCTCTTCAAAACACAAGACGGGAGCTGCCGCAGCCGTACACTTTACTAGATTCGCTATGACACACGACAAGTGATTCAACTAAAGCAAAGCATTCTTTGGTATTGCAGTGGAACTCTTTGACAAAAGAGCATCGAAGATGGTTAAATCCAAGCACCAATATCAGCATTCATGTTTCATTGCTTGCTCTATAGATTTTCTAGACAATGCTATCTTCTAAATGAAGAGCGTTGGGTTAAGCCTCTACGCAACAAAACACAAACAGCCCCAGATATACAACATATCTTTCGTGCAACTACTGAAAGAGAACATGTTACAAGTACAAATTATATCTTTATACACCATTCTACTATGTTCCGAGCGATTGTTGGAACTTCTGGTACCTGGTAGTTAACACAACCCACAAAGTACATAGGAATTCAACCTCATTGTAATATACCACAAATTCCAGGATATTTTCCAAATTATCAGGATATCATCTTGAAAATAAATTGTGCAAGAATACGATGACAACCTGGCCATGACTGATTGTACACGCGATCTGAAAATCAAGGACAATCAGCTTACCTGAAAACCAGCATGTCTAGACTGTTCATACGAATGTGCATACATCATCGCAGCAGACCATTGCATGTAAGCAGCATCTGTAGAAGTCTGATTCAATCCCATGGCACAGAAAGGGTTCATCACTGGGCCCGAGGGAGGCCCATAGCTCAATGAAGTCTGAGTCCTGGGAATCTGGCCTAACTGTTGAGCATAGACAGGATCGTACTGCAGAAAAGGAGGTTGAATCTTTTGCATATTGAAATGCGGCACGTTGAATTGATTCGCTGGAAAACTCCTAACATACCTGCAAAACTCACGTGTCAGATAAGCCGAGAATAAATACATGATATGTCTAACAGCGAAAACCATTAAGCATGCAAGAGAAAATACACCCCTCCAAATTTTGCTATTAATAAAAGGAAAGATGTGAGAACGAGACCATTTAGAGTTTGTCATTTCATTCTTCCAAGCGACTTTTACTATAGATAACATCAGAAACGAACATAAATTCTATCACATTGGAAGACCATGAGTATGTACATATATAAGTATACATATACATACATATATACCATTACTACATTGGCTCCTTACCTTTCATAACTTCTATCATAATCTGGGTCGGTTCTATCCTTTTCCCTATCCCTGAAAATGGCAGCAACTCGTGATGAAGAATTAACATCCCTGACGCTCAAATTTTTTTCTGGTTCCATGACAGAGTTTCTGCTACTTTCACTCTCATCCCTGTTCAAACCTACAGTCTTCACATCTATCGAGGCCTGAGACAATGTGTCATCTGAGTCAGTACTGTTAGGGCTGCTAAAGATGCGAGCTCGTGCCCTATCATACTCCTCTTTTCTCTCTTCCATGCTTCTAAAAGAGTTTCGTTTAAACCCAGCTTCATTGGTTTCATTTATAGATGCTTTATTCGGCCTAGGCCTGATAACCAATTTGACATTCTCTGGTTTATCATTTTCGAATTGCTTTGCAGGTATGTCAGATAAACGAACAGATGGATATCTGCTCTCCGCTGTTTTTATCACCAAGATCCTATTTCCTTGACCATCAAACCCATTATCCTGAGCCATAGTTTGCAAACCATAGTGTTGAGCAACACGGTGTGCGGCTAGTCTAAGGTAAGATGTAGGAAAATGTTGGAATTCAAATTGCTGTTGGTCAGAATTATGCAGAAACCTCTGAATATCAAGTTCCATTCTCAGAACTGAAAACAAATGAAGATCAAGTTATTATGGAATACAAGCACGAGCAGAAAAATTATACAAATTTACATGACTTTCACACCCTGAAACTGAACACTAGAAAAAAATAAAGTCTCTGAACACAAAACAAAAACAAAATCATACACATTTACATTTACACATACATACAATTTTAGAGCAACTTTTTGTAGAGATGATTATGCATAAAATAAAAGATATCAAAAAACATGACTAAGGTATAACTGTCACCAACCATGTCATCAAATAATTTAACGTTCTAAATTAATTTTCTTCGGTTATAGTCTTCTATATACAAATTTTTCTGTCGTCACTAGTCACCTCACCTATGCATATAGACTAGCCTTTCAAGCTTCACTCAACCAAAAACGAAAGTGAACATTCAATTTACTTATGCTCTAAAACTAAACTACTGGAGAGAATTGTTTAGACAACAAAGCCCTTTGTTTCTAAGAATTATTAGAAATAAGTACTACAAATCTGCTCTACTTCTTTGTATGTGCTGTGTGTCAAGATCAAAAGTGAACAAAACAATTTCCAAGTCTTTGGATCTTTGGCTGCCGAAGAAGGGCGCTTTGAGCATGACACAGAAACTTGAACTAAGGGAGGCCCCATGCACAGGTCATAGTGTGGATAGACTCTGTGCACCTGCAGGCAAAAGGGTTAGGTCAAGTGAGTGTGTAGGACGTGGGCAAGACCTCGTGCAATCACAGCTTTGAGGAATTTATGGAAAACATCAAAATCAAATGAAAATTCTAGTTCTTCATCCTACAAGCAAAATTTTAGAAAATAGAATGATGAAACCGCAAATAAAACATTAAGTTAGAAGAAAAACCATGAGGAGTTGGTACTATCCCGTAAAACGAAAAACAGCATTTCTCCTCCCACGACATCAAGACAGCAAAACAGCTAGGGGTGAGATCTTCAGCTTATTAAAGTAGCCGTTATTTTCTTTGTAATCAAACTAACTAAATCGAATTACATAGTCGACTTTAACCACATTTATAAACTCAAAATTCACTTGATCTTTTGATTGGTACTCACATAGCATAACCTCAAGAATCTTCTTAAACAAAAATCACCCACAAGACATTTAGGCAACTATAATTGTTATTCATTAGCTGGAAAATCAATTATACCTCTATAGAGAGTTAGAGTGGATTTTTTCAAAATCTAAATAAATGAAAACCGAGCCAAATCCACCAACTATCTTCTTAGATAAAGGTCAAATTTTCCAATTTTGACAAATTAGATACCATTTTTTCCAACTTTCCGGTCAATTTTCCCAGTAACCAAACAAAGGGGGTAATTCCAAAAGCCCAAGATCTGAAATCACAAAAAGCAACCACGCAAAAACCAGAATCCCAAATCTCCCCCAACTCAAACCCTAACCCCAGCGCAATCAAATCAACAACAATCAAGAATTAACGTAACAACCAGTAAAGGCAGAAACTCAAAATAATTTTTTTCCCCATGAAATCCGCAAAAAAGATCTAATTCAAGCCGAAAATTCGAGTCGAAAAACACGAAATTGAAGCGAAAACAGAGGAGAAAAAAAAAAAAAAAAGGAGATCGGAGAAGCTTACCGGTGAGACGGTGGCGAGGGTTCTGGAGAGCCTCGACCAAGAAAGGGTCAACCATGGACTCCTTCTCTCTGAGCCCTGAAACGGCGTCGTTTGAAGCTGACGAGTCCATGGCTGAGGCTCTTCCTATCTCTTTCTCTCTCTTAACGCTAGAAGGTTCTTCCTCTTCGTCTTCTTTCTCTCTCTAAGACCCGAATGTTGGGGGTCCGAAGAAGGAGAAGAGAGAGACAGAAGGGGGGGTTTGCGTTATTGGTCAGAGAACGATAGCATTTAGAGAGAGAAAACGAGAAAGAAGAACCCAAACTTCCCACCAAAGGGAAGACAAACTGAGGATGGTGTTGAATTTTTATATTTTTTTCCTTTTTTTTTTTTTTGTTTATTTTTATTTTTAATTAATTATTTTAGTTGGTTTTTTATTTTCTTTTGCTGGTCTCTTTGTAATAATGTGAAAGGACAAAAAGTCTCCACAAATTCCTTCCCACTATCTTCTGGAGGCTGGGCCTGGGCTGGATCTTTTTCCACACTGGATAGCATGATTTTTTTTTTTTTTTTTTTTTGTAATAGTTCAATTGGAATATTATAACTTTTTAAAAATATTATAGAAATGATATATGCATATGTGTACAATATAACTATTTTAAACGTGGTAATTATTATAATGCTTTTTACCTTTTATTCTACAAGATCGACGTGGATTTTTGTTATTTGTAAAATATTTTGTCATACATAATAAAAAATTTATCATTAATTTAC
This sequence comes from Ficus hispida, assembly GCA_025413025.1. Taxonomy (NCBI): domain Eukaryota; kingdom Viridiplantae; phylum Streptophyta; class Magnoliopsida; order Rosales; family Moraceae; genus Ficus; species Ficus hispida. The sequence goes on along the minus strand of CM046373.1, from coordinate 17,131,484 downwards.
AAATAATTAGATTTTCTTTTTTGTTGAATACGAATAATTAGATTATACTATATGTTAAATTTTAACTTCATTTCAAACATACGGATAAGACTATTCCAATGTTTTATTATTTATTATTGCATAAAAAAAACTTGTTGACTTTCTTGTTGGATGCGTCTCAAAAATTGGACCCAATTATTTCTTTTTCTTTTCTTGAAAAGGGTACTTGTATTCTAAATTAGAAAAATATAAATACTAATGCTAACTCAAACAACCCAATAATAGAAGATAATTTTATCATAAGTACATATTAGATCTACTAATATATTCTAATAAAGTATGAGAGAGAGTAAAACTTGCACTGAATTACCGAAAATGCACATCAATTTCAACAACACCCTAATAACTAATTAAAAACTCTAACCGATCAAGATCAAGAGAACTAATAGCAACATCTACATGGTGAAAACAACTTCACCTCAAACAACTATAATAAAAAGGAGAAAAGACCTCGGTTACTTGGATAAAAACTATTGGCGACTAGCTAGCCAACACAGTTAAAGAGCCTAAATGTGCTTCCTTCGACCCAGAAGCCATCCCCACCACGAAAACCATCACTAAGGAGCCCGAAACACCATTTCTAGGATCAGGAATCCGATGAGTTGTCTCAAACTCCGATCCTAAGGGAGAAACACGACCTACAAAAATTGAATTGAACACAAATTTAAGAAAAGGAAAGAGTGACTTTGAGCAATATCCTAGAAAAGCCAGGCCTATATACTAATGGAAAATACCTGAAACATCTTTTATGTTTAGACTAAGTATCATTCTTATCATGCAAATGCCTAAACTACCTTCTGTGTTTGGACAATCACTCACAAAATCCCTAAAGTGATTATTATTATTTAGATAACAAGATTATCCTTCCTAATGGATTTTAAATATGACTTAACCAGAAAATTAAATGAAAAAATTAAAGTGATCAAACAAATATTTCAATCTTTTGTTAATTTTGTTAGTTTTAAGATTTGTTTATTAATTATTTTGGATTGTATTTAATTTAAAAGTTTAATTACTTTAGGGGTATATTGAGATTGATTTTACAAACACAGTGGGTGTTTTATGCATTGGTATAATAAGAGGGATAACAGTGGTATTTAGGCCAAACAATAGTCAGTAAATGTCCGTTTTCATCGGTTTGGTTTGCCGACTGATCAAGTCGGTTTCCAGCGGAACAAGTTGAGAAACGAGCTCACGAGAGGGGAAGCGGTTCAGTTCCCTGACCGCCAGCATCGGTTTTTGCGTTGGAGGGGTCCCACCATTTGAAGAACTTGAAGGTGCCAAGAGAAACACATGCAAAGAGGAGGGCAAGAGGGGAATAGTGGGTGGGGAATGATGGCTGATGAACAATAATGGTTGATCTGCGTCAATGAAGAAGAAGAAGAAGAAGAATGAGGGCAATGTAGATTTTTTTTTTTTTTTTTTTTTTTAAGTTGGGCCTTGGGCTTGAGTATGAAGGACCTAAAAATAATAAATAAAAAAAGAGAGGCAAAAATATAAAATGATTAAAATGAAAAAAAAAATTACCGATACACAAAAGTATTAAATTGTAAAAAATAAAAAAATTGGGTCAGAAAAAAAAATTGGGTCCTAAAAAGTAAATACAAAACATTTTTTCCAATACAAAAAGGACTAAATTGTAAAAAATAAAAAAAAATAGGCAAAAAAAAAAGGTGAAAATTGAAGGACTTAAAAAAATTGTAAAAAAAAAAAAAACTGTGTCAAAATAAAAAAATGAAACACGAACAACTAAAAAGTAAATACAAAATATTTTGCAAACATACCGGCACGTATTGAATTGACACTGCACATCTTATAAGGCTCTCAGTATGAAAATTAAAAACAGATCATTTTGTTAATTTCACTTTCGAAAGTTTGTCATTTCTCTTTTTCTCAAATCAAAGTGCTCTCTCTCTACTCTTCTCTTCTACACCATGTAGCCCTCTCTCTCGCAGTATATTCGATCAACCATCATTTGTATGGTTTTTATGGGATGTAAAATGATGGCTTCTAAATTAGTGACGGATTAGTGCAACTTTAATGTTTCTTAAGATCTTCATGAAATCCTCCGCAACAAACTAGAAATTACCTTAGGATGTTTTAATTCATAAGGAATCCAATTTGGGAAAGAAAAAAATTAATTCCTCGTTTTAAATTCTAGTGTTTATTTTTGTATTTAGATATTAAATGACATGTGTTTCACTTCATAAATGAATTAACTTCCTCTTATCTCACATCTTTTGCTTATAGAATTAAATTTATTCTCCTAAATTTTGGAGTATTAATTTTGACAAATTTATTTTTTTATTTTTTTTTTTTTTTTCCATCAGCCAGTTTATGAATGCAATTCGACAAGCAAGAACTGACCTTAGTGTTCTTTGCTTCCTTGTTACTTTGATTTAAAGGCTGTTTGGTTGGTCTATTTCAATTGGAGTTTTAGAGTTATTTTGATTGAAGTTGAATTTTAGAATTGTGCATTTGATTGAAAGTAAACAATTTAGAGTTAAAAAAGTATAAAAACTTAAAACGTATTCAGGAAAAATATTCAATATGAATATTGTTTCGTTGTTCTTAAAACTCTTACGAAATTTAAAAAAAAATATATATCACATTTTGACTTGAAATAATAAAGTTATAAAAACTTTTAAAGTTTGAATTGAAAATATGAACAATAAAAATGATACTACTGTTGAAGAAAAATATTAAAAATAATCAGAATAATTTGATTAGAACAAATGTGCCAAACTCCTCCTTAATCTCTAAACTGGGCTACATCATTTCGGGTACAAAAGACATCTGAGGTTCAAATTTAACATTTGCTACGGAAACGTTTGACTATAGTAGACGCATTCTTCTAAGGTTTAATTTTGTGTTGAGATTGATGTTCAACCCAAAAAGAAAGCCCTTTAACCGATTGTGTGATAGCTAAATGTGAAATGACTTCATCTGGTATCCTTAAGAAGTAAATAATACTTATACTATTCAACAATATATATATATATATATATAGACACACACACTTGAACTAGAGTAAAAACTTTTCCCCTTGTGACAGCTCTGATGCAGATAGATAAAAATGAAACTCATCATTTGGATCTGTCTGCTATTACTCAATTCTTTGTTTCTGGGACTCCTCTAAAAAGCCGATAACCCAAAACCGACCATGAGAAATGAAAGATTCAGTATGCATTTAAATGCATAATCCAAATCTTAGGATCTGTTTGGTGAATAAGTTTGAGTTGAAAATTTTAAATTTCAATAGTAATTTTTGTTGACTTTTCAGAAAAGACAAAAAATTTTTCAGAAAAGATAAAAATTGGGATGAAAATTTTGGTTTGAGATTGAATGCCAAACGGAGCATTAAAATTAAAATCCAATTTTTGTCTTTTTCTTTCAGTTTTTTTATTTATCCAGTTTTGTAAATCAAACTTTAAAAGTCCATAACTTTACACAGATAAGTCCAAATGAGATGATTTTTTAAAAATAAATTGTATAGAATTTCGAGACAAACAAAACAAACTCCATATTGATTTTTTTTCCTAAACACATTTCAAGTTTTTACATTTTTTAACTCCAATAATTCAAACATCTCTATAAAAGCATAATCAATTCAAACCAAAATTCTACAATTCAAATCTTAACACCAAACGCATGCTCAATGCCATATCTATGACCAATTGTAACCGGTTGGTGAACTAAATCGCCCAAGAACTTAGTTATCATTGGACGGTTTTGGATTCGGTTAGAAATAGAACCAACCGCGTCTATTTTTTTTAACATTATATTATTATTTGTATAGTATGCATTAAAAGGATTTCAGTTAAATTGTTAAAAATAAAAACAATAAATAATAAATAATAAAAAGAGCGATTGCTAGTATTTATAACGACACTGTTATACTCCCCCTAACACCAAAGATGAAAAACTGCTAGATTACTGCTCTCAAACTGGCTGGTTACTGTCCTTTACAAGCACCGAAAACCAACCAGCACCGGTCCGAAGACCAACCAAATTTCCTGCACTCTGTTTGATGCTCAATCTCATCTTTCAAAAACAAACGACGCTCCGTTAGAAACTGAACTGACCAAAACCGCAATCAAATAACCGATGTATAGTCTTTTTGTTACTTTTGAGCTATGTTTGACAAACGTTTATAAAGCTAATTCACACGGGTGAATTCCTAAGCATTGTATCGACATGAAAAATAGTCCTCGTAGTAATAAATTATTGTATACCATTCATCAAAAAAATAAATTATTGTATACCTTTTCATATCATACTTATCTCTATCTCTCTGTTTTACACAACATTGTATTTATCTTGTAGTAATAAATTAATTTATTCTGGTTGAAATGACTATCACAATTTTGCATCTACAGAGTACTCATGTGTGCAGGCTTCTTCTTTTGCAATACTAGAGTAGCATGCTTTTATTCAAGTGCTACCACCACAAGATTGTAGTTGGGATTTAATTGCGCTTACATTAACTGGTCTTCAATTAATACATACATCAAGTCTTCTTTTTTCTTTTGACAAAATATCTTATCTTTTCATTTTTCTTAGTCTGTTGTGGATTTTGTTCGTGATAATGGAATTTATAATATTTTGTTAAATGGGTTTGGATAAAACTCATTCTCAAAAAGTTAAACGTAGAGCTTGCACAATCGATTTATAAATACCATAGCAATGCCTAATGTGTCATACAAATAAGCTAGGATCAAACTCACCATTGACTGTAAAATTTGACTCTAATACTATATTAAATAGACTTGAGTATAACTCATCCACAAAAATTAAGGTTAATCAGAGAGAATGCCACAAAAATAAGGTGAGGATTGATATTTACAAGACCAAAAACACTTTTGTAAAAATTGGTATAGTGACGACATCATTATCATAATAACTTAAATTAAAATAAAAAGAGTAATTGACCTAAATATTTCCTAAACTCTTTAAAGAGTGATGGTTTGGTCTTTTTTTTTTTGAACCGAGACGATTCTAAACTCTCTAAATATTTGTCATTTCCGTCTAATTTCATTAAATTTCTAACGGAATGAGTCATGTGTATTTTATGTGATCTAATTTAAGAGTGTATTTTAGTAATTTAATAATAATTAATTTAAAAATCATTAAAAATTTAAAATTCATCCTTCTCTCTCTTTCACTCTCCAAATTGCAAACCCAAATTTGGTTGGGGGGGGGGGGCATGGTTCATTGAGGGGAGTGGTCGGGATCCAATCAAGCGCGGCGGTGGCGGTGGAGGGGGTTGGGTTTCTGACCTGTTTATTCAAAAATATATATATGTCTGAGGGTGGGGCTGAGTTTGGCGATGAGGAAGAGAAAAGGGGCTAGCATCGCTGGAGATGAAAGCTGTCACTGGAGAAAGAGGCTGTCCAGATTTGCAAAGGTAGAGGAGGGGACTTTGGGAGTAAAAAGAGAAATTAAGGGCATCACTTGAGTAAGATTCCGTTATAAAATTTAATAGAAGTAGCGAAAATGACTATAATATATAACATTTAGAAAATTTAAGTCGTCTTGACTAAGAAAAAAAAATACAAAAACTAAATCGTCACCTTTTAAATAATTAAGGGACTATTTAGACCAATTACATAATAAAAAATAAATTTTTTTTCCTCCGCTTTCTCTTTCCCTTCTTTTTCTACACACTTTCTCTATCTCTCTCTCTCTTCCTTCGCCCTCTCTCTCTCTTCCCTCTCTCTCTCCTCACACTCCGATCTTCGTCACCCATTCTGTCGTCACGCCACCGTAGTTGCCGGAAATTCTTTCTTATTCATGCCGGATCCTGATCCACCCCTCGCGGCTCCACTTTTATGATGACATCATCTCCGGCAAGGCCGACATCTTCTCTTATCTTCTTGAGATCTACTGATCTCACCCAATCACCATCACCTCGGGCCTACCGCGATCTCCACCAAGCCGAAAAAAGTCTTGGACCACGCCTTATTGTAATAAGATAATTGCAATGGTGATTATGAAATAGAAACATTTATGTATTTTGAATGTATTGAACAAGATTAAATAAAATTTTAGTAGTAATTCTTTTAGTAATAACTTTGTTTTATAAAATTAAATTTTATAACCATTGGCCATTTTATGTATTGATCTTAATGGTTAGTAATTAATAATACATCAATTAGTTAAGTTTATGACGTGTTTATATGTTGTGGATAAAATTTAAAGGATTTAAAGGCACGTTTCATTGTAATGGACTAGAATGGTAATGGGAATGGAATAGAATGGAAAAGCAAGTTGAGTAAATTGTTTGGTTAGGATTTTATGAATATCATGGAATGAAAATATGATTATTTTTGCTTCGACAAAACTACCCACATGCTTAATAAGTATGTATTGGTAGAAATTACTTAATGATCTGTTTGATGCTCAATCTCATCTTTCAAAAACAAACGACGCTCCGTTAGAAACTGAACTGACCAAAACCGCAATCAAATAACCGATGTATAGTCTTTTTGTTACTTTTGAGCTATGTTTGACAAACGTTTATAAAGCTAATTCACACGGGTGAATTCCTAAGCATTGTATCGACATGAAAAATAGTCCTCGTAGTAATAAATTATTGTATACCATTCATCAAAAAATAAATTATTGTATACCTTTTCATATCATACTTATCTCTATCTCTCTGTTTTACACAACATTGTATTTATCTTGTAGTAATAAATTAATTTATTCTGGTTGAAATGACTATCACAATTTTGCATCTACAGAGTACTCATGTGTGCAGGCTTCTTCTTTTGCAATACTAGAGTAGCATGCTTTTATTCAAGTGCTACCACCACAAGATTGTAGTTGGGATTTAATTGCGCTTACATTAACTGGTCTTCAATTAATACATACATCAAGTCTTCTTTTTTCTTTTGACAAAATATCTTATCTTTTCATTTTTCTTAGTCTGTTGTGGATTTTGTTCGTGATAATGGAATTTATAATATTTTTGTTAAATGGGTTTGGATAAAACTCATTCTCAAAAAGTTAAACGTAGAGCTTGCACAATCGATTTATAAATACCATAGCAATGCCTAATGTGTCATACAAATAAGCTAGGATCAAACTCACCATTGACTGTAAAATTTGACTCTAATACTATATTAAATAGACTTGAGTATAACTCATCCACAAAAATTAAGGTTAATCAGAGAGAATGCCACAAAAATAAGGTGAGGATTGATATTTACAAGACCAAAAACACTTTTGTAAAAATTGGTATAGTGACGACATCATTATCATAATAACTTAAATTAAAATAAAAAGAGTAATTGACCTAAATATTTCCTAAACTCTTTAAAGAGTGATGGTTTGGTCTTTTTTTTTTTTGAACCGAGACGATTCTAAACTCTCTAAATATTTGTCATTTCCGTCTAATTTCATTAAATTTCTAACGGAATGAGTCATGTGTATTTTATGTGATCTAATTTAAGAGTGTATTTTAGTAATTTAATAATAATTAATTTAAAAATCATTAAAAATTTAAAATTCATCCTTCTCTCTCTTTCACTCTCCAAATTGCAAACCCAAATTTGGTTGGGGGGGGGGGGGCATGGTTCATTGAGGGGGAGTGGTCGGGATCCAAATCAAGCGCGGCGGTGGCGGTGGAGGGGGGTTGGGTTCTCTGACCTGTTTATTCAAAAAATATATATATGTCTGAGGGTGGGGGCTGAGTTTGGCGATGAGGAAGAGAGAAAAGGGGCTAGCATCGCTGGAGATGAAAGCTGTCACTGGAGAAAGAGGCTGTCACCAGATTTGCAAAGGTAGAGAGAGAGGGGGGACTTTTGGGAGAGTTTAAAAGAAAGAGAAAATTAAGGGGCATTTTGGTCTTTTTACTATAAAATGATCACTTGAGTAAGATTCCGTTATAAAATTTAATAGAAGTAGCGAAAATGACTATAATATATAACATTTAGAAAATTTAAGTCGTCTTGACTAAGAAAAAAAAATACAAAAACTAAATCGTCACCTTTTAAATAATTAAGGGACTATTTAGACCAATTACATAATAAAAAATAAATTTTTTTCCTCCACTTTCTCTTTCCCTTCTTTTTCTACACACTTTCTCTATCTCTCTCTCTCTTCCTTCGCCCTCTCTCTCTCTTCCCTCTCTCTCTCCTCACACTCCGATCTTCGTCACCCATTCTGTCGTCACGCCACCGTAGTTGCCGGAAATTCTTTCTCATTCATGCCGGATCCTGATCCACCCCTCGCGGCTCCACTTTTATGATGACATCATCTCCGGCAAGGCCGACATCTTCTCTTATCTTCTTGAGATCTACTGATCTCACCCAATCACCATCACCTCGGGCCTACCCCGATCTCCACCGAGCCGAAAAAAGTCTTGGACCACGCCTTATTGTAATAAGATAATTGCAATGGTGATTATGAAATAGAAACATTTATGTATTTTGAATGTATTGAACAAGATTAAATAAAATTTTAGTAGTAATTCTTTTAGTAATAACTTTGTTTTATAAAATTAAATTTTATAACCATTGGCCATTTTATGTATTGATCTTAATGGTTAGTAATTAATAATACATCAATTAGTTAAGTTTATGACGTGTTTATATGTTGTGGATAAAATTTAAAGGATTTAAAGGCACGTTTCATTGTAATGGACTAGAATGGTAATGGGAATGGAATAGAATGGAAAAGCAAGTTGAGTAAATTGTTTGGTTAGGATTTTATGAATATCATGGAATGAAAATATGATTATTTTTGCTTCGACAAAACTACCCACATGCTTAATAAGTATGTATTGGTAGAAATTACTTAATGATCTGTTTGATGCTCAATCTCATCTTTCAAAAACAAACGACGCTCCGTTAGAAACTGAACTGACCAAAACCGCAATCAAATAACCGATGTATAGTCTTTTTGTTACTTTTGAGCTATGTTTGACAAACGTTTATAAAGCTAATTCACACGGGTGAATTCCTAAGCATTGTATCGACATGAAAAATAGTCCTCGTAGTAATAAATTATTGTATACCATTCATCAAAAAAATAAATTATTGTATACCTTTTCATATCATACTTATCTCTATCTCTCTGTTTTACACAACATTGTATTTATCTTGTAGTAATAAATTAATTTATTCTGGTTGAAATGACTATCACAATTTTGCATTTACAGAGTACTCATGTGTACAGGCTTCTTCTTTTGCAATACTAGAGTAGCATGCTTCTATTCAAGTGCTACCACCACAAGATTGTAGTTGGGATTTAATTGCGCTTACATTAACTGGTCTTCAATTAATACATGCATCAAGTCTTCTTTTTTCTTTTGACAAAATATCTTATCTTTTCATTTTTCTTAGTCTGTTGTGGATTTTGTTCGTGATAATGGAATTTATAATATTTCTGTTAAATGGCTTTGGATAAAACTCATTCTCAAAAGGTTAAAGGTAGAGCTTGAACAATCGACATATAAATACCACAGCAATGCTTAATGTGTCATGCAAATAAGCTAGGATCAAACTCACCATTGACTGTAAAGTTTGGCTCTAATACTATATTAAATGGACTTGAGTATAACTCATCCACAAAAATTAGGGTTAATGAGAATGCCACAAAAATAAGATGTGGATTGATATTTACCAGACGAAAACAACTTTTGTAAAAATTGTTATAGTGACGACATCATTATCATAATAACTTAAATTAAAATAAAAAGGAGTAATTGATCCAAATAGTCCATAAACTCTTTAAAGGGTGATGGTTTGGTTTTTTTTTTTTTTTTTTTTAACGAGACGATCCTAAACTCTCTAAATATTGGTCATTTCCGTCTAATTTTATTAAATTTCTAACAGAATGAGTCATGTGCATTTCATGTGATATAATTTGAAAGTGTATTTTAGTAATTTAATAATAATTAATTTAAAAATCATTAAAAATTTAAAATTTATCCTTCTCTCTCTTTCACTCTCCAAATTGCAAACCTTTGGGGTGGGGGGGGGGGAGGGGGCATGGTTCATCGAGGGGAGTGGTCGGGATCCAAATTAGGTGCGACGGCGGCAGCGGAGGGGGACTGGGTTCTCTGACCTGTTTATTCAATATAATATATATATATATATATATATGTTTGAGGGTGGGGGCTGAGTTTGGCGATGAGGAAGAGAGAAAGGGGCTAGCATCGCTGGAGATGGAAGCTGTCACCGGAGAAAGAGGCTGTCACTAGATTTGCAAAGGTAGAGAGAGGGGGAAGAGGGGGGAGACTTTTTGGGAGAGTTTAAAAGAAAGAGAAATTAAGGGGTATTTTGATCTTTTTACTACAAAATAATCACTTGAGTAAGATTCTGTTAGAAAATTTAATAGAAGTAGGCGGAAAGGACTATAATAACTAGCATTTAGAAAGTTTAGAGTCGTCTTGACTAAGAAAAAATAAAACAATAACCAAATCGTCACCTTTTAAATAATTGAGGGACTATTTGGACCAATTACATAATAAAAAATAAAATATATATTTTTTCCTCTGCTTTCTCTTTCCCTTCTTTTTCAACACACTTTCTCTACCTCTTTCTCTCTCTTCCTTCACCCTCTCTCTCTCTTCCCTCTCTCTCTCCTCACACTCCGATCTTCGTCACCCATTCTGTCGTCACACCACCGTAGTTGCCAGAAATTCTTTCTCATTCATGCCGGATCCTGATCCACCCCTCGCGGCTCCACTTTTACGATGACATCATCTCCGGGAAGGCCGACATCTTCTCTTATCTTCTTGAGATCTACTGATCTCTCCCAATCACCATCACCTCGGGCCTACCCCGATCTCCACCAAGCCGAAAAAAGTCTTGGACCACGCCTTATTGTAATAAGATAATTGCAATGGTGATTCTGAAATAGAAACATTAATGTATTTTGAATGTATTGAACAAGATTAAATAAAATTTTAGTAGTAATTCTTTTAGTAATAACTTTGTTTTATAAAATTAAATTTTATAACTATTGGCCATTTATGTATTGATCTTAATAGTTCGTAATTAATAACACATCAATTAGTTAAGCTTATGAAGTGTTTATATGTTGTGGGTAAAATTTAAAGGATTTAAAGGCACGTTTCGTTTGGGGTAATGGACTAGAATGGTAATGGGAATGGAATAGAATGGAAAAGCAAGTTGAGTAAATTGTTTGGTTAGGATTTTATGAATATCATGGAATGAAAATATGATTATTTTTGCTTCGACAAAACTACCCACATGCTTAATAAGTATATATTGTTAGAAATTACTTAATGATCGAAACATGCTACTAACAATTCTTAATAGCAATTAGATCAAATGTGGAATAAAATTTGGATTGAAAACTTACCTCCCGCTATTGCCGTTTCAATTCACAGAGTTATGGGCAAGTGTTTCTTTGGGTTTATAGTTCTTCTAAACATCTTTAGATTTATAGTTCTTCTAAACCCTCACTCTCTCTCAGTAGATAGTGTATTTCGATTCTTAATGAGAAAGTAGGGTTAGGGTACCAAAACCGAGTTGCTACGTTCAAAGAATCATTCTCAGACGTACACGTTTAATGGGCGAGAATTTAGGAACAATTACGAATGTTCCTAAATAAATGAAATGAATATGGACCACATAATGGATATATTCCGATTGTTATCAAGATTTTTGAATTTTGAAAATCCGTTTGGAAGATGATGGAAACGGAAAAAATCCAAACGGAAACAGAAAAAATCTAACATATATAGGAAACTTAATAAAAAGAGAGTACAAATAACTACTTATGCAAAGAGAATCAGTGGTAGGGACTTTTAAAAGTAACTATCTATAAGGCTCCATCCAACGGTTATCAATTGATGTTCATTTATTAGGGACAGTGAGATTGAGTTGTTATTTTGAAATAGGAAGCATCTGATTTAGACATTATGGTAATTTCATTGAATTTTTTCTCTCTCCTCGCCATTTTTTTTTTCCCTTCCCTACTTAGACTCTCTCTTCACGTAGATATTTTCAGCGACGTTGTGAGACTTTCTCTGACGGTACTTCAAGAGGTGGATCTCACAAGAATGATCGCTATCACGTCAGGCACTCTCCAACGAGCGATTCGGTGGCTAAAGAGCATCTTAACCCAAACCCGTTGCAAAGTAGGCCATCGCCAGATATGACAATGAGCTCGGGGTGCCGATGACCGTAAGATCGAAGAACCTGCGATCTAAATCCCTATTACGATCTCCTCGCAATTCTGCCATAGCATGAGTTCATCTTCATCGTGGAGATCGTAATCGAGCTGTGGCACCAGAGATGGAAATTAACGGAGACGATGGAGATCTTATTGGAGAAGACAAAGATGCAACCAGGCAAACGAAGATTGTGACGGTTGCTTGTAGAGTAGCTCACGATGTCGAATTTTTGTCTCCAAGTCGCCGGAGAATTATCTCGGTTGATTGCGCTAGCGACAGGCCTCCTGATGCACAGTGGAAGGTCAGGGAGGGAGGGGAAGAATGGGGAAGGGTACATGGACTGGCTTACAGGGCATTTTCAGATTTTTTTTTGGTTTTTTTGAGGTAAAGTACAATGAGTTAGTGTATACCATAATTATTATATACATGTAACATTTCAGTCATTAGATAATATTTAAACAGTCTAAAAAATGAGTTCTATGGTAGTTAATCTCAGCGAGGCTTTATCGTAGTCTCTTCCACTTGTATATTACATGATTTTACAATAAATAAATTTAAAAGAAATAAACTAAAAATAAAAAAAAAAGTACAGACCTTGATGAAAGAGATTTTTAGTTTATTATATGTAAAAAAAATATAAAAAAAAACATTGCAATGACTGAACCAAGCATCCTCCCATCTCCTGTACTCATCTCCATAAGCACTCATTTATCCTTGTCTCTAGAGTTTGAAGTCTAGATATTCTCCATTGTCGGGGCTCGACGCACAGTCGTACGGAGTTCATTTTGCCATACTTTAAAGTTCAAATGCACAAAAATGCACAAGATTTGTTGGATGCTAGTGTCCACATTTGTTGGGTCTTAAATTTGGGCAAAAGAGGATGGTCTGGGCTAGGCCGGAGTAGAGCGTAGGTAGGAGGCTTTAGGCGGATCTAGGCTCTATGTCGGTGAGGATGGCACTATTAGTCACCGAATTTTTAGGAATGGGTTGGAGGAGATGGACTTCGGGGGAAAATCAGGCTACACAAAGGGAGATAAGCTGGGTAAGGAGACAGCGGAAGATTGATAGATATGGCCAAGATTCGGACTTAGAGGCGATGGTGAAAAGAGCAGCAAAAGAGATGGACTTTAGGCAATAGTGGTGATTTTGTCAGTGGCAGAGGAGCTGGATGCCATAGGACTTAGACGGGAAATGTCAGTGATTTTGTCAACGTTCGTTAGAGGAGTGATCGTGGGGGTTAAGGAAAAAGAAGGAGGTGCAGTGGTGGTTTAAAAACAAACAATGAAAATAAAAAGGTAACCATGGAAAAGAAAAACAAAAATATCTTGGAATTGTTATTCCTATCTCGTGTTGGAGGAATGATCATTCATCTAAAATAGTGGAAAAGCCATTCTTCTTGAATGGTCATTCCTTGTCGTAGAACCAACCAAACAAAGTATTTGTATTCATTTCCTTTCCACTCCATTGCGTTTCCCCCAACCAAATATGACCTAAGTTGAATAAGATTTCACAATAAGGGCATGTTTGGCATGTTGTATTGTATTGTATTGTATTGTTATTATACAATACAATGTTTGGTTTAACATTGCATTACAATATTATACAACACAATATGTTGTTTGTTTTTAACCATACTATACCGTATTAAGAATTGAGCTTTCAAAAGATTAAATTTATACAATGACCCCCCAAGACCAGAGTTGGATTTTGGAATGAGGTCGGAGTCGATTTCAGGATAGGGGTCGGGTTTCAGAACTAAGGTTGAGATCATATTTTAGGGCGGTGGTCAGGTTGGGTTTCGGGAAAAAGTCAGGATCGAAGTTGAGTTTCAGGGTCGGGGTCGGGTTTCGAAATAGGGGTTAGGGTTGGGATTCGAGACGGGGATTGGGGGTTAGGGGTTGGGAGTTGGATTCTAGACAAGGGTAGGGGTCAGGTTTTGGGATAGGGGTTCGGGTCGGGGTCGAGTTTAATGATCAGGTTTGAGGTTAGGTTTCAGAATCAGGGTCGAGGTCGGGGTCCGATTTTCGGGATAGGTGTCGGGGTTAGGTTTTAAGGTTAAGGTCGAGTTGGGTTTCAGGACGGGGGTCAAGGTCATGTTTTGAGGTCAAGGTCGGGTTCCGGGACACGGATCAAGGTCAGAGTCGAGTTTCAATACGTGAGTCAGGTTTAAGGACTGGGGTCAGGGTTGGGTTTTGAGACGTGGTCGAGATTGAGTTCAGTGGTTGGGTCAGATTGTGTTTTGGGGTAGGGTTGGGGTTAGGTTTTGGAATAAGGTCAAAGTTTCAGGACAGGGGTCGAGTTGGGTTTTGAAATAGGAGTCCAGGTCAGGTTTTGGGGCGGGGTCTGGGTTGGTTTTAGGACAAGTGTTGGGGTTGGTTTGACCCACATCTCGAAACTCGATTCCGACCCCCTGTTTCGAAACCCACCTTGACCATGAAAGATGACCCCGACCCCCGTCCTGAAACCCATCCGAATCTCAACCTCAAAACTCGAACCCGACCCCAACTCCGATACACAAACCCGACCCCCATTCCGACCTCCGTCCCAAAACCCAACCCGATCCCAAAAACCTGACCTCGACCCTCATCTTGAAACCTGACCTCAACCCCCATAAACCGACATTAACTCCAACCTTCATCCCGAAACAAGACCCCAACCCCATCCTGAAATCCAACCCCGACCATTGTTTCCAAACCCAACCCCTACCCCCGTCCAAAATCTGACCTTAACCCTCGTTCTGAAACCCAACCTCGATCCCCATTTCAAAACCCAATGCCGACCACCATTCCGAAACCTGACCTTGACCTCTGTCCTGAAACCCGACCCCATAACTCGACCCTGACTCGCATCCTGAATCCCAATCCCGAACTTCATCTTAAAACCCGACTCCAACCCTGTAAACCGACCTTGACCCCCGTCCCAAGTTCAAAAACCCAACCTCAACCCCGTAACTCAACCTTAAACCACATCTTGAATCCCGATCCCGATCCCGTCTTCTGTTTTGAAATCCGACTCTAACCTGTAAACGACCTTGACACTGTTGTAAAACCTAACCCCGACTTCCGTCTAAAAACCCAACTCCGACTTCGTCCATGTGACTCGACCCTGACTTTATCCCCATTTTCGATCTCAGATCCGTCCCAAAACCCGACCTCGACTCTCGTCTATAAACCAGACTCGACCTCTATATTGAAATTCATTATATTTTGTTTTTGGATGTAATCTTTAAATTATACAATACAGCCTAACATAGAGGTTTTTTATTATGTAAGATATCACAATCTGTATTATATTAATTTTTTATTTCATATTAAACTATACAATACAAAGATATTACCAAACATTATATTATTTTAAATAAAACAATATGCAGTGCTAATACGGTGTACAAACATGTCCTAAGTGTATAAAATTGGACTAGGGCTATTCAAAAAAAAAAAAAAAGAAAGAAAGAAGACGGAAAATTGACCATCCAAAACCGAACCAATAGGTGCCACATTGAAATAGAATATTTTAGTTGGAAACTTGAACTAAAAAACTAATACTTCGCATGGTTTGCAATTCATGAAGAGAAATTACCTAAATAACTTTTTTTTTTTCATCTTTTGAGCAACATAATACAAATTTCTCATTCTTGATCATTACGGCACAAATTTTAGTTAACTTGAATTTAAATTTGTGCAATATTAATGTAGTATTAGTTTTTGTATCATGTTGGTGCATTAAATTTGCGTAGTACAAAAAAGCACAAAAAATGTGCGTCTTTAACGACAAAAATAGAACAATGGATCTCTCATCCGCTCTTTTTTATTTTTAGGATTAGGAGTAGAAATTTATAGTTTACTTCCTTTCATGTGAATGTTCAAAATATTTTATTTATTGGAGATTAACATTAAGTTATTATTCTAATCATGATTAAAATTCAATTTCATATTAAAAAAACTCAAGTATAATGAGTATTTCTTTACAAGAGTTTAAAAAGTTATTTATTAGGAATCTCGAGAATTTCAAAACATATTTATTATTTGTCTCTCTTAAGTAGAGTTTTAAAAGTAATTAATCTTAATCAAAAGTAATTTATAAACTTGGAATTTACTATTGTCCAAGCTGATTGATTGGAGGCGTAAAGGAAGAGCGTGGTGTCTTATTTACTCCAATTATTGCACTATTCCTACATGTTTTTATTGAGCAAAGAGAGCAATCCAATAGCTTTCACTTGGACTTGGTTATGGATTTACTCTTTTCTTAAGTAGTTTTCGTATGAACTCATTTACTTTGTTCTTATTTTTCAGTTATCATGGTGATTGCTATATCTTTTCATGATTAACATAAATTATTGTGTCTTATTTCTTGATTTAAGCTGTTCAGTTAACAATGTACTCATGGTCTCACTTAA
This sequence comes from Ficus hispida, assembly GCA_025413025.1. Taxonomy (NCBI): domain Eukaryota; kingdom Viridiplantae; phylum Streptophyta; class Magnoliopsida; order Rosales; family Moraceae; genus Ficus; species Ficus hispida. The sequence goes on along the minus strand of CM046373.1, from coordinate 17,114,895 downwards.
TTTGCTTTTTGAATACAAATAGACATTTTGTGAGTAGAATACTTTTTAGACACTTTTGTATATACTCGTTGTAGATATATGCCACACACGTGTTTAATCAATTTGACAAATAAAAAGAAAAAAAGAAAAAGAAAAAGACCAAAAACGCATAAGATAATACCTGATTTTAAAAGTATAGCATTAGTTTAAAATATCATTATCAAATAGCATAAATAGGATGAATAATAAGATAAAAACCGAAAACTAGCCCTCAGTCTCTCTCTCTCTTCTCTCTTCTCTCTTCCTTTTCTGTCCATCTGTCTCACTCCCTCCCCGTTGGAGACACAATAGTGAATCTCTACAGCGATGGGCGACGGTGCCAGGATTGACGTCGTGACAGATCTCACCTACGCTGGCCGTCCTAGACTTGAATAGCCGCCGCCGTCCTTGTCAGAATCAGAGTTGTAGTGTCATTGTCAAAACCAATTAGCGCCAATGATCTTGACGATGAAGCGAGAAACGTGAGATTCGACGGTGAGAAGTGCAAGCCGGCCACGACGGCCGGGATGAGAATCACGCAACAGTGGGACCCCGCAAGATTCCCGGTTGTGTAATCCCAATAGATATTTGCCGACCTCGGTCTCACAATGGTGAAATCATGAACCTAGCGAAATCACAATGAGAACTTGATCCATTTAGTGAGATATTGTTGTTAACGGCGTGAGATTTCTGACCCTCCCAGGGGTTCATGTTTCCGACACGTAAGCAAGCCATCTTTCCTGGTGATGACAACTGTGGGTGGCTTTAGGGTTAGTGATTTAGGGTGATTTTGGTTAGTTTAGGATTTTTTTTTTTTTTTTTTTTTTTTTTTGAGTATTTGGGGCGAATCTACAATTCCACCAGAACCAGAAATTGTAAATATATATATATATATATATATATTAAAAAAGCATCAAATATTCATATTTGCTTTTTTTTTTTTTTGAAAATTATTCATATTTATTTGTAAATAGTCATATTTACCTGTTTGATATTCATTAATAAATAGTAATATTTACAAGTAAATACATTCTTTAACTAGAAGTTATTTACTAAGAAAATAAATTTATTTACTGATAACCAATTTATTTATAAGTAAATAGTAAAATCTACATGATTTATATCTACTGCTAAATAGTAATATCTACAAGTAAGTAGTAATAATAACAAGTAAAGAGTAATATTGACTCTGGAATCTCTCCACGTTTTAATTTACTTGGTATTACGTTATTTTCATTTTGTACATGTTGTTTTTTAATTAGTTTGTGTGCTAAATCCAAATATTTACTAATCAATCAAGAATTAAATAAATAAGGTAAATCTAATTATTTATTTGTAAATACAGTATTTGTTAGATTATGTTAATGTAGTATATATCACAGTAAATAGTGATATTTACCAGTAAATATTGATATTTACATATATTCTCTATTTTCTCATAGAAACTTCATTTATTATATTATAGAAAATTTTTATGCAGAGAAGTGATACACTATTTCGTGATAAAATATTAATAAATTCATGTTAGTAAATTTTTTAATATTTTTTAAAATAATTATTTAACATTTATAGTACATTTGTTAAAAGGGCATGACTAAGGGTCTCTACCAGTAAAGCCCTTTTTTAAACCGTTAAGATTTAATCGAGCGGTTCAAACGTTGATGGTGTACGATATTTATCATACACCTAACCTCATATAATTATTCCCATCTAAAGTCTTATCCGTCGCCGGCGACGGGACGACGCTGGCGACTCATCTCCGACGCCGGCGACCCAACCCCGGCCACCTCCGGCCCCCAGCCCCAGACGCCGGCCGTCGGCCGCCGGCTACCCCATTTTTTCTCTCTTCCCCTTTCTCTCTCTTCTCTTCTCTCTCTCTTCCCCTTTCTCTCTCTTCCCCTCCATCCCGCAGGCCCCTACCTCCGGCCTCCCCCCACCCCCGGCACCCCCGTCGACGACCCCCCTCTCTCTTCCCCTTTCTCTCTCTTCTCTTCTCTCTCTCTCTCTTCCCCCTTTTCTCTCTTCCCCTCCCTCCCGCCGGCCCCCACCCCGGCCCCCAGCCAACCCTCCGGCCCCGCCCCCTCCCCCGGCCTCCCCCACCCCGACGACCCCCCTCCCCCGGCTGCCACCTTCCCCGGGGGCTGGGTGGGGGCCGGCAGGGGGAGGGAACGAGAGAGAAAGGGAAGAGAGAGAAAGAGGGGCCGAGGAGGGTGGCGGCCGGGGGGAGGGGGGTCGCGGGGTGGGGGAGGCCGAGGGAGGGGGCGGGGCCGGGGGCTGGCTAGGGGCCGGGGGTGGGGGCCGGCGGGAGGGAGGGGAAGAGAAAGAAGGGGGAAGAGAGAGAAGAGAAGAGAGAGAAAGGGGAAGAGAGAGGGGGGTCTTCAGGGGGGTGCCGGGGGAGGGTGACGGCTGGGGGTGGGGGAAGGGGGGGGTGGGGGCCGCGGGAGGGAGGGGAAGAGAGAGAGAGAAATAGGGAAGAAAGAGAAAATGGGGTCGCCGGTGGCTGACGGCCGGCGTCTGGGGCTGGGGCCGGAGGTGGCCGGGGTTGGGTCGCCGCGTCGGAATGAGTCACCGGCGTCCGTCGCCGGAGCGGGAAAATCGCCGGCAACGGAGAAAACTTTAGGTGGGAATGATTATGTGAGATTAGTGTATGATAAATATCGTACACCATCAACGTTTAAACCGTTCGATTAAATCTTAACGGTCTAAAAAAGACTCCAGAGAGTCTCTATTACAATCATGCCATTGTTAAAATATTTAACATTTCTGTTAGTTTTATTCAATAAATACATTACTTACCCACAAATATATATATATATATATATATATAAAATCAAATCAACCTCAATCTCAATAACTTTAAAGACTATCTCATAAATATTAGTATTTTGAAGGTAAATCACATATTTCCCTGTAAAAAAAACTTTTTTTATTGTCAAAAATTTTAGATTTCAAATTATTTTGTAAATCCATAAATTATTTTCTCAAAAAAACAACAAACATAAATTATTTATGAAATCAACCTGAAACTTTAAATAATTCAAGATAAGCCCTGTAAATCAATCACACCCTAACCCCCAGAAACCTTCCTAGCCACCCAGTTCCCGGCGCACACGGAGCCCCGAGATCGCAAGCTCAACCGAGCAGGATTCGCGACAGTTCCTCCCGGACAGAGGCTCACGATGGCAATGAGCGGGTTTCGCGACGGTTCCTCCTGGACGTAGGCTCGTGACGGAGAATGGCGTATAATCGCGATCGCGATCCACGACCCAGTGAAATCAAGCCGACATTTCCCTGAATGGTTCTCCGCGACAGCGGCTGATCGGGACGCGGTGAAGCTCGCAATTGCTCGGGCTTCACAGATGTTCTCCGGCGGCGAGTTCGTCTTCTCCGGTGACTGATGTTGTTTGCAGTAAATTTAGAGAGAGAGACGGAAAGAAAGAGAGAGGAGAGAGAAATAAAGGTAAATTCGGAAATTAATAATTTTTTTTAAAAGAATAATTTAAATATGCTATAATTTTGTAGGATCCCAAATGACTCTATTAGTAAAGTTTTTTTTTAACTGTCAGATTTAATCAAACGGTTGATATATTAGGTGTGCATTGTTATCATAGACCTTACATGATACAAACTTTCCCACCCAAATATTCTCCGTCGCCTGCGACTTTCCGTCGCGGTGACGAACGTCGGCGACTCCACCCCGACACCGGCGACCCACCTCCTGCCCCAGCCCGGTGGCCGGCGAACCCTTTTCTCTCTCTTCCCCTTCCCTCTTTCTCTCTCTTCTCCTCTCCTCTCCTGTAGCGACCCAACGCCGGCGACCCACCATCGGCCCCACCCCTGGCCGGTCGGCCGCCGGTGACCCCCCCCTCCCCCTCTCTTTCTCTTCCCCTTTCTCTCTGTTCTCCTCTCTGTAGTGACCCAACGCCGGCACCCACCACCGGCCCCACCCCTGGCCGGTCGGCCGCGGCGACCCCCCCCTCTCTCTCTTCCCCTTTCTCTCTCTTCCCTCGCGGCCCTCCCCCTCCCAAGGCCCCCTCCCCCGGCCTCCCCCACCCCCCCGATGACCCCCGGCACCTCCTCGCACCCTCCCGACGACCCCACCGGCCCCCTCTTTCTCTTTCCCTTTCTCTTTCTTTTCCTCTCTTCCTGACCTCGGCCCCCCACCCCCGGCTGCCCGGCGCCCCCATCCCACCCCACCGCGAAGAGAGAGAAGGGAAGAGAGAGAGATCGCGAAGAGAGAGATAGGAAGAGAAAGAGATCGCGAAGAGAGAGATGGGAAGAGAGAGACCGCGAAAGAGAGAGATCGTGAAGAGAGAAGAGAGAGAAGGAAGAGAGAGACCCGCGAAAGAGAGAGATTGTCAAGAGAGAGAAGAGAAGAGAGAGAGATCGTGGATGGGGTGGGATAGGTGGGGTCGGGCGACCGGGGCTGGGGGGGTCGAGGGCTGGGAAGGGAGAGAGAAGAGAGGAAAAAAGATAAAGGGGAAGAGAAAGAAGGGGCCGGTAGGGTCATCGGGGGAGGTGCCGGGGGATCGTCGGGGGGGTGGGGGGAGGCCGGGGGAGCGGGGCCTTGGGTGGGGGGAGGCAGCAGGGAAAGAGAGAGAGAGAAGAGAAGAGAGAGAAAGGGGAAGAGAAGAGAGAGAAAGGGGAAAAGAGAGAGGGGGGGTCGCGGCGGCCAGCCGGCGGTGGTGGGTCGCCGGCGTTGGGTCGCCGTGGGAGAGGAAAGAGAGAGAAAGGGGAAGAGAGAGAAAGATAAGAGAGAAAAAGGGGAAGAGAGAGAAAGGGGATGCCAGCGGCCGGCCGGGGCTGGGGCAGGAGGTGGGTCGACGACGTTCATCGCCGACGGCGGAAAGATCACCGGCGATGGAGAATACTTGGGTGGGAAAGTTTGTATGAGATAAGGTCTATGATAACAATGGAACATCCCTGATATGTCAACCGTTCGATTAAATCTAACGATTAAAAAAAGACTCTACCGATAGAGTCATTTGGGAGAGACTCTACCACAGTCTCTCCCAAATTTATAACTTTTGAAAATATGCTATAAATTTCATAAATACTTATTAAAGGGTGAGTCTGTGGTAGAGACCATTGGTCTCTACCGGTAAATATTTTTTTTAGGCCGTTGGGATTTAATCGAACGGTTGAAATGTTGATGGTATACCATACTTATCGTACACCTTATCTCACATAATCTTTCCTATCCAAAATCTTCCTCGTCACCGGTGATTTCTCGCCGCCGGTGACCGACGCCGACGACCCACCTCTGGCCCCCCAACCCCGGCTGCCGGCGACCCCATTTTCTCTCTCTTCCCCTTTCTCTTCCTTCTCCCTCTCTCCCGCGGTGACCTACCTCCGGCCCCCCACAACCGGCCCCAGCCCAAGCCGCCCGGCCGTTGGCGACCCCCCTCATCAGAGTCATGGGTGGGGTGGGATGGGGGGCCGCGGAGCTACCGGGGATGGGTCGGCCCGGCAAAGAGAGAGAAGAGGGAAGTGAGAGAGAAGAGAGGAAAAGAGAGAGAAAAAGGGAGGAGAAAGTGGGGGCCGGGGGGTCATCGGGAGGGGGGTGCAGGGGGGTAGGGGGAGGCCGGGGGAGGGGGCCTGGGATGGGGGCGCACCGAGGGGCTAGTGGGGCTGGGGCTGAGGGGTGGCGGGAGAGATGAAAAGAGATAGAAAGGGGAAGAGAGAAAGGGGGTCGTCGGGGGTCGGTCCTGGGCTGGGGCTGGGGCTGGGGCCGGTGGTGGGTAGGCTGGAGGTGGGTCGCGCGCAGGAGAGAAGAGAAGAGAGAGAAAGGGGAAGATAGAGGGGAAAAGAGAGAGAATAGAAGAGAGAGAAAGGGGAAGAGAGAGAAAATGGGGTCTCCAGCGGCCGGGGCTAAGGGGTCGGAGGTGGGTCGCCGGCGTCGAGGGTAAGTCACCGGCGGCGAGAAGATCACCGGCGATGGGGAAGACTTTAGGTAGAAATGATTATGTGATGTAAGATGTACGATAAGTATGGTACACCATCAACGTTTCAACCGTTCGATTAAATCTCAACGGTCTAAAAATGGGATTTACCGGTAGGGAGCATACAAAGGTCTCTACCACATACTCACCCCTTATTAAATATGATATATGATATAATTTCGATAAAAAAAGTATTTAAGAGATATTATGAAAAATAATGATTGAGAGAATATTAAGGAGGAAAATATAAGACTATATTTTAAGAATAATTTTACATTAGAGAATAAAATTTTAAAAAAATATATGTAAAAAGTAACAAATTGTAGAGAAGTTACTAAATCACATAAAAAAATTAACTATGTAGTGTTATGAAAAATTAATAGTTGAAATATCACAAAAAAAAAGTTTGAATAAGGATACCTTTAATATAAATTATTTTATTAGGGGCAAAATAAGATTGAAAAATAAAACAAAATAATGATAAAAGAAAGCAAACAAAAAAGATATTGATTGGTTGGACATGAATGAATAACAATATTATTTTAAATGAGTAAAAGAAATTTTTTAACATAATAAGAAGAAAGCCAAATTTAAAAAGAAAAAAAGGGGAAAAAAAGTGGGAGTGATATTTGACAAAAGATGGAGTCATGATTTTTTTTTTTTTAAGACAAATACCATGAACAAAAAAATATTTGAGAATTGAGAGTCATAAAACAAAATTTAACTATTATAATTTTTTAGATAGGAAATTTCTTAAAATAGGAAAAATAAAAAGAAAACAAATTTATCAAAAAGAAAAAAAAAAGGAAAGGAAAAAAAAATGCAAGTAAAAAAAAGAAGGGCAAAATTGAAAGAAAAAAAGGAAAAAAAATGACAAGGTGACCCATAATGAAAATATGGAGTAGTTTTTGACAATTTTATATATGTTATATAAGATATGTTTTAAAAATATACTTGAATATTTCATGGTTAATCAAACACACATTACAGATTTGATCATTAAAAAATCTAAATTAAATGGGTGATTTTGTAATAACTTATGCTTTAATTTGATATGATATTGTCCGTTTTATCTCTTGATATGCATAATTTTTGTCCGCTTTATCTCTTGATATGCATAATTTTACTTGAAAAGGTCTTATACTCTTTATTTATAAGCTATCATATATAATTTTAATTTTAATTTAAAAAAAATGACTGTGACAATAGAGGGCTTAGGGTTAGTTTGGTATTTGAGTTGAGTTTGAGATGAGATAAAATTTTTAAATTTGAGTTTAGTTGACCTTTTAAAAAGTAGTTATAAATTTTGTTAACTGTTCAAAATATTTAAAATTTAGATGAAAAATTTAAATTAAATTTGAGTTAAACTCATTCACCAGACACGTACTTAAATTCAACTTAATAAGAGACATATTGACATGGTTATTTCAGATTCCGTATCATTACGGGTATCATCAGGGCCTAACAACTTAGTCACACGACCCACTCAATTAAGGAAAGATAAAGAAATAATAATAATAATAATAACAAAAAATAATAGAGCGTGACGGAGACGAGACTCTTTCTCAAATTCATAAGTGATGACCACGTGAGGCCTCTATGGGCACCACACCCATAACATAATACATAAAAGTCAGTTCTTCTTAAAAAAAAAAAAAAAAAAAAGGGATATTTGGTGAATAAATTGAGTTTGAGTTAAGTTAAAGATTTTTAAGTTTAAATAGTAATTTTTGTTAATTTTTAAAAATAAAAAAATTTTAATAAAAAATAAAAAATATAATAAAAAAAATATAATTTAATTTAAAATAAATATATATTTCAAACGGGTCTAAAAAAAAGAATGGACTCTAACTGGGTCCATCAAACAAATAAATAGTAAGCCTTTATTACTTTACAAAAAATAAAAAAGAAAAAAAATTTAAAATTAAAACGGAAGTTTCGAGATAAACGCGGCGTAGAAACTACGTCAACGATGTGGCCTTCTCTTTTTGGATAAAACACTCTTCCCAATCTCCCACACTCTCCATCCACGCGCCTCATCCCATGTTTCTAAACCACGCGACAAGTCTTCATCCGCAGCATGCCACGTGTAAAAACATATCTCCGTGTATGGCACGCACTGTACGTTGACCAGCAAGTCGTATCCTATGGCGCGTGACGTCACACGCTGAGCCCGTAAAAACCCCCCAAACAAAAAAGCCTCTCTTTTTTTCGTCTTCTCGCAGAGTTATTCCAATTTATCTCCCAAGCCTTTTCTTCTCTCTGAGCAAAAAAAAAAAAAAAAAAAAAAAAAAAAAACAAAAAAACAAAAGCCCTGAAACAATGGCTGATCCGGTGGTGGCAGACCCACCGAAGCAGCCTGATCCGACCCCCGGCGCCATCGATTTCTCGGCCGATTTCGACTCCCTCCCGATTCCGCCGCTCGACCACCAGTTCTTCTCCTCCGACGATGCGGTGCCGCCGGAGAACTTCTTTTCCGATCTAGGGTTAGGGTTCGAAGAAAATTGCGACTACGAGCTCACCTTCGACGACATCGATGATCTCTACCTGCCTTCCGAGACCGAGGAGTTCCTAATCCCCGACGGGTTCGACAATTCTATCTGTCCGAACGGTTCGAATTCGGATCGAGGAGTTAATCCGATGCCTGGCGATGCCGTGGCTGTGAAATCGGCGTCGCTGGAATCAGGAAGCTCTACCGTCTCCGGCGTTGGGAATTACGATGTTTCCGGTTTTCTCAATTGTCAGTTGTCGGAGTCTGGAGGCTGTGATAGCGAGTATTCTCGTAATTCCGTTGATCGTAAATCGAAAATGGCTGGAGCTATGGATTCTTCGTCTCCTGATTGCGATCAGGAGGTGTTCTCTGTCGAGCAGGCGTCGTCTCAGGGATCGGGAAATTGCGGCTCGGGCGTTTTGGAAGGGGCGAATTCACCGGCGCATTCGGGTAGTTCCGATAAAGATGTGTCGTCAAATGTTTTTGTGGATCAGAAGGTCAAGGTGGAGGGAAATGCGAAGAATTACGTGTCGAAGAGGAAGAAGGAGCCGGAGGAAGGGAACGTGGAATCGAGGACTCCGAAGTTCAGGAGATCGTCGGCGCCTGCGGAGAATGTGCATTCGCAGTCGAGTTTGACTCCGTCGGGCGAAGAGGACGACAAGCGGAAGGCGAGATTGATGAGGAACCGCGAAAGCGCTCAGCTTTCCAGGCAGAGGAAGAAGCATTACGTGGAAGAATTGGAAGATAAGGTGAGAAGCATGAATTCTACAATTTCCGATTTGAACAGTAGAATATCATACATTATGGCTGAGAATGCGACTCTAAGGCAACAACTGAGTGGTGGCAGAATGTGTCCTCCGCCGCCGCCACCGCCGGGGATGTACCCTCATCCCCCAATGGGGCCCATGTCTTATCCATGGGTCCCATGTGCGCCATATGTGGTGAAACCTCAAGGGTCCCAGGTCCCTTTGGTCCCCATTCCTAGATTGAAACCCCAACAGACCGTGTCGGCTTCTAAGGCTAAGAAATTGGAGGGTAAGAAGACTGAGGGTGGTAAGACTAAGAAGGTTGCTAGCATTAGTATTCTGGGTTTTGTGTTTTTCTTCGTGCTTTTTGGTATGCTTTTTCCAATGGTGAATCTTAACTCTGGGGGTTTTACGAACAAAGTTCCCGGTGGGTCGGTTTACTCTGTTGGAGGGCCATATGATCAGCACCAAGGAAAGGTTTGGAGAGTCGACCACGTTCTGAATAGATCTGGAAGAGAATTTGAAGTTGGAAGTTTCAACAGGGTACACTACGAAAGAGGCCGTGATAGAGGAGAGAAAGAAAGAGGCTGTCAGGCTTTCCCGGGTTCTGGTGAATTTGTTCCTCTTGGGAATGGTAGCGAGCCTCTTGTTGCTTCTTTGTATGTTCCAAGGAATGATAAGCTAGTGCAAATCGATGGGAATTTGATAATTCATTCGGTCCTGGCGAGCGAAAAAACTAAGGCCTCTCTTGCACATTCGGAAATGAAGAGTAAGAGGGAGACCAGTTTGGCAATCGCTAGAGATATTTCTCCAGCGTACGTTGTTCCTGAAGCTGGAGAGAACAGAGGGAGACGTGCTCCTTTATACAGAAATCCTTCGGAAGGACAGAGGGCTCTTTCTTTTGGTGCTGCTGATAGTACTATGAATGACCGTTTGAAGTCAAGTACTGCCGACGGGAAACTACAGCAGTGGTTCCGAGAGGGTCTTGCAGGTAATAGTATGGCCTACCTTTTTTTTTTTTTTTTTGTAGGGTTTTCTACATGTACTTATGATTTGTAGTCCAGTTTAAAATAAGCTCGTTTGGCATTAAAAATTTTGGTAGTAGATAGTAATTCTATTTCTATTCAGTTTCGTAAATGAGAATGTCGTATATCATATTATTGCAGTCACGCTTTCATTGTTTCTCCATCATTTAACAAATTCAGTCCTGGTATTTAATCTGTCTATACAAGGTATGTGCAGCACACACCAATAAATAGTCGTAAATGTCGGATTCATTGACAGGCAATAAATTCTCTTGTTGCCATATTTTGGAGATGTCATTTGATGCGCTTCAATGAACTGAGCTTGTCAAGCTGAATCTCCTGATATTCGGACTCCAAATTTGCTATTATGATGGGAATTTAGTTTAGTTTATCCATCTGTTGTTTGATATGTGAATATTTTTAAAGGGCGATATTGGTTTGAATATTCTTTCTTTTCTACTTAACACGAGTCGGAGTTGAGTTTTTAAAGTCGTAATATTTGTTTCGGCAGTTCTGCAAAAGTAATTTATTGTGTTTTGTTGGTTGAAATGCTTCTTCAACCAAAATTTTTTAATCTAATCTGTCTGCGTTAAATGCTATATTCTTCTCCTTACTAGTTACTACTATTGATTTGTTTGTTTATTTGTTTTCTATTTTTTATTATGTCTTTTTTTGGGCAACTACACTGGATTCTTTAGTGATCATAAGATTTTTCGTAGATTAAATGTTTATGCGTTTTGTTTTCTTCTTCTTATTTCAAGGACATTCAAACACTTGCTCTACACGTTTTGTTGAAGCTTGGTTGGGACATGGAATAATTATCCTCCCTTTTTTAGTTCATTGAATAAAGTATTCAAGTGTCTTAACAAATATGAATTTGGTCTTCGCACCTTTTTCTTTCATATGCTGACTATATTTTTCCTTTTGAACTGTTGTTTGGTGGTTCGTCCTACAGGCTTCAGGATGAGTTAACCTGTAACCATTATTCTTTTCATTTATTATCATGCCCATGTCCGCTGTTTTATGTGAACGTCTTTCAAAAACGTTACGGATATAGGATTCTAATTCTTACTCTTGGATTCTTTAGGGCCAATGTTGAGTTCTGGCATGTGCACTGAAGTCTTTCAGTTCGATGTCTCACCTGCTTCTACTTCAGGAGCTATAGTTCCTGCATCCTCAGTTTCCAATATTTCGGCAAAACAACGTCAAAATACCACACAGAACGCGACGCGCACAAAGGGGGCCAATAGAAGGATCCTTAGAAGACTCCCAGTTCCTCTCTCTGGTTCTAATTTTAACATTACTGAAGAGCACACAAGTAGGAATTCCCCGAAAGACGAATTTCAAGGTAATAGATCTGTCTCTTCTATGGTTGTATCCGTGCTTGTTGATCCTCGAGAGGCTGGAGACAGCGACGTGGATGGTGTGATGAAGCCAAAGTCACTTTCTCGGATTTTCGTAGTTGTGCTCATAGACAGTGTGAGATATGTGACTTACTCATGCGTGCTTCCCCGATCTGCTCCTCATCTTGTAACTGCTTGACGATGGAAAGTAAAAGACAACTGCATTGACTTCCAATCGACTGACACCCAGTTTTGTAAATAGGATGATAGCCGTCTCTTTAAGTTTGTTAACTTCCTTATCTTGCTCTGAACTGCTTATACTCCCGTGTTATAACTGGAACCGTATAATTCAGTGGCTGAGCTTGGGTTATAAGATGTCCCGGTTAGCCACTTTTGCGGAACACATGGATTTTAACGTAATTTATCGTATCATGGATATTTTGATAACTATTATAGTGAAATTTAAATGTACTTCTAGTGAGGTGCTTGAGGAACTTCGTACATTATGTTCCGAAAGCAAAACTTCATTCCCGTGTTGGAAAAGAAGTAGCGAAACAGAGACCTTTTTTTTTTTTTTTTTTTTTTTACCCTTCTCCTGTACAGTAATTTCCTCTGTTTGGATTTGCGAAAAAAAGAAAAGAACTAAGATGGGAGAAATTGAAAAACTATGCAGTATTCCCTTATCTTTTGTAAATGATGATAAAAAGCATGACTTTTTATGCGACATTGTAACTACAGAAAAATTATAATTGTGTAAATCATATCCAAACAATTTGGTAGCTCTGCGGTATGTCACATTTTGACAGGAGCCCATAGAAACCATTAAAAAGTGAAGGCAAAAGAATCGATGTTAAAGACGCTAGGCAAAGGGAACCAAACAGTCAAGAACCATATCGGATCACCGAGAGATCAGACCAATTTGGAGAGTGAAGACAAGAAGATCCCAAAAATCAAACAGTAAGCCAGCAGGCAAGATATGCGGAACCACACGACATTGACACTTGAGTTCAATTGCATGCGATGTTGAAGGACGGATGTTCATGAGGGCGAGAACTGTGCCGGCGTGCGAGAGAGAAAAATAGGCCTTGGAGAAGTGTGTCTTCCTTTGGATTTCAAGTAGCTTACAACCCTTGAAATATTGATAATAATCATTCAAAAAAAAAAAAAAAAAAAGCTAACAGAAGGAAAATCATTGCGATTTTCTCAAATTTAAAATCCCTCCTCTTTCGAGCCCTAAGCTTCTAAGAGGTCTCCCCCCCTTTCAGGCTCATTGTTCAATTATTCTCCTTAAAGTATCTAATTCTGCTAACTTTTCCCATGAACCTAAAATGATAATTTCTATCTCTTTTTGAGCAAGTATACGATTGTTGAGTTCAACGTTCGGTTCGGAACTTTGATCCTATGAAAATTCTTCAACCGCTCATTCATTAGTTTTAGTTATATAAGTCCCAGTCAGGCTGCCATTTTTTGAGACTTTTTTTTTTTTTTTTAAATAAATTAGAGACTAGAGTGAACCCTTCATCATCCACGTAGTAAGCCCAACTTTTAGCAGCAACTATGCTAATCTCCTCGTAGGAATTGGATAGAGAAATTGGAGGAAGGAAGATGAATGGAAACCTGACCTAGAACATTGAAACTCTGGGACTGAGGAGCTATGTAGGTGCCAAACTTTAGCTTCCTTGTGCACTTGACATTGCTCTATCAGTCAATAAATGAGTAGTTGGGAACTCAATTTGTAACGTTTGAGGGTTGTCTTCGGGACACGTATTCAAATAACTTGTCAAACCAGCATAAAAATTCTTGATATTACTTGGAGAGGATTTACTTTGTCTTGGGTTTTCCATCACTTTAGCATGCTTTGAAACACAGATTTAATGTGAAATTTTAAGTTAAAATCGATTAATTTTTTAAAAATTAATTATAATTTTTGTTGATTTAAAAAAAATAAAAAAAAATAACATAAAAACTTAAATTTGAATCTGTCAATCAGACGAATCCTAAAAGTGGACAGTGGATTTGATATTGTGAAGTGGTAGATTAGATGGCATTCTTTGATGCTTCCACCTCAATTGCTTCTATCTCTTTATCTTTTCTACCATATGGATTGAAGTCCGGGACCCACTTCTAAAGTTGTTGAATTTTAGGTTTGAACATACATGTTCCCAATGGCCCATATCCTAGTCTTCTCTTCCAACCAAAGAATAAAATTGAAATTGGAAAAAAAAAAAACTTCCCGGGGAAATAATTTTCCAATGCATAGAAAGGTTCCAAATCGCTTATAATTATTTTTAGGTTCAACTCCTTTCACGGTTGTTCACTTTTTGAGAGAATTACTCTCCCAATTAAAATAAAGCTTACACTGAACAATACGTTCTTCATAAATATTTTTTGAGATGCGAATGGAATTATATTCCCCCTTTATTATAGGTTTTGCAGACTGGGATAAATCCACAATTGGTATTTGCTTCGAATCTAGAACAGCGATAAAGAATGCTTGTTATTCAGAACTAAAATATTTTCACAGATTGGTAAGTTGGATCAATAATTAATTATTATTATTATTTTTTAATTTGAGCATTTTAGACACTGGTTGCGATTTGTCAATCTACATAAAGTTTGGTAAAAAAACATCCTTATTTTACTTGACCCCCATCTAGTTTCAATAATATGTAGCACTTAAATCATTAATCATCATGTAACATTTATGTGCTAAGCACTTAATTAAACTCTAAATTATTTGTTAACTTAATATCGGGTTACACGACATATATGAAAGAGTATACAATAACGGTGTATTTAACCAGTGGCAATATCACGGAACTTTTCACGTATTTACATAGAATTAGGCTAACCAGCAATTGATTCCACGCGGTTTGGACCAGGTGCACCAAAGATATATTAAAAAATAATATTACGTTTTGCAAATCATCGGTTTTATAGGGATATAGCCACCATGAATCCATTGAGTTTAAAAAAAAAAAAAATTAAAAATATGAATTTCTCTTCATTTTTCCTCTTTTAGGCCCAGTCTAAAAACGTTTTCTTTTTTTCTTTGAAAGGAAAATTCTCTAAATAAGATTTAGCTCTTTTTTTTTTTTTTTGAAATTAGAAATAACTTAATTCAAGCCCCCATAAATAATTTTTTAGCTTTGTCACTGCGTTCTTGATTTATATATTAACACTTAAAATAAACAATTACTGTGCAATACACATAAACTAATGATTCCTTGTGTAATTTATATCCATTTTGTAACAGCAAATAAACGTGACAAAAACATAGCATGCTATATGCTCAAGAACCTAGTGTCATGGTTAATTGGTATCACACACAATTTAGGGAACATGCTATATGCTCAAGTGGTTGAGTACATAAATGCATAAATGTGTAATCCATACAAAATTCTTATCTTTTCATTTCTTAATAGCAGTAACTTAAAAATTAAAAACTTGTATGCGATTTTTATACATTCTTCGAAGACTGAAAATATAAAAAAAAAAAAAAAAAAAAAGAAAAGAAATTCATTAATTCATCATAAAGAATAATGGAGCTAAGAAAAGGACCTAATAAACTTACATAATTTAAATTTCAACAACTGTTTATTAATTTAATTATTCTCATAATTAAACCAAACTTAATTATTAACTTTAATTTTCGCCAATATGTAAATCAAAATTGTACCATCAAAAGTACATATTACAAAAAAGTTTTAGTTTAACATACTGAACGTATCTATCAATATAACCGATTACTACGTAATTAAGACCCTCCACAATAATACTCATAATTAGAAATAGGTCAACGATTTTGCTTAATCACTCAAACTATATAAACTATATATTTGTCATGAATTTCGTTAGTTCTTCAACGGGTATTTTATTTATGATACTATTAATAAATTCAATTTGCTTTTTTGATATCTTATTTATCTTGATCACCCAGGTAAACGTAAATCCAAACTATTGCAATTCGAAGAAAATTCCAACTCAAAAGCTGAAAACACAAAGGTTATTTACAAGTCAAATGTACGACAGCAAATAACTGAATTACCAATCAAATCAATACAACTAATCTTTTATCTATATTTAAAAGAGCCAGTAGTTCTCTTTGGTTCCTTACTTGTCATGTGATAGTCACGTGATCACCATATCATCATCACATTGGGAGGGGGAGGGGAGGGGGGTTGCTTATGATCTGCACATACAAAGTGCGTGTCATACAACTAGATTTGATATAAGACATATATAAATAAACTGAGGCAGATGTACAACATGCTAAGTGGGAGCACTGAAACTTTATTGTTCTTTAAATCTTACCCTAAAAATTTATTATTTTCTTACCTTATCCCTTGTAAAATTGAAAATCTCATATAACCATTACTAAAACTTTATCTTTTAGTTTTACATTTTGATATATATATTTTTTTAAATTTATTGTACGTCTTCACTAAAATATATGTCTAGTTTTATTATTGTCAACAATCAATGACGTTAGTGCTCCAAACAAATCTTTCACTAATTTCGCCCCTCAAAAATCAAATATCAAACTGTTGTATCGAGTTTACGAATCATAAGTTACCTTACTAATTGTGGTATCATGCAAGGATCGAAAATCGACATTTTTATCGATACTTTTAAAGAAATTTTTATATTTTGAAAGTACTGATATGGAAACAGAGACGTAATATCTTTTCTGTAGAATATCATGAAATTTCCATGAAAATTTTCCTAAATATCGACTTTTTACGGAAATATCTATTTTCACAATTTTTCATGAAAAGTATAGTAGTAAATGACAAACTATTGTGGAAATTTTCAAATATTTCTATGGAAATAATGATAAAATATCTGTAACATATCAATTTTAATATTATTTTAATTTATCTTTTAATATAGTAAAATTCATGATTTTTTTAATTCAAGGATAATTTTTATATTCGAAGAGATAGTTAGTTGAGATTAAGAGACACATTTATGGCATATCCATAATTACATAGAAAAATACTCGAAATTCATATCTTGATATTGATATTGTTTACGCTAATAAGGTATTGCAAATACTTTTGAACATCTTAAAAGCTCCTTTTAGTGCTAATATTTTCTTATCATTATGAAACAGATAATGTAGATTGTGTATTATATTATGATCACTTTTTATCATACAAATTTATCATATATTTAATATTTTAATATAGGGTTTCATTAATGCATATATTATTAACTATTTTAGAGTTTCATAAATTTAAACATAGAAATTTAGCATCATAAAATATATTCCTATATTTGAGGTCAGTTTTCACCGATATCGATATTTCTGTCAATTTAATACGGATGTTTTCACAAAATTTCATATGAACGGTAATAGATTGACACTCAATGGCCGGTTGGAGGCCTTGACTACTGCCCGGAAAAAAATAAAAAAGTTCCAACTTGACAACTTGCAATCGTCAACATTTGTTCTCTACTCAACACATGGGTGAAAATTTGATGCCTCTGATGGACGTCCTTGGACGATGCCTATATATATCTATAGTATATATAAAAAAAGCAAATCGCTATTTTCGTCCTACCCTTCATGTTCACATGTTGACTCCTGACATTATTTAAAAAAAAGTTTTACCCTTTTTTTCTTTTACTCGGTTTTGCTTGTTTATAAGTGGGTGTTGTTAACTAATTTATGTATTATATAGGGTAATACTTTGGTCCATCACCTCTAAAATAAATAATGAAAATTTTGATTTTTCCTAACCGTCCGATGATATCTCAATGACCTAAATACATCCAGGAGCACCTATAATTTAGGTAAGCAGATGCAGTTATCTAGCCGGTTACCTCTATGTTTAATAATTTTTTTACAGTAAATAACATCTTTTCAGAGTAACTAATTGCATCAATATAAACAGTAACATTATCTTATTTGCATCATGAAAGAGTTGGGTGCAATTGATATCCAAATTTTTTGTGGTTTCGCAGAGCACTAAGGCCTGAATGTCTCAACATATAAGGAAAGTAAAAGTCTTACAAATAATCGCTAAATAGATCATTGTGCTAATTGCAACATCTCTGATCAAAGTTCAACCATAGAAAGTTTCCAAAAAAGATCATCATGGCCATGTTATTAGCCGAAAAAAAGAAAAAAAAAAACTTATTATTTGAGACAAACAATTATCCATGTTGTCATATATTCGTTGTCATGAAGTAGGTTGTTGCTTATCATTCCCCGCTTGTTAATCCCAAACAAATGGACAATGACTGTCGAACTAGGTATGGACCCTTAAAGCAATCCCATTTATGGAGGTACCGTGGCCATTGTGGAGATAAGTAGATTCGGTGGATGACTTCTTCAAAGATACCAAAATTGAGCTTGCAAGGTTAGCTGCTTAAGTTTCAGACAATCTTCCCGGGGCACGTTTGGGAGGACTTCTCCAAACATATCTCCAAATGTTTTTTTTTTTTTTTTTTTTTTTTTTTTTTTTTTTTTTTTTTTAACTCAAAACTACTTTTTACTATTAATAATTCTAAATGTTTACACTCAAATTTTAGTAGTCTATAACTTTGTAGTTTCAAGTCTAAATTAAATGATATGTTTTTTTTTTTTTTTTCAAATTATACAGAATTCCGAGATAAATGAAATAAGATCCATTTGATATATTATTTTCTAAACACATTTCAAGTTTTTACACTTTTTACTCCAAACACATTTCCAAAACTTATCTGAACTTCAATCCAAAACTCCATCTTCAAAACCTCTTCAAATGGGCTCTCAAATGCACAACAACCTATCATAACATGTAATGACTCCTCACGAACCATTACAGTTGACTTATTTTTTTCAGTATTCATCTCTTATAAAATATAATTGCAAAAAATAATAAGCTTGAAATAAAAATATTGATTTATTGGAAAACTTTATTTAGATAGTTTTAGAAAATTCTAGAAAAAAATTAAAAAAAAACATTACCAAAATAACCTTCATAATTAATATAAAATTTTAAAATCATTTCATAAAATAAAATTTAAGTCCATATGAACCATTTAATTAAAATAATAATAAACTAAAATCTCAAAATTTTATTTGAAATTAAAAATGTTCATCCCATGATTGTTCATCCCGTTTTTCTATCACACATTGTCCCACTTCTGTTCCAAACTCCTCCAATGCTACATCTTACCATTTCCTTTATTTGCAACATGAATTAACTTATATAAGCAAGAGCTTAGTAAGACACTTAAATCTCACAAATGTTAATAGAAATTTTTTTTCATCGTCATAAATTGTCATCATAAATAAAAACATCTTTAAAAAAATTTTTAACTTTCAAAACCATTATATATTGGGCTCAGCATTGTACTGTCATAGCACGCTAGTTACAGAAGGAGGGGAGTAGCAAATCCCTAAGTAATAATGACAACATCATCATCATCATCCTCATCAACAAGAGTGTATAATGCCATTCTAAAAACATAAAAATACATATATGTACATATCTATATTTTTCATCAAAACATTTCATAAGAGAAGTATTTAAAAAAAATATCATAACATCATAATCAACATCAAAATATATACTTCTCAATTATTTAATTCATGTTACAGGTGAGAGTGTACTTACATAAATGTTTTACTTAACCTTTTTGTCGTAACATAATATCTTTCAATCATATCAATCGTTCGCTCTACTAAAAGGTGGTTATTATGTAAAAGAGATACAGTATGAATAGATCTCTTATTATTATTATTATTATTATTATTATTATTATTTTATACAAGTTCATCATGTGATCGTGGCTTTTTTTTTTTTTTCCCTTCCAAATTTTAAACCGTAAATTACTTCAATCTTCCTCATATCATTTGGTCTTTCATGATGCAATGTGAGTTTCAACGGTCGTCCTACAATATTCTTGTCATGAAAAAAAAAAGAAAGAAAGCGATAATTGTCATTCAAATGCCTTAAGATCATGTAATCTATTGACGGGAATAGAAAATAAATAAATAAATAAATAACATTCAACCAATATCATTTAAGAGATTACATCATGATTCTCGACATATTCGTCAAGGAAAATACTCACATAAATTAAACCATTGCTTTTGCACCTTCACATACCCACCTGGCACCTTTTAGTTTTAGTAACGCCCGCATGCTCTACATGTTTCCTTCGTCCCCATGGGGCCTATCTGTCACACCCTCGTGATTCGACATGCGGCCCGCGTGGGGACCGGCGTGGGCTAAGCAGGTATCATGCCTCGGCATAGGCGTGGCACGGCCGAGGTGAGTGACCTTGGTCGATGAAGTCTTGTTCGAAGGGTTCTCGGACAAGCACGGTGGCAGCCAGGCATTAGGCATGCGGGGAAGACTAAGGCGAGAATACACAGGCTTGGGCGGTCGAACCAAGCATGGCTCGGACAGAGGGGCGAGAGTTGCGGAACTCAGGCCAGCGTGGCTAGGACAGGACCCGAGGGATGTGGTCCAAGCAGACGTGCGGATGTGTGGGTGATCAAAAACGGTCGGATGTGCGTGGGGCGCTGGTGGGCGTGAAATGCGCGCAAGCGGGCGAGTGGTTGCACCAGTGGCCGAGATTTCTGGGCGGTATGGGCAGTGAGAGACAAACACGTGGCCCATGACCCAGATAGCCGTTGGAACCAGCCCTAGACCGTGAGTCAGTCCAGATTCACTCAGGTATTCAGCCAAGACTGAGAGGGCTCAGCGAGTGGGACAAGTGGCTGATTGGTGAGCCCGACATGTGTCTGTTACTGCCCAGTTCGAGGAGTGGCCGTGCAAGTGGTCCAGGTGGCTTAGCGGGAGCGCGCCACATGACCAGGAGCCAAGTTAGTGTAGCCTAAGTTAGTGCCTATGTGGTTGGGGCTGTCAACCACCTTGTGATGTATATAAATACATTGAGTTGAGAAAGGCAAAGGACACGGGCAGTTAAGCATTGTGTGATCCTTGCAGCAGACTTGTATTCCTTTTTATTGTGAGAATATAAAGGTTGGGAAGGGTGTTTCCCGTAAACAGGTTTTGTGTGTGCCCGGGTGTGTGTGTGTGTTCGGCTTGCTTGCGAGTGTGTGCGAGCGTGTTTGAGTGGCTGACTAAGTGCGTGACTTAGGCCATCATAGGGCGAAACCGAGAAAAAAAGTTGGACCCTGTGACAGCTGGTATCAGAGCCCCGGTCGGAGTCATGGTGGACAGTGATCTGGGAGAGCGAGTTGGCGTCTTGGAGGATCTAATCGGTGCCCCGGCACACGATGCCGGAACCTTGGCCGAGCAAGCGGAGTTGCATTCGGCAAGGATATTGGAGATTCAGAAGTTGATCTCGGACAACCAAAAGGACATGGTAGATCGCTACCACGATTGTCTTCAACAGTTGTTGGCCATAGCGGAACGAGTTGAGGTACGGTTCTCAGCGATTGAGAATGATGTTGCTTTGTTGAAAGCGACTGCTGTGGGTGCAAGCAGCAGCGTTCGAGGTGGCGAAAGTTCGAAGCTAAGAGTCTCCGAACCAAAGCAATTCGGAGGGAGCCAAAATGCGAAGGAATTGGAGAATTTCTTGTGGGACATGGAGCAGTATTTCAGGGCTGCTCGTGTGGCGGAGAGGGACCAAGTAACCATCACGAGCATGTATCTCGAGGGAGATGCGAAGTTATGGTGGCGGACCC
This sequence comes from Ficus hispida, assembly GCA_025413025.1. Classification (NCBI taxonomy): domain Eukaryota; kingdom Viridiplantae; phylum Streptophyta; class Magnoliopsida; order Rosales; family Moraceae; genus Ficus; species Ficus hispida. The sequence goes on along the minus strand of CM046373.1, from coordinate 17,093,675 downwards.
GGTTGGATGATGATGCTAGTGCTGGTCAACCGCGTATTGAGACGTGGGAAACACTGAAAAAGGAACTAAGGGATCAGTTCCTACCCTTGAATGCCGCGTGGGTGGCAAGGGAAGCCTTTAAAAAGCTGAAACACACTGGTACAGTGCGGGATTACGTAAAGGAGTTTAGCTCTTTGATGCTTGACGTGAAGAACATGTCTGAGGATGACAAGCTCTTCAACTTTTTCTCGGGACTACAGCCATAGGCTCAAGCGGAGTTGAGACGGCAGAATGTGAAGGAGCTACCCACGGCTATAGCAGTAGCAGATAGTCTTGTTGATTACAAGATTGAACCTTCTTCGAGTAGGGGAGACAAGAAGAAGGAGGGCGATGGCAAACAGGGCAAAAAGAAGAATGGGGAGTCATCTAAGCAACGGGGCTCGGATGCACCCCATAGCCAAGGTAATTCCAATTCGGGTTGTTTTCTATGTAATGGCGATCATAAAATCAGGAATTGCCCGAAGTGGAATCGGCTTACTGCTCTTGTGACCGAGGATGCACATAGCGGCAGTGAAGATGCGGAAGAGTGCACCCCACGGGTGAACCCACTTCAGTTGCTGAATGCTATCACAGTGGATACTCAGGCTCGGGTGAAAGGCTTGATGTACGTGATGGCAAGCGTGAACGGAAGGAAGGTGCGGGCTATGTTGGATACAGGCGCCACCAATAATTTCGTGTCACCGGCTATGGTGGACCATCTCGGCTTGGAAGTTGCAAAGAGCGATTATCGAGTGAAGACGGTGAATTCGAGGGCACAGAATATCCAAGGTACCACTACTTGTGTGCTGAAAATAGGTATGTGGAAGCAAGAGTGTCGATTTATGACTCTTCCTTTGGATGAATTCGATGTCATACTTGGTATTGAGTTTTTTGTGCAAGCCAAGGCCGTTGCCATGCCACATTTGGGTGGCCTGCTAATTGCGGACGAGAGTTGTCCCAGTTTTATTCCTGTTGAGCGTGGACAGGTTGCGGAGAGTCCTGTGAGGCAAGCAGGTTCTCAAGTGAAGACAGGTGTCGAAAGGAGGGAAACAACTAGACTCGCTGCTCTGGTCATGGTGAGACCAGATCTGGTTGTTAGAGGCCCAGACCGTGTCGTGGCTGTTCGGGAGGAACAAGGCGACGAGATGCCTGTGGAAAAGTCTTGGGTTCTGCCCCCTAGACGAACCAATGAGGGAAGGATTGAGCGCGGTACTCAACCCTTGGCACGAGACCCTTATTGGATGGTGCTTTCGGAACGTGCGGTGTGGAAGAAGCAGCCGGGTGAGTTGCTTGCAGCCGCTAATCAGCCCTTGAAGTTCCAAAGAAGGCGAGACGGCATGCTGTGGATGTGTGCTGGTGAACGTGCTATGAACCAAGTTACCGTGAGAAGTACATATCCTGTCCCGGACGTTGCTGAGGAGTTCGATTGGTCATCGAAGGCAGTGTTTCTTGCGAGGCTTGAGGGGAAGTCAGGATGTGGGCAAGTGGAAATTGCCGAAGGTGATGAGGTGACGAGAGCATGGGTGATGTGCTCGGGCTTATATAGAGCCATTGGTGGGATCCAGGAGGGACACCCAATTGTTGTTGGAAGTCGGAAGCTTATGGAGACCGAAGTGCGGTATTCGACCCATGAGGAGCTGACTGACAAGCGGTCCTACACGGGCTCGGTACAGCGGTGTGGCGAGCCATCGGATGTGATAAAATGGATTGGTGGTGTGGCCTATCGATTCAAATTGCAAGAAAGGATGAAATTCCAACCAACTTTCCATGTAAGTTTTCTAAAGCCTTACTTAGGGAAAGCTGACCATGGCAGGCAGCAGGTGAGGCGAGCCCAATCTAGTGAGAGGGAGCGGTTCGAAAACCAGGTTGACCATCAGACCAAGAGGGCAAGTCGGAGGGGCCGGCGCTCAGATTACTTGATGCGGTGGGAAGGCAGTAGCGAGGCGCACGCTACGTGGGGACGCAACACGGTGTTGTGGCAATTTGAGGTGTGGATCAACGAGTACGTGGAGACCCTCCCGACGAGGTCGTCGGTTTCATCCGGCGGGGGTGGGTTTGTCACACCCTCGTGATTCGACATGCGGCCCACGTGGGGACCGGCGTGGGCTAAGCAGGTGTCATGCCTCGGCATAGGCGTGGCACGGCCGAGGTGAGTGACCTTGGTTGATGAAGTCTTGTTCGAAGGGTTCGCGGACAAGCACGGTGGCAGCCAGGCGTTAGGCATGCGGGGAAGACTAAGGCGAGAATACACAGGCTTGGGCGGTCGAACCAAGCATGGCTCGGACAGAGGGGCGAGAGTTGCGGAACTCAGGCCAGCGTGGCTAGGACAGGACCCGAGGGACGTGGTCCAAGCAGACGTGCGGATGTGTGGGCGATCAAAAACGGTCGGATGTGCGTGGTGCGCTGGTAGGCGTGAAATGCGTGCAAGCGGGCGAGTGGTTGCACCAGTGGCCGAGATTTCTGGGCGGTATGGGCAGTGAGAGACAAACACGTGGCCCATGACCCAGATAGCCGTTGGAACCAGCCCTAGACTGTGAGTCAGTCCAGATTCACTCAGGCATTCAGCCAAGACTGAGAGGGTTCAGCGAGTAGGACAAGTGGCTGATTGGTGAGCCCGACATGTGTCTGTTCCACCCAGTTCGAGGAGTGGCCGTGCAAGTGGTCCAGGTGGCTTAGCGGGAGCGCGCCACATGACCAGGAGCCAAGTTAGTGTAGCCTAAGTTAGTGCCTACGTGGTTGGGGCTGTCAACCACCTTGTGATGTATATAAATACATTGAGTTGAGAAAGGCAAAGGACACGGGCGGTTAAGCATTGTGTGATCCTTGCAGCAGACTTGTATTCCTTTTTATTGTGAGAATATAAAGGTTGGGAAGGGGTGTTTCCCGTAAACAGGTTTTGTGTGTGCCCGGGTGTGTGTGTGTGTTCGGCTTGCTTGCGAGTGTGTGCGAGCGTGTTTGAGTGGCTGACTAAGTGCGTGACTTAGGCCATCATAGGGCGAAACCGAGGAAAAAAGTTGGACCCTGTGACACTATCCATGGTCCCTTTGATTAAGAAGTGAATAGTGGTTTTAAAATAATTGAAGTAATTAAATAACATTTTTAAAATAATAAGTAAATTTATTTTAGTAAATTTAATTATTTACTTTAAATATCTTAAAATTTTATTATTTACTTCAATTATTTCTGTAAAAAGTATTATTTATTATAATTTATGTTCCTGGCTTCAGCCAACTTTTTTTTTTTTTTTTTATACAGTTGTTAATGACTGTAGCTTATGGGAGACCAGAATAAAAAATAAATAAATAAAAGGAGAAAAAAAATATGTGTGGGCCTTTCATTTATTATTATTATCATTTTTAAGAATAGAGAAATGGTAGCCCTTTGTCATACTCATATGAAACGTTTCATTTCTTCCAACTATGGAAATCTTTATATTACAAGGTTTGCTTCTGCCTTGAAAGTTCGGTGCCCCTTTTAAGACCACAAGAGATAGATGGTCACTAAAATTCAAATATCTTGACTTTTATGTTCTAATTACTCTAGGTGCTCTCGATCAATTTTTTGCCTTATTAGTTACGTATTTTGTTCATTTACATGACCCATACAACCATACCAAACAGATGCCAAGTGGGTTGTGTATTTTTTTATTTTTTATCTTTTTTTTATTATTATTATTTTTTTTTTTTGACTTTCTTTTCTTGAAAGAGTCCTTGTTATTGAGATTTGCAGGTAAGGTGCTCTGTTCCCGTGGATTTTGTAATTGTCTCCGTTAATTGCATCAACCCCAACCCAAGAAATAAATTAAAATAAAGTAAAAATTCACATTGCACAAAAAAAAAAAAAAAAAAATCACATAATCAAGATGTCAAGATCACAATTTTTCATTGCATATGAATGAAAAACTCATAACAACAAAAATGATATGAACAAAAAATTCACACACTAACATAACCACAAAACAAAATTGAAAATTCAAGAACTTGAACAATACAACACAACAATAAAAAAGTTTGTGGGGGAATTATTTCTCTGCTCTACACTGGGAGTATGGCCCCTTGACGAGAGAAGATCCTCAAAATTCTTTGGACAAATCCATTTCCACATGTTGGCATTGGCACTGGGTACACTTCAGATCACCCAAAGAAAGGTATTCTTCAAAAAAAGAGAGAATTTATATCTGCAAGTTCAATATTATATTTCTTGATAGACCAAAGAAAGAGAAATTGTCATTAATTCGTTGAGCTCACCATAGAACTAAAATGATATCACTATTGAATACGTTTATATATAATTCTATAGTATTGTGTTTTAATTATCTGATTATGAACCAACCCTGCATTAGGTTGAAGTTCTTCTTTTCCCTTTTTTCCTTTTTTCCTTTTTTTTTTGTTTTTGTTTTGTTTTTTTGTTTTGTTTTTTTGTTTTTTGGTTTTTCTTTTGCTGAAAACATTACTTTGAAGTTCAACAATACAAATTAGTGTACCCACAAGAGATTGGTACTCTTTTGTTTCTGCATCGAGGGGCCATTTTATTTTATTTTTTTAATTAGAAATTTTAATTTTTTCTTCTACAGTTTGTTGGGAAAAACATACCCCATATACCAAGGCGGCAGAAAAATTAACTGAAATAAAAATAATCAAAAACAGAAAGAAAATATATGTTTATATAGTTCGATAAAAATGCTTACGTCTAAAGGGGATAAATAATAAATTCACTAATAATTTTAGAACTACACATTTAACAAACTCTTTTTACCTCTCTCAACCTCTCTGTATTCAAAACCTTTTTCACCATTTGCCTATCTATGTTCTCTCTTCTCTCTCTTTTTCTCAAAAAATAACAGAACATAAGACAAAAATATAGAAGTCGATAGCAGAGCAAGAAAAAATGTGGGTTCTAAAGAAGCTAAGCCAGGGGAGCCAAAAATCAAGGGAAAACTTAAAACAAAATTAAACGCAAAGATAGAAAATTATTAGTTTCAATAATTCGGATTTGTCTCAATTTAGCATCAAAGGAACAATTAATTTCACAAATGACCTTTGAATTATATAACTTAATTCATTTTTCCCCCCTAATGGATAAACGAGGGAAAAAGAAAAAACAAACAAAGAAGACAAAAATAAGATTTGAAAAAAAAAAAAATGAAATTGACAAAAGAAGAGCACGAAATTACGACTCAAAAGTTGAAAAGAGAACCTTTTGAACTCTACAGACAGGGGAAGGACTCAATAGAAAAGAGATAAGTGCAAACAATAATAGAATTCTCAAATGGAGATTTTCAACATGTGTCCACAGATCCAAAAGTCAAGTGAATGCTCCTACATGGACCCAAATATACAATATTTTGGGGAGGAAAAAATAGGGGCCAAAAAACATGGGTACTCTTCAAAACTATTGCTATTTCGCATATTGCCTAAACATGAAAAGTAAGATAGAATAGAATATAAGAGAAAAATATATAGTGCACAGAGAGTATATTCCATCCCAGAAAAGACGTATGCCGCCACAAATATAAATATAATATTATTATTAGCCTACTTTCTAATACTTTTGGGATGAATTAGTGAATTAACGCTCACAATCCTTTGTTCAATCTATTTTCAATTTTCAGGGCTTAGGTGTACTTATGGTATATGTAGTCTAGCTACGCATAAGAAGTGTACAATTCAGACTTCATCTTGGCCTGGAAAAATTTTAATGGTAAAAGAATCTTAAGCAAAGGGAACCAAAAATCAATCGAAAAGTAAATGTAAATATAGAAAACTAAAGTTTCAACTATTTGGATCAGTGTCAATTCAGCATCACAGGAATGACAAAAAGGTCGCGATTTTATTTTTTTTATTTTTTATTTTTTATATATTTTTTAAGATGAAAAGACAAAAGTTGACAAATTTGTGAGGAAAGTTGAGCATTTTAATCCCTATTTACATCTATATAGTTTGAATTCATAATTCAAATCTTTTTCTTTAGTGTCTTATCTCACGAAAATTTGAATCTTTTGTGTTTAAATCTATAATCCAAACAAGTAACAAGCCATTCAAGAATTATGTGTACATGATGTTGTTTAAAAATGGGAAACATAGGTGTAAATTAAGTCTAGTGGTATTTATAAGTCTAGTTATTCATCCATTTCCTTTTTTTTTTTTTTTCTTATTTATAGGTGGCATGAAAAATACTATTTTTGTATAACAACTTATATTCCCACGAGAGTATTAGAAAGTGATCATTGAAAAAGTTTGTCCTTTGTTCTATTAAAATCGATTTGTTCGAGGACCGACCATTCAAAAGTTATATTCTTCCAACATACCTGAGAGACTTGGGTGCACCTAGGTGTATGCTGGAGGATTTCAACTAGCTTGAAAAATAATTAAAAAAATAAAATAAGAAAAAGATTTGTGGGCCTTTCAACAAAATTAAATAAAAACACAAAGAAAAAAAAAATATGGGTGACCCTTGCCATATGAAACGTTTCAAGTATAAAATTCTTTAGATTATTGACTTTTGTTCTAGTCCTAGGTGCTCTCGATCAATTTTTAGTCTAATTCGTTACCTGTTAGGTTTCATTTACATGACCTCAATGCCGTTTAGAGCATACTACTAAACTAAAAAAGTGGGTTATATATATATATATTTTAATATGTTTTCCTTTCTTGAAATGATAATTTTTATAAGCACGTTAATAGTATATAGTTTGAAGGTAATTCTTTGTTTGTAGCTTTGACTATTTCTCAAAGCCCAATTTACTTCACATTGAATTTTTGAGAATTTTCGTTTTAGAATCTAATAAACAGCCCGTTCGGTTTAAAATATTCTGAATTAGCAAATTGGAAAGTGGACGGAATCATGCTACAAGATCAAATTGACCCACAAATCTACATGTTTTCTTCTCTTCGTTGTTTGGTTGGTTGACGACGCCCACATGCTCTACATGTTTCCTTCCTCCTCATGCTCCCTTTGATTACGAAGTAAATAGCAGTTTTAAAATAATTAAGGGCAAGTTATTGGATTGGTTCTTAAACTTTTAAGTAGGTGATAATTTGGTCTCTAAACTTTACCTTTTGATAATAATAACCCTAAACTCTTAATTGATGAAAGTTTGATCCCAAAACTATATTTTTTGGTTAAAATACCCCCGCAACTCTTTAAAAGAGTGTATTTTGGTTCTTCAGTTAATTTTTTAAAGGAGGCTAGAGTGACATTGATGAATGAGATGGTCTTAGCTCATAGAGAATGACAAAGGACATCATATTTTGAATAAAAGTGTACTATATTACCCCCAAAAAATAAACAAGTCAAAAAAAAATCCCCAACAAAAAACAATCTTTATGAATTAAAAAAACCCACAAATCATAAGTAGTCAGAAAAATAAATTTTCATAAAGAGAGAAATAAAGAAGTTGGTTTTCATTTATTGCTTTCTATTTTAAACTAAGTTTTTTCTTCACAAGAAAAAACATTTTTATCTCTCTTTATCAAAATTTTTTTTCTTCTGATTTTTAAAGATTAATGAGGTTTTTTTTTTTTAATTCATAGAGATTGTTTTTTTTTGTTGGATATTACTTTGAGCTTATCAAATTTTTAGGGTAATAGAGTACTTTTGTTCAAAAACAGATGCCCTACGCCATACTCTGCTAGTCGAAGCGACCTCCCCCATCACTGTCATGCCACCGTCGTACCCCCATCTTTGTCCAAAATTGAATATCAGGACCAAAACATATATATATATATATATTTTATAAGTTAAGGGGTATTTTAACAACAAAAAATAGATTAGGACCAAAATCTCACCTACTTAAAAATTCAAAGGTACTTTTATCAAAAAATAAAGTTTAGGGACCAAACTCTCACCTACTTAAAAGTTCAGGGATCAATCCAACAATTTACCCAATAATTAAAGTAAATAACATGCTTTTAAAATATTTACAGTGAATAATAGATTTACAAGGCAAATCATTGATTTATGTCTTATAATTAAGTCATTTACTTAGTAAATTTATTATTTATTTCAATTATTTTTATAAAAATATTATCCACTGCAATTTATGTTCCTAGTTCTGACCAGCTCTATTTTTTTTTTTTTTCCCTTTTTTGACCATAACTCATGGGACACCGGACTCAAAAAAAAAAAAAAAAAGGAGAAAAAAAATGTCTGGGCCTTTGTTTTTTAATTTTTTTAATTTTTTTTTCAATGGAAACCGTTGTCGACATACTCATAAGAAACGTTTTAAGTCTTCCAACTATAGAAATCTTTCTTCTGCCTCGAGAATGACCCTATCTGGGTGAAGTTCGGTGCTCTTTTTAAGAGCACTAAAAATAAATAGTCATTAAACTTTAAAGTTGGGAGAGATTGTGGTAGAGTCTCTCCCAAATGACTCTATTGGTAGAGTCCTCTTTTTAACCGTTAGATTTAATCGGACGGTTGACATATCAGGGGTGTATCATTATTATCATATACCTTACCTCATATAAATTTTCCCACCCCAAGTATTCTCCGTTGCCGGCGACGAACGCCGGTGACCCACCCCCGACGCCGGCGACCCACCTCGATCCCAGCTCGGGCCTGTCGGCCGGCCGCCGATGACCCCTTTCTCTCTCTTCCCCTTTCTCTCTCTTCTCTTATCTCTCTCTTCCCCTTTCTCTCTCTTCTCCTCTCCCTCGCGACCCACCACCGGCCCCACCCCCGGCCGGCCGCCGGCGACCCCCCTCTTCTCTTCCCCTTTCTCTCTCCCTTTTCCCCTTTCTCTCTTCTCTTCCCCTCCCCCCCCCCCCCCCCCCCCCCCCCCACCCGGCCCCCCACCCCCCTGGCACCTCCGTGGTGACCCCCTGGCACCGCCGACAACCCCACCAGCCCCTCTTTCTCTTCCCCTTTCTCTCTTTTCCTCTCTTCTCTCTCTCTCTCTCTTCCCGCCCTTGGCCCCCCACCCCGGCCCCGGCGCCCCCCCATCCCACCCCCACCCGCGACTGGTAGGGCGGGGGTGGGATGGGAGGGCCCGGACGGCCGGGGGTGGGCGGGCGAGGGCTGGGAAGAGAGAGAGAGAGAAAAGAGAGGAAAAGAGAAAGAAAGCGAAGAGAGAGAGAGGGAGGTCGCCGGGGGGCGGTGGTGGGTCGCCGGCTTGGGTCACCGCGGGAGAGGAGAAGAGAGAGAAAGTGGAAGAGAGAGAGAAGAGAAGAAGAGAAGAGAAAGGGGGTGCGATGGCTGACCACCGGCCGGGCTAGGGCGGAGGGGGTGCCGACGATGGAGGTGGGTCACCGGCGGCGAGAAGATTGCCGGCGACGGAGAATACTTGGGTGGGAAAGTTTCTATGAGGTAAGGTCTATGATAAAATGGTACACCCCTGATATGCCAACCGTTCGATTAAATTAACGGTTAAAAAAATACTCTACCGGTAGAGTCATTTGGGAGAGACTCTACCACAGTCTCTCCCTTTAAAGATAAATAGTCTCCAAAGTTCGGTGCTCTCGATCAATTTTTAGCCTGCTTGGTTACGTATTTGGTTCATTTTACATGACCCCAATGACTTTAGGACATACTACTAAACTAAAAAGCTGCCAGGTGGGTTGTATATTTTTATTTTTATTTTTATTTTTTTACTTTCTTTTCTTGAAAGAGTCACTGTTTTTGAGGTGTGCCGGGGACCCGGGAAGGTGCTCTTTTCTTGTGGATTTTGTCTCTGTTAATTGCACCAAGACCAACACCAAAAATAAATGAAAACGAAGTAAAAATTCATACTGCACAGAAAATTATCACATAAGAAAGATATCAAGATCACCATTTTTATTGGATATGAATGAAATTTTCATACGCTGGAACACAACAACAAACATGATGTGAACAAAAAATTCACACGCTAGCATAACCACAGAACAAAATTGAAAATTCAAGACTTGAACAATACAACACAACCCTAAAAGGGCTTATGGAGGGAATTATTTCTCTGTTCTACATGGGAGTATGGCACCATGACGAGGGAAGATCCTCAAAATTCTTTGGACAATCCATTTCGACAGCTTCCCAATAGGGGTGTACTTAACAAGCATGTCACCCGTTGACACAACCGCATAGAAAGTGTACAACACGGGCTTCGCCTTGTTCGGAAAAAAAGTTGAGGCCAATGAAGCTAAGCAGAGAGAACCGCAGAGGTACGAAGCGGATCGGACCAGAGTGAGAGAATAAGTAATTGGAGACCCAAGACTAGAACCAAACTTCAGCTCAATCCTATAAGCAAAACAATATGCTAGCAAAAAAGAAATGCTGAACCACATCGTCATGGGGTTTGTGTCGAACAGAGTATTACCATTGGGTTGACACTTGAGTTGAATCAAGTTGATGATCACCGGAATGGCGAAGACGAGAACCGTGTGAGGTGAATGATTGGGCACCAGAAACTGCTGTTGTTGGAGAAAGTAGTTTCTTGTTGGGCTGTACACGACTGTGAAGGAGGTCTGCGCATGTAGGTGAGAACCACGCCGGTTAGACCGGTCGGCAGAAGAGAAGCTATTTGCTGCTCGAGTGCTTGCCGTCGGCATTGAAGGAAAATAAGTGCTTGGCATAGGCATTGAGTTTTGACAGAAAGAAGAGAAATGTGAGAATATCATGGGGGAAATCGACTCCTATTAATAGGCTAAGCAACTTGCTCTCAGACCACACCAGTAACTTGGTGCTCTGTAATAAACGACAAGAGATTGGTTCTCTTTTGTACATTGCATCTTATACAATTAGACTATGAAATTCATCAGTTGTTAAAATGGCCTCCGTGCTTTTTCTATGCTCTTTTGTGCTCTTTTCATTTTCTAAATTGTCACGGTGCACCAACTGAATATGTTGGTACTGGAACTGGGTACACTTCAGATCACCCAAAGAAAAGTATTCTTCAAAGAAAGAGAAGATTCAAATCTGCAGGTTCAATATTATATTTCGTTATGGACAAAAGAAAGAAAAAATCTCATTAGACCGTAGAACTAAAATGATATCACTGTTGAACAGGTTCATTTATTATTTATAACTTTGTATTATTGTATTTTAATTATCTGATTATGAGCCTACCCTGCATAAGTTCAATGGCTTTTTTTTTTTTTTTTTAATTAGAAATTTTGTTTGTTTCTTATACGGTTAGTGTTGGGAAAGCACATCCGATAGTTTCAGATGTATATACTTAACAAAGCTTTATGTATTTCGGCAAAAATGCATGTATGTGAGAGAAGGAAAATAAATTTACTAATAATTTCAGATGTATATACTTAACAAACTCTCTTTATGTTTTTATACCTAAAACCCTTTACACATTTTACCTTTCTATTATAAAAAGAATTAATTCCTAAAAAAAAAAAATCAAAAGATATTAATTCCTAAGAGTATTAGAAAGTGTTTGTAATAACAAAGGGTGCATTTTGTCCCTTTGCTCCGTTAAAATTGGTTTGTTCCGAAACCATAGCTGTTTTTAAAATAAAAAAATAAAAAATAAAATGAGAGAAAGATGTGTAGGCCTAGCAAGCAAATTTGTGTATAAAAAAAAAAAAAAAAAAAAATTCTGTAGGAGGAGACCATTGCCAAATGACGTTTTGCGGATCTTTCAACTGTAAGTTAATTGACTTTTATTCTTAGTCCTAGCCTAGGTACTCCGATAAATTTCGTCTTATCTATGGTGTGTTTTAGTTCATTTAAATGACCACATTTTATTTTAGGGTGTACTAACAAAACTAAAAAAGTCGGTCGTAGTTTTTTTTTTTTTTTTTTTTTTTTTCCTTTTCTTGAAAGAGTCATTTTTATTGAGACGACCGTGCTCTTTTCTTGTAGATTTTGTATTTATTGTTGATTATTGACAAAAAAAAAAAAAAAAGATCATATTGCGGGGAAAATTATTACATGAACAAGATGTAAAGATCACTATTTTTATTGAATATAATTGAAAAGCTCATACAAAATGATATGAATGAAAATTCATCCAATATAAAACAAACATAAAGCATAATAGAAAATTCAAGAATTTAACAATAAAGCACCGAGTTTTTGGAGGAATCTCTGCTTTACACGGGAGTATGTCACCTTGACGAGAGAAGATCCTCCCAATTTTTTGGGCACTCCATTTCCACAGCTTTCCGATAGGGCTGTCCTTAACAAGTTTGCCACCCGTTGAAGAGCGTGTAGAAAACGGGCTTCGCCTTGTAAATATCATATGTAAAATAACGGATATTTGATGAGTGTGATCATTTCACGAACTTTTCACGTATCTCTTATCTCTTATATGTATATATTTAAAAAAGTCAATAATTTCTTAGTTATATCTTTTTTATTATCATGTGATAGTACGTGATCCTATATATAGTCACGTGATATAATCATCGCCAATGATTTTTTTATTTTTTTAATTTTTATTTTTTTTGTTCCACACGCGCAAACATTCAACTAGTTTATGGGGGAATGGGCTAATCAGCAATTGATTCCACCCGGCTTGGGCCAGGTGCATCAAAGATATATTAAAAGATTTATTTTTTGCACTGAAAAAGAAAAGTACGAGTCAATGTGAAAGGGTGATATATAACATAAAGCTAAAAAAATAAACATATATCATAAACATTTAAGTGCGTCTGCCGGACTACAGAAGCGATGGGCAAGACCTCAAGATTATAACTGTAGTTTAGTGAAACTCCGCTACAGTCTAGTCCACGTTATTTAATTATTATTTTTAATTAAATAAACTAGGTACGACAGACCAATTTGTTGTACAAAACTTGGTGCACTACTTGCTGCTCCAATCACCCAACTATTTCATTAACGGCACGCCAAGGGCGCACCAACTTCCTCAAGTTGCAAAATCAACCAAAATGCTACTATTTTCCTGATCGTCAATCTTAGTCGATCTTGATCTTAATCTTAATGGCTCATTTTCATCAAAGGGTACCCAGTAAAAACATTCCCCCCCCGCCCCAAAATAATAATAATAATAATAATGACAACACATGATGTCACACCTTATTTATTATCAAGATGAAGCATATTAAGAAATCATCTTATATAAGGATGTAGTCACCACTCACCGTGGGTATATTGAACCTTTTTTTATTTTTAGAGAAATGTTACTTTTCACGAAAAATTTTAACACGAATTTCACAAGTTGTAGAAAGTCACGAACTACATGGTAGGATATTTTATTTATTTATTTATTTAACTTTTTTTCTAAAAAAATATACTCATCGTCTTTTTTTGACTTGTGCTCTCAATTTGTCCTCAAACACATCCCTCTCTTTTAGGCCCCACCCCCTGTCTAAATTTTTTTTAAAGGAAAATCCCCTAAATAAGTTTTAGCTTAATTAAAGCCCCTAATAAGTTTTTTTTGGCTTCGCCACTGGATTCTGATTTGTTTAACACTTAAAATAAACAATTAGTATGCAATAACCTAAAATAATGATTTCTTGCGTAATTTATATTCATTTAATGAAACTTCAAAAACCTAGTGTTATAGTCAGTTGGTATATCACAGGCAAATTAGGGAACCTACTATATACTCATGTAAGTGCATGAGTGTGTAATCCAAATTGAATCCTTAACTTTTCATTTTTTAATAGTAGTAAATAAAATATAAAAAACTTGTATGCGATTTTTATACATTCTTCAAAGAATGAAAATATCCCAAAAATAAAAATCAATTAATTCATTATAAAGAATTATGGAGCTAACAAAAGGATCTACTAGACATACATAATTCATCAAGTTTCAACAACTGTTTATTAATTTTAATTATTTTCATAATTAAATCCAACTTAATTATTAACTTTAATTTACGCCAATATGTAAATCAAAACTGCACCATCAATTATGTACATATTACAAAAAGCTTTAGCTGAACATTACTGAGCTTGTCTATCAAGATATCTGATTACTATGTAATTAAGACCCTCCGCAATCATACTCATAAATACAAGGCTTTTTTTGGTGCACACTGAACTTATCTCACAATTGTAATTTACATCCAAACTTTCAATTTTGATAATTTATATCATTAACTTATGAATATGTAACAATTAACCCCTCATTGATAATAATGTTAGTCTTTTGAAGGAAAATGATATGTGATTTGTGCATAAGTCGTTAATTAATGAAATGAATATCATTTTTATATATTTTAACCCAAAATTATAGATTAAGATTTCTAATTAAGTATTAACAATGTATAAAACTTTCAATTAATTTTATTTTAAATATAAATTTGGTTAATACTGATTAAAAATAACCTTTTATACTCTTAATTAACAACAAATATGTAAGTAAAGTGTCAATTTTCTAAAAAAAAAAAATCAACATTGTTATCATGAAGGGTAAATTTCAAAAAAATTGTAATCAATATTATAAGTTCATGGTGTAAATTGTCAAAATTAAAAGTTGAGAGTACAAATTATAACTGTGCGACAAGTTCAGGTTGCACCGGTGCAAAAAAAAAAAAAAAAAAAAAAAAAAAAAAAAAAAAAGCCTAATTAGAAATAGGTTAACGAATTTGCCTAATCTTTCAAACTATAGATTTGTCATGAATTTAGTTAATTCTCTAACTGGTATTTTATTTTTGATACCATCATAAATACAATTTGGTTTTTTGATATCCCATGTCAATTAGATTTGAAATCTTATTTATCTGAGTACCGAGTTAAATACATATATTACTCTTCTTCATGAAGCAGTTGGTTTCTATGTCTATGAAAAATGCTCCCAGCTATTGTGCCTCCATCTTCCAAGTTTTTAATCACTAATATAATCATTTATCACTCAGGTTAAAGTCGATAAACTATTGTAATTAAAAAAAAAATCTCAACTCAAAAAGCTGAAAACACAAAGATAATTATTACTATATTTACAAGTTAAACCTACGACAAGAAGTAATTGAATAACCAATAAAATCAATATGATTAGTTTTGATGTATAACATATATAAATAGATAGTGGTGAATTTATTGTATGTCCAGTGGGGACACTGGAACTTTATTTTTCGTTAAATTTATCCTAAAAATTTTATGATTTTCATACTTTGCAACTATTGAAAATTAAAAATATCATATAACCTCAATTAAAACTTACTTTTTAGTTTTTATATTTTGATGTTATTTATTATAAAAAAAAAAAAAAAAAACTGGTGTATGCACCTACCATGAATTAAAATGTCCACGACATCGTCAAATTTCATGATATTATCCATACTTTGAAATTTCAATATGGATAACGGGGAAGGGGGAGGATATTTCTTCCTGTAATATCCGTCAAATGTTCACAATATCCAAAATTATCTGCAATATCTACGGATATTCATGAATATCCCGTAATATCCGTCAAATGTTCACAATATCTAAAATTATCTGCAATATCTGTGGATATCCATGA
Organism: Ficus hispida; assembly: GCA_025413025.1. Taxonomy (NCBI): domain Eukaryota; kingdom Viridiplantae; phylum Streptophyta; class Magnoliopsida; order Rosales; family Moraceae; genus Ficus; species Ficus hispida. Next base: position 17,078,294 of record CM046373.1, on the reverse strand, counting down.
ATATCCAGGATTTTTTTGGATATTTCCATAAAATATCCAAAAACTAGGGGAAAACTTTATTTTATTTTTTTGCAAAAATTTCAATTTTGACGCACAATTTATTTATTTTTAACTATCGATAAAGTGTGACAATATTCTTCAACGGTTGAAGATCACAGTTGTAGATAGTAGGTGAGGGTATTGGGACAATTTAAACAACATATAAGAAAATATGGTATGACTCAAATGAGTCAAATTGATGAGGATTCTATTGCCTTAAGTTTAGATTCCATGAGCTTAGAAACCGAACAAAGTTCATATGGTATAATCCTCCTTATGATTCTCAAATGTGGTCTAGTTCTGAAGTACAAAATCCAGCTGTTTCTTCAAAATATTGATATATCTTCCGTCACAAATTAATATCTAGATGTCATTGCATATCTATCTAGATTACTTATCATGTTGGATAAATCAACAATATCCAATTTATAGGTTAATAGTTGGAAGAGACTAAAAAACTGGTGATACATTAACAATTACCTTCAGAATGATTCAAGGGAATATCTTACAAATGTATTGTTTAGATCAAGATTAGAACTTGCCTAATATTTTTTAACATGTTAGAGACTCTTTTTGATATTAAAAACACTCGAAACTTATATGTACTGTCTTATGTTTGATATTTACTTTCTATATAATATATTAAATTATTGTATTTTGTTTGTAATGTCTTATGAGTATGTAATATGATATCAAAATTACAATTAAGACATAATTATTGAGATTTCCTATTACACTATGCGATTTAACTCTTATATTTAACAAAAATTCTATTATTTTTGTTATAAAATTAGTTCATAAAAGTAAAATTGATTGTTTTTACATTTTGTAAAGTTTCAAAAAAAATTAAAAGTTTTTCTTTAAGTATCCATTTTTTCCTTGAATATCCATCGACATCAACATTTTTGTCCACATTATCCATAAATCAAAACCTCGACAATCCCGTTGACATCGACGTTTTCATCCTTGGCACCCATTGAGATATATGTCTAACTCTGTCATTGTAAATAGTGCATTTCACTAATTTAAACCCTAGTTTGATACTGAGTTACCTTACTAATTGTGGTACCATGTCGTATTGTTGTACAACATTTCTAGAAAAACAAATTTTATGTAATTTGCATAAATAGCCCATAAACTCTTTAAAAAGTGACAGTTTGATCCTTGTGTTTTTAGCCGTGATGATCTTACACTAGTAAAAAATGTGGATTACACGACGGTTATTTACCGTCGTGTAAAGTTTACACACGGAAACCGTCGTGTAATCCACATCTGAATACCACGGTTCCGTGGGATCTCAATATTACACGACGGTTCTTACCGTCGTCGAATCAAGAAATACAATAACAAACGCTGCAAATTGAGAACTTTACACGACGGTTTTCCCCTAAAACCGTCGTGTAATTGGGCTTGAATTTAAAAAAAATTGGCTTTTTTTTTTGCGATGGCACACATTACACGACGGTTTCGGAGTAAAACCGTCATGTAATGTGTGCCATCATAAAAAAAAAGCCAATTTTTTTTAATTCAAGCCCAATTACACGATGGTTTTGAGCAAAACCGTCGTGTAATGGTACACACTATACTAGAATCAAATTCTATATGATTATCCAAAATAAAATTTCATTTTGGCATTTCATCGAGTATGTGGTGGCGGATAAAAACAATGTTAAAAAATGTGTGTAAAGTGCCAAAACCGTGCACAAAACATTCATCTCCAAAGAGTAACAATAATAATAATAAAAAATTATACTCCACGTAAGTTATTAAAGCATTGTGTGTTCGTAGTTTTGTTAGAAAACAAGAAAGTGAGCAAAATGGAAGTCACCTTGCTTTTCTTTAAAGAAAAATAGTCACGGGCTTGATGGGAACACCGGGAGAGAGAGGTGATGGTGACGGCGGCGGCGGAAAAAAACCAGGACTATGGCGCGGTTTGGGAAAAGTTTGAAGTGGTGGCGGTGGCGTGACCGGATTTTAAGTTAGGGGCGTGGGCGGGGCGGGCGAAGGAGGTGGGGAGGAGAAAATTTTGAGTTGTCTAGAGCGTTGAAGATGAAAATGATGATAAATGAAGAGGAAAGTGTATTTATGTAATGGGTTTACGTGCGAATTCTAAAGTATAAATTTGAAAATTTTGAAAATTTTCGGAGAATTACATGACGGTTTGCTCAAAACCATCGTGTAATCTTTTTTTTTTTCTTCAAAATTTGAAATTTTGAAAATTTTGAAAATTTTTGGAAATTACACGACGGTTTTACTCAAAACTGTCATGTAATCTTAGGATTACACAACGGTTTTTATAACCATTATGTAATCCTTTTTTTTTTGAAAATTTGAAAATTTTCGAAGATTACACGACGGTTCTAAAAACCACCGTGTAATCCGAGGATTACATGACAGTTCTAAAAACCGTTGTATAATCCTAATATTACACGACGGTTTTGAGAAAAACCGTCGTGTAATTTTTTTTTTTAATTTGAAAATTTTGAAAATTTTTGGAGGATTATACGATGGTTTTCTATAACCGTCGTGTAATCCTTTTTGAAAATTTGAAAATTTGAAAATTTTCGGAGGATTACACGACAGTTATACAAACCGTCGTGTAATCCTTTTTTTTTGAAATGCGGCCGGATTACACGACGGTTCCAAGAAAACCGTCGTGTAATCCGGCAAATTACACAATGGTTCATCAAAACCATCGTGTAATCCTTTGTTTAAACGACGGTTTTGTCAAAACCGTCGTGTAATCCTGTTTAAGATGACGTTTCACAAAAACCGTCATGTATTTTCCGTC